>LPNX010368516.1:187507-659953 GCA_001517045.1 Pseudotsuga menziesii
TTAGGGTAGGTTACTCTACAAGATGGAAAATCTTTTAAACATACAGAAATTGCCACGCTGAATCACATAAAGAAATTGCTCTTTCTTTGGCTCTAATAATTTGATCAATGATGCTATACATACATTCATTTCATCACCTCTTCTAAAACCGTTCACCCATTGTCCAAGTATCCACCATCTCAGGCAAACATTCCTGTTACTGATTTGATTCTTACACGGAGCTGCTTTGACATATTCACTCTGTCAAGACATTGCACACTAGATGAAGAAAGGGAGAAAATTCAGGGTAGGTTACTCTAAAAGACTATGCAGTGTTATCCAACAACTTACAAGATGAACAAGCTGCTTAATAAAGAAGATGGAAACCTTGACCAAAGATACCGACTCACAGAATCTTTGTATTGATGCAAATCAGAAAAAGCAAGGGCCCAACTGTCCATCAGTTAATTCTTTAAAAATATTCGATACAACAGCAACAGATTTTTTCCAATGGCTCCGTATAATTATGAGCTGAGATTTGCCCCAATCAATTAAATCATAAAACCATTTGAAATCCACCTCCTTTGATATGGTTATACCAGAATCCCCTTCGACCCCACAGAAGCTTGATTCTTTGAACAAGGAAGAGCTCATGTGTTCAACAACTAAAGGAAGAACCTCTAGTAAGTGGACAAATGTCATCTGATATAGCACAATATCAAAATCAAAGGATGAATTTATAATAGAATGAGAAATTGAATTTAATATGAACAACCATAACATTAATTTATTATTGAAACAAATTGTGAATATGAAAGGGCACCTACATACAAGGAATACATCACTCACTAAACCATAACTCAGTACAACAGAAAATGACAATCTACTAAATAAGGTGGTGCAGTGGATGATTGCATTAAAGAATGCAAAGGAGTATGTGGAGAGTGGCTGTGTGTGCCAAAGGATTCTCAAATGGTCAAGAAGGAATGAGTTTACCCTGCACCGAGTTCAGGTGCTTCAACCATTTGGAAAATGGGTTTTTCAATTTGTAAGACCCATTAACTGACCAGCCAGGCATTCTGGAGCACAATATATAATTACTACAGCTGTATATCTCATCAGATGGGCAGAAGCCAGACCTACTAAATCTATTTGCAATATTTATTATAAAATTTCCATGCAATAAAGAAAGGGTTCAATAAGATTACAATATCCAGAGCAGTGATCATCCCTTTGTAAATGACAGGGAGAACGAAATGCAACACTAACTTCTTGCCTCCAGACATTCTCTTCCATACACACAAGAGTACTGCTTTCCTTGGAGGTAGACGTTGCATTTTTCAATTTTCTATCTGCCTAGAGATGCATTTACGGAAATCTGGATGCTATCTGCTGAAACCTATATTTGTTCACTATCACTATCATTGCCATACAAGAAGCTCCTTTCTTTGTGGATATTGCAAAACTTGCCTAGAAACTAATGCCTATTTACAGTGATGAAAAAAAGTATGTGTACCAAAATACAAGCAAGCATTTGAATTGTGGTACTTGAATGCAATAATTACCTCATATGCTTCTGCCACTTCTCTGAACTTGGCCTCTGCCTCCTCCAGATTGTCTACATTCTTGTCAGGATGCCACTGTAGTGCTAGCTTTTTATATGCTCGCTTGATTTCTGCAATAGACAAAGTCCTTGAAACACCAAGAACCTTGTACCAATCTTTCTGCTTGCTCAACTTCAGAGATTGTTCAGCTCTCATTAATACTTCTCTAATATTCATATCCTGCAAAATACAATCAGCCTCAGCCTGAAGATTTCAAAGATCTTATAGAAGTATTGTTCCAAGTTCGGTGTTGGAAAATCAATGTGAAACCTTTTTACAACGAGGAATCTGCATTACAACAAATATCCAGGAAGAATTTGAAAACTTAACTAGAGCAATCCTGAAAAGGAGGAGGAAGAATTTTTTTAATAAAACTATTGTTTAGTTATAATTTGCATCAACTAATAGTCAAATAGACGACAGGCGGAGGAAGGATAAGGAAATGGATGCATAGGCTGAATGTGAATGACATTTATGCAGCACTCAAAGTGAAGCATGGCTTGGCCACAAAGGAAGAACCACAAGGTTTGGAGTTTGTGGAGGGCCTAAACATGAAAAGGAAGAAATTCCGGAGGTTTTTCAGGAGCCAGAACCCTCTGGGAAGTACAAGAATACCTTTATTTTGGCTGCAGTGTTGAGATTGTGGTTAGGGATTTGTTTGAAAGGCTACTCACAGAGTTGGTGAAATTAGAACTAGCATGATACTGATTCAACCCAAGAAGGAACACTTAGGCTATTGAACCACTACTATGCATGGGAAATTGGCAACTAGGTATCTATGTTGGTAGATTATGTGAAAGCGAGTAGAGGGTAATGTACATTATAAGAATCACAAAGGAAATTTTGGAGGATATCCTAAAGATTATATATCTACAAATGATACATGAAGTTGCTTCTCAGGGTTGGAAGTTGTTTTAAGGACTCTGGTCCTTAGAAGCTGCTATCAGTTATAAAGATTGAGCTTTTGAGGTCTTGCTATCAGTTACACTTTTGATCTTCATAATGATGTATAGGTCGTAGCAAGTTATCACTGTAGAAATATTAGAAAATCTGGGTTATATGTAATTTGAAAAGGGCCATTTTGGGAAGTGAAATTATATTTTTCTTTTTCTGGTCAAAGATAATCATAAACATTGTAATAATCTAGAGTCCTTAGCATCTCTTACAGAGGATAAAAATTAACTTCACTGCACATATTTTATTGAAGAGTGGTAATGGCAAATCTTTTTTATCATTCTATGTTCTATTACGCTAATATTATGTAATGGCAAATATTATGTTCCGGCCATTGCTTTTCTATGGCGGGACATTCTATGCCTGAGTCCGCATACGAGGGAGTGGCACGACGATGAAGCACTCATTATTACCACGAGTTGTCCTATTTCTCACACCCAATCTTCATTTTCTTCGTCTGTTCCACACATGGATGCATTGTTTGGTTGCTTGCTTTTCAAGCAAAGACTTAGAAGCTCTCCTGTATCTCGCACACAATCGTCATTTTATTCTTTTGTTCCGCTGTTGGTTTCGTTGTTTGGTTGCTTGCTTAAGCTCTCCCGTTTCTCGCACACAATCTTCATTTTCTTCTTTTGTTCCGTTGGCTTCGTTGTTTGGTTGCTTGATTTCAAGCACAGACTTAGAAGGATGAGGAAGACCAGTTGCTTTCTTACTCTTTACCTGCCAAATTGCTCAACTTTGAAGCATATAATACAAATCCCTTTCCCTGAGGGTGAAGCAAAAGCTCCTCAACAAATATGGCCAACGGAACACAGAAACCTGAGAATGAAATGCTTCGAACAATATGAATTCTCACAAGATACCATTTAACACACGTTGGTAGTAATCATACTGCCTTGTCCGCCAGGCGTCTAAGCTACTGCTGATGAGAGAAAGAACCAATGAAACACATTGCTGTTTGCAAACATAACATCAACGGTCAGAAAATTTGTAAGTAAACCAATAACAAATATGGCATGATGTCAATCAAGCTTACACACAGACATGTATATCCTGAAAAGATGACAAAGTTACAATTATGAATAAGTATGCCAACCTCTTCAGTCAAACTTAAATGAAAGCGCTTTCGC
Organism: Pseudotsuga menziesii; assembly: GCA_001517045.1. Lineage (NCBI taxonomy): Eukaryota > Viridiplantae > Streptophyta > Pinopsida > Pinales > Pinaceae > Pseudotsuga > Pseudotsuga menziesii. The sequence continues at coordinate 191,175 of LPNX010368516.1, forward strand.
AGATTTTGTATTGTTTTTGGTCCACCTTTAAAATAGGGGAAACTGGAGTCCTGCAACAAAGATAGAAAAGTAGGCTTCTTAATTAGTTAAAATTAGACAATCACATCATGAGAAATAGATTTAGACAATCACAACATGAAAAAAAACTAGTTAATTTGCTATGACGAAATGGCAGCAACATCATCTATGCAATTTAAGAAGTAAATAGGACTGCTATCCATAGCGGACGTCACCAAGCCATTTCATGGAATGTAGAAAGACCCAGTATGTCCCAATTTGTCTCCTTGCTCTTATTCCATCTCAAATACAATCAAGGATGCATAAACTGTGGGTCCCTGAAAATGCACTTTCTATACTCAAAAAAAGCCATATTCAACATTGAGAGCTTTCCAATGGTCCAAAGAGCAGCTCAAATGCTAATCAGAAGGTTATGGCACTGCACGTTGACCTATACTTTGATAACTACAGTACCAAGTAGATGCCACGCTATAAATTTATTTTAGTGTGCATAATATAAGAGAAGTAGAATATAGCATTTGCTTTACTAAAGCTAATGGACCATGACCAAACCTGGTGGGAATGCTACAGAGACACTTATACTGGAGGGTGATCCACAAGTGAATTAAGTGGTATAATGTTCAAATATCTCATTGAGTCTCACTTTTACACCTTGGGTATGAAGAGAATCAGAGAATTCAAGGCAGTAATGCTGGTCAAAAAAGGGGCTAAAGTGTACAAGACAACAGTACAAATTTCAGAGAAAAAGCCATTCAATTGGAAATATCTCCAAGAATCCAAATGCAGTCATCAAGTATCTGGGTCGACTCCAGTCACACAAGGTGGGAGAACAAGCCATTCAAATGGAAATACCTCCAAGCATCCAAATGTAATCATCAAGTATTGGGGTGGACTCCACAATCACATAAGGTGTCAAGTAATGCTCTTCAGGACAGGCCCAAGACCATTGATGAAACCTGCATATTGGAACAGTACTTGGAGAGTTGGAGATGAACATGAATAAAGGACAACAAATTGATTCAGAGCACACAAACTAGCTAGGCCCTCCTAAAGTTAGGGCAATTTGATAGCCTGAATTGTAATTTGTCATAGAACCATAACCTGAATTATAATTTGTCGTAGAACCATACCCTGAATTCAGTAGAATACAAGGTTGTCAAATGTGGACTGTCATAATAACACAAATACAATTTAAAAAACAATATGCAACAATACTGCTAGCTTGTACTGATAGTGGATACAAATGCTAACATGACCAGTGTTAAGTTTTAACTTACTGAAATAAACTCAAAAAATTATGAGTACATTAGTTAAACAGGATATAATGCAACACATTTACCTCCATATTTACTTCCGTAGCTACCCTGCTCCCAAGGTCTTGCTGGCATAGGTCAACCAACAGTGCTTCTGTTAGCAAGTGGCACATTTCTTTCAGTATCAGAATTCTCTCCTATTTTTGCTACTCCAGATGACTCGACCACAGTACTTGTGGGTCCAGTTGAAGAAGGCCTAAATGGAGAAGGCCTAGATGAACTTCCAACACGTTCCCAAGGCCTGGGTGGAGGAGTATTACCTATTTATTTGATAAAACCAAAAGAAAAGATAAAGTTAGGGCCAACTTCCTTTCGTGTTTAGGGTGTTAAGGATAAGACTCATTTGAATTTTCTCATTTTTTTCCATGATTACGCCAAAATGCTTTTTGCCCAAATTTCAGAAACAAAAAAATACATAAAGTAGTAGCAATATCCACACCAGTGTCAGCCACTAATCATTACAGCCCAAAAATCAAATTGTAGAGCTTTTGCCAAAAACAATATTGAATATTAGCATAGTAATTGCAAATTTATGAAGGGAGCCCGACATATCAATGAACACTGTAAAATCTTAATCCAAGAAAACCTTGGAGAAAAGAGCTAAAATAAAAAGATGATAATGGCTCTCAATTCATGGATTTAAACAATAGCAGCAACCAGGAAGGAAGAAAACAAAAAAGTGGGTGAAATAGAGAAGAAGAGTAAGTATAAATCGCTTACTAGAGGCGGCCATGGGCCTCTATCGCCCTTTCGGAAGAAGCTCGATTGGTCAAAATATATGTAGCTTGAGTGTTACAAACCACAATTAAATGGCCAAAATCCCCTACTGGCGCTTGAATTTCAGAGTTTCAGTCCAATTTGGTTAAATCGCAAATACATAACACAAGATTGAACATAAATATTTAAGAAGAGATGGAAATGGAGGAAAGGCATGGGTGGATTCGCCCCTCCACAGGCTTACCGGCATGCATACAATCCAACCCACCCTAAAAACTATATCAGAATCGATGCGAATCGAACCACAGTTCTCTTGTTCACGGATAAAACCCAGCTCAAACATTCCAACGATGAAATGAAGGTTTAGTGAAGGTGAAATGTTTAAAGGATGTTCTTTTTTTTATGCGCCGTCGCTTAAGCGAGGCATAAACAAAGAATTGGAGCTTTGGTTAAATGTTTAATAAATGATTTTTTTGATGCGCCATTGCTTAAGCGATGCTTATGAGGCTAGACGTCGCTTAAGCGACGCTTATGGCCAAAATTAAAAAAAATAAATTAACTTTCTGATTTTTGGTAGGTTTAAAAAAAAAAATCCACGCGCCGTCGGAAGTAACCATCGGATTTTGGATCGAAATGTAGTAGTGATAGTATAAAACCCGGGCTGCCCTAAGCCCAACAGCTCCTACTCAAAATGTTCAAATGATTGCCGTAGAGAAATGACCTGTCCCAGCCCTTAACATTGTTACAAGGAGTGGAGCTACGACATAAGTGCCAAATAAGGAGAAATAGCTTGACAAGGCTTGGGTCTGCAAGACCCCAGAGAAAATTCCAGCCTTTGATGTTGAAAGAGAAAAAGGAACATTTATGGAAGCTAGGAAAGACTTTGCTGATCCAAATCCATCAGTAGCAACTACGCAATAGCATCAACAGCAGTTACAGCCCCAAGAAGCTTCGTCGGATCAAGTAAGTACCCTGACATCATTTTTACAGAGTTGTATGAAGCTATTAAGAAACCAGAATGCTTTGAATGAGTTACAGAAAGTTATTGCATCTTGCGAGCCTTAGCGAAGCTCTGGTAAGGAAAAAACTGTTAATAGAGTTAGAAGGACTGGAAAAGAAATGAGATTACATGCTCAGATAGGCGATTATGACATGACCGATATCATTTTAGATCTGGGATCAGAAGTGAATGTCCTAACTAGGAAGACTTGGGAACAAATGGGAAAACCTACGCTGGAGTGGTCCCCTATATAGTTGAGATTAGCCAATCAGCAGAAGATTGTGCCCTTGGGAAGATTACCTAGTGTACCCGTAAATATAGATGGAGTCAGTACCTTAGCATATTTTGAAGTAATTGACATAATTGATGATAGAAACCCCTATCTAGCCTTGCTAGGAATTGAATGGGCAATAGACAATGATGCAGTAATCAACCTTAAGAATAGACAGATGACTTTTGAAGGAAAAGGCTTGAGAGTCATAGTACCATTGGACCCTTCTCAAGGAGAAAGATACACAGAGGCAGTCAGAGATGGAGATCAGGATGTTTTGGATCATATCTACAACATTACAGCTAAAGAAGAATACTATGTTAACCCTACTACTAAAGGTATAATGGATTGGCAGTGTGACAGTTCTTGCATGACTGATTCAGACGAAGGCCTAGAGAATTGGCAGAATAGACTTTATGAACTACATGGACATCGATGTGCAAGAATTACCAAGTCTCTCAGATGGCTTGGTTCACATACAAGAGTCTTGCCTACCTTTGATGGCTTGACAGACCCGGAAGATTTTATTGTACAATTCTCAAAGCAAGTACTAGATTCACAGAAAACGGAGACTCTAGATTCAATATTCAGAGCCACAGCTGCTAGATGGTGGAATGGTCATAAAAAGCATATTCACACTTGGGGTTCCTGTCAAAAGTTTCTTCGCCTGAGATTCATGGACCGATCTCAGGAGGTGCAAAGCAGATTTAATGGTAAGACTAGCCCTCAGGAATATTTGGAGCAGTGTTATGAAGCATGGAAGCATGTACCTTGTGAAGAATGGGTACATAGGTTTGTACACACTCTGGAACCTGTAGCAAAGAACTGGTATGCAGAGGTGGAGCTTCGCCATGGTACTGTAAGTTGGGATAGTCTTGTTGATAGTTTTGTGCTTACTTTTTCTATTAATGAGGTTTGTCCTGCTTTGGACGCAACTATTAGGTTGATACATACTATGGTGTTTGATGATAAAGAAATAGCCGAGTACCAACCTGATTGGAAGGAACTGATTACCTTACCTGTTGGGCCGAAGCTCAACTAGTCAAGAACTGTAGCGTTGCTACAGCTGCGAAGTTCATATTTGATAATATCATGTCCAGGTTTGGGTGTCCTAGAATTCTTATGAGTGATCAAGGATCACATTTTCTGAATAAGACCATTGAAGCATTGACCAAAGAATTTCAAGTATATCATTAGAAGAGTACTGCCTACCATCCTCAAGAAAATGGAACTGTCAAAGCCTTTAACAAGATTCTAGAGCACACTCTGACGAAGGTTTGCAATGCTAACAGAAATGATTGGGATCTTCGAATTCCAACAGTATTATGGGCTTATAGAACCACTTGCAAGAAGTTGACAAGCCACACACCTTTTAGGCTGGTGTATGGATAGGAAGCAGTTATTCCCATGGAATACATTGTTCCTAGCCTTAGAATATCTTCCTTGATAGGGATGGATGAACCAGCTATGTTGAATAAAAGGCTGGCAAAGATACTAGAACTAGAAGAAGACAGATTCATTGCAGGTTTCCATCAGCAAGTACAGAAAGCTAGAGAAAAAGCATGGCATGATAGACACATTAAGAAGAAGCATTTCCAGAATGGTGATCTTGTACTCTTGTACGATACTAAATTCATGAAATTCCTGTTACCACCTAAGTTGTACTTAGTGGTTTTTTATCAAGTGAGCCTGGTGAACCGGACAAGGATAACTTGTTCGGACTTCAGAAGACCTGTGGAAGTACTTCTGGGAAGTGCTTGTTGTACTATATCACATGTTCATACCCCATGGGGGAATTGTAATAAATGTTCTAGCATTATAGTGTCTGTAAAAGACTCGGTCTCTTAGACTTCATTTGTCAATCCAATCAGCCCAGGGTGTTTTTTCCCTTGGTTATTATTGGTTGTTGAACAAATGACTGATAATTTCTGAGCTTTTCACTCCATACCTCCAAAGTTGGGGTGGTCAGCTTGGCATTTAGGCCTATTGAGGTTATTAGAGTCTATGTTTCAATGTATAAGCATTCTAGACATCATTTTTGAGTCATATGAACATGTCTAAGTCCCCCTAGGTGTTTTTCAATTTTTCAATTTTTTAGTTTTTTTCAGTGTTTTTTATTAAATTTTAATTTTTCCAAAACTTAGGCTATTTTTTAATAGTTTAATTGGAAAAATTGATTTTGTAATAAAAGTGGGCCAAATAATCAGTTTCAGTCATGTAGGTGCTCATTTTCAAGCTAAGAGCACCATGTAAACCCATGGACCCACTATTTCCTAGTTTTGAGTGATTTTCCATCACTCAGGTCAGAAAGCCCCAAAAATAAATTATTGATTATTTTAATTAATAAATTGATGAATAATGGAGCAAATCCAAAATCATCAATTAGTGGATTCTCAGCCGATTTGATTGAAATCAGTCAGATCTGAAGTAGATTAACTGGATCTGACAAATCCTTGACTAAAGGAGGTGATCAAATCAGATCCAGAGTTGATCTTCAGCATCCTTTATGGGGGATTTCTCCCTCCCTCTCTCCTCCACACGTTTTTGGCTCATCTGGATGAGTTTTGGTGGATTCTTCAGTCAACAGGTTGAGGTGTCACTCAGATCAGCCCCCCGATTGATAGTTGCACTCAGTGAGACTTAGATCTGGCTCAGCTAGACACAGATCAGGCATTGATGGACTCTCCCTCAGCTGATTTGATGTATCTCCTTGGGATTTGCACCCCCCCTAGGCTGGATGGCCTGTATTTTGTATATATCCAGGCACAACCTCCTCTTCCAAGCGAGTTAGAACTGGGATTGAGGTGCTGCTGTTGTTGTATTGTTGTAATTCTTCATTTGAAATAAAGAAAAGATTTGGAGGCAATACGGTGTGGTGCCATTTCATGTGTGGATGATTATTTCCATTATTTTACTGAGGTAACCTGTATCTGTGGTCATTTTTTGCTAATTTCTTGTAGATCTATGGTTAAGATTGGTAATTAGCTTATTACAATCTTGATAGGAAAGGTGTTGTTCAATAATTTTGTTGACTATCACTCTCCTTTGATGCATGTTTAGATATATATATTTAGCATGTCCTATAAGCTTATATGCATGTTATCTTGAATCTCTTTGTATGTACTAATCGGATCTCACAAGTTTCTTGGCAAGTTCTTTGATTTCAGCTGAGTTGCAGGTTCATACTTTGGAGAGGATTCTGATCTAGTTTGTTTCTTCATTCTCTTCAAAACCTTCCAAAAGGAATAGTCCCTCTACATTCCACCTGAAAGCTCCACTGTGGATCTTCAAGGAAAACAACACTTTTCTCCTCTTCTTCCTCCCTCAAAATCAACACTTTACCCGGTTACTTTTTCAGTTCATAGCTGTGATTTCATTTGGATCTGTTTCATCAAAGTAAAATATACATATATCTGATATTTCATAGCTCATATCCTAGATCTTGTTCTTAAAAAAGTTTCATAAGCATCCTAGATCTAGCTGTAGGGAAATCGCCCTTTTTGCATGAAAATTTAAAGGAAACTTGTAGATCGCATGCATTAGATTTCCTTTAGCTGTTATAAAATTCAATATTCTACAATATCAGTGCATTTTTTTTGGCTGCACAAACAACAAGCCAAGATCCCAAGGAAAGCTTGCTTTCCTTGGTTCCTTTTCTGCCTGTTTAGCTAGTTTTAACTTCATTTTTTGTGAGATAAGGTAGGTTGATCCAAAAGTACTCTTAAAGTGATTTTGGGAATTTTTTATTCTAACATGATTGCTGTATTTTAGCATTTATGACAGAAAATAAAGGAAGCTGCTGTCCGAAGTGGCTTTTGGAGCGTTCGAATCCCCCCAGGGGTCTCCCTTTTTTCACAAAATTCTTAAATTTTTTATATAATTGTAAGATCTTGGTTTCAGCCTGAATAAGGACCAATAATTTTATGATATATCAGTTCTCTGATATTGTAACCTATGTTAATAAAATTATTCTTCGAATAGGATCTTTCGAGCCCATTCCCCATCCCCCCTGGGGGGATTCACGTCGGTGTCCTTTTTGTTATTTTTGTTCATTTCTTTTCAAACTAGTATTGTTCTAATCTGTAGGGTAGTATAATATATTTCATTATTAATTCCATACTCCATATCTTACATTTCAAAGTAATCGTAATACTTACCCCATGATTTCCCGATTGACCCGAAAGGGGAAAGAGATTCGTGGTAGGATTAATTAAGAAACTAGGATTGTGTATCTGTTTGATTTTTTCTATCATTTGTTTATCAGCAATTATAAAATTAACCCCTCCTTTATTCCTTGATTGAGATCCACTTGGATCGAAAGAGGTTCTTGGAGGCTTTTTCTTTTAAACAAGAACATCCAGTTTAAAACTTAATAAAATTTACAAGACTCCAGTGTGTATGCTCTGCACTTGGCTGCGGTTCGTCCGATCAGTCAAGCTGTATCAAAATCACTTGGGTGACTAGCATAATTAGGACTCACTCTCCCAATTGACAAACCATCAGGTGAAAATCCAACACCTAGATCAAACCTCTACGGTGGCAAAATACCCAAAGGAAGAGGGAACTTCTGAAAAGTGACCTCGAGGCGCCGATCTCTGTCACACCCTAATGGGTGCGTTACGAACAATAGCCCCAGAGACTCTATTTCAGCCCACATATTGCTTGCGGGTAGCCGTGAAGGTTTAGTTTTGGACATACTCCAAGTACTCTCGGGTATATCTGGAGTCCCCCCTTTTCCTAATTTAATCAACTCACACTTCATTTTTAACTTGAAATATACCAAGAGGCAATCGCAAAACACTCACTCCAAGCACATGCAAGCATATTGATCTTTTGATTTGACTCCATTCTAAGGAACTGGTCATTTTTGCTTTATATATATTGTGTCTCAGCATTGTGCTTTCGTGTGTTTATTTTCATATCTTGGCATCTTTGATTATCTATAGTTAAATTGCAAACTCCTAAGCAACTCATTCAATTTAACATCACAACACTAAGTAATCATCCTTAGTAACTTAATAGGGTCTACCCCCCTTGGCTTCGTTAGGAGTTGAGCCTAAACGGAGGAGTCAAGAACAAGGTGACATCCTTGATTCGAGACTTTCCCCCAAGGACACACTGAGTGGCTTGAAGATTTCTGCCATGTGACCTAGGTGTGTGAAAGGTGGCAACAGTTCCCAGGTAAGTTCAAGACACATTGGAAAGGACCATACATAGTTCAGAAAGTTACCGATGGTAGTGCAGTTCAGTTAGCTAAATTGAATGGAGAAATTTTGCCCTCCATGGTGAATGGAAGTAGATTAAAGAAGTACAGGGACAAGCCTATACCCCATGATCAGAAGTAATAGTAAGAAGGGGAGTCTAAGTACCAAGAACAGTTGAAATTGGGTACTAGACTATTATGAAGCTGTTCTCAGAGAGCTTGGGTAGATTTGTTGGAAATTCTATCATGGGTCAAAGCTCGAAGCTATGGCAAAGTTTGTGTCGGACAGGGTCGAAGTTCAATATTGTGTCGAAGGTATGTATTATGTCGAAGACCATTATTGTGGCGAAGCTGAAGTTAGTGGTTGTGCCGAAGAAGAAAGGTGTGTCGAAGCTTAAAATGTGACCATTGGATTTGGTGGCGCCGGCACGTTCACTACACTAATTGCCTGTAATGATGAGATTTTGGGAAATCTAGCAGCGTGTGGACAAGATCTACCGCTGTTCAGTCAGATTCAGTGTCTTTATTACACAATCATGGTAGATTTGGGTCATTGGATTCTATAAGAAGACACACAGGCCTGTGAATTCCACATTAAGAATTTTCTTGAGTTGAGCCCATGATAGTTGATCGCGAAGTCCAGGAATTACTGAGGGAATTTAGACCGAGGGGTCTACAGAACCTCGAGAGCAACCTACCTGCATTTTCACTCCGCGAAGAGACTCCCCCAGCATCGAATCAACCAATGCAGACATGATCAACCAGAAATAAATTTAAGGTAGAAGTTCTCTCTAATTGGAACGAAGAAAGACACAAGCTGGAGGATCCCGCGATGAATCCTCCTGGTTCGGTAAATCTCCCACCTGAAGGTTTTGAAGACTTCATCACATCATCCACCATATCCTCCGCCTATCACTGATAGATCTAAAAGGCCCAATGATTCCCATGACCATCATAAATATTACGAAGAGAAAGATGAAGCTGAAAGATATTTCGAGAAGGAATATAGCAGAACGAGTAACGGTCATAGGGAACACAGGCACTCTGCTAAGGATGAAAGGATGAAGGATAAAGTAGGCCATGGCAGTGGTAGAAGTAGTAGAAGGGATGATGATGATGACAGGCATATCAAGGAGACAGACGGCAGAAGGATTAAAGATGATGCATATAGGGATTCAGACGGATACACAGCTCAACAGAGTGCAAAAGGAGATAGCAGAGAAGGAACAGGAAGCCGAAGATATCATGCGTAGCCTCAACAAGAAGTTTACTATCTCGCCAACAAGATTCTCCTACCAGACAAGCAGCAGAGTGTCCCAGGATGAGACACTGGTGAGTCTTAGGGGCCTGTTGGGGCTCTGACCTTAAGGGTCCTTAGTTTTGGCAACTCCGCGGTTTTGGTGCGAAGCTTGTAAGCGGAGTTGCGGTCCAAAATAGTCTTATGGGTTTTAGGGTTGGGTCGAAGCCCCTCTTGTTGTAAATAACCCATGGTTTAAACCCAGGGTTTTGGTTTTTGGGTGCCCATGGTTTAATCCCATGGTTTTGTAATAGTGCACTTGTATAAATAGGCACTTATGTAAAGGAGTGAGGTTAGGTCTTTGATGATTTATCTTATGATGACAATTTGATGTGAAGAAGCTAAGGCCTATTCTAGGGTTTTTGTAAGAAGGTTAAGTCCCAGTTGAGTGCGTGGATGACCTCTGCAGCTGTGTACGCAGCGGGTTTTTGTAAGAAGGGTTCTGCAGCTGAGTGCGCAAATCAGAATTGTGTGTTTGTAAAGAGTTGAATATAAATGCAGTTCTGTGGACGTAGCCCCTACACTGGGGGTGAACCACGTATATCTTGTGTTGTGGTGGTTATTTTATGTGTTTCTGTTGTATTTTTATGAATTTGATAATTAGGTGAATGATAAGAAAGATATATTGCTAAGTGCTAACTTCGCTGTGAACTCCCAGTTAAGGGTTAAGCAAGAACTGTCTTTTATCTAAACCGCGAAGCTATTTAAGTGAATGTCGAAGCTATTTATTGCATAAATATTATTTGTTAAGACTAAAGGTACAGTAATATCCCTCTTGCGCCTGCAGAAACCTAATTTTATGGCACCCCATAGCTGTTTCGGGTGAGACTGCAACCTATTCGCAGGTTGTTGCCGAAAGGGCCAACACTGTGGGTCTGTTTGTTGGTTGGAAGATAAAAGTAAGAACCTGGGTCTGCCCTAAGCACCAACACTCCATAAGGTGGACCTTTTCTAGGTGAGACTCTGCTAGTTGGGAATCCACCTTGTGGACCTCAAAAAGTTGGGCCACCATAACATGGCCCTTCAGCACCTCCAGTAGTAAGAATAGGAATTCCTCCCATTGTCAGCATGTAGGACCAATTAGGTTTCCCCCATAGTGTAAAATTTTTTCCAGGGTAAGGGATTCCAGGATACATGGTTCCTGTAGATGTAGGTTGATAATTCATATTTTCTATAGCTAATTGATTCACTGGGTAACCATAACCCCAAGAAGACTGGTTGACTACAGGATGTGCCCCTAAGGGTTGGACTGAACTTGATGGAGGGTTTACCATATTGGTATGGGTAGGAGGAACAACCACTGTGGGTTTTCTTACAGTATAATTCTTCCTAGTACTAGTAAAAACTCCACTAATAGATAATGTAGGTCACGTCGGGGGTAACCCCTCAGTGTTGGAATGTACTACCACCACTTGAGCTAAGGTTTGCACCCCAACTATAAAGGTTATGGGAGGACTAGAGAGAGACCTAGGATTTAAAGCTATAGGGTTGGAGGTTTGACCTAGATTATGAGGAGACATACCATGAGGTGGGACATCGTCAAAAAGATCCAAAGTCTCAGAAAGTGGACTATATCCAAAAGGCCATGGATCTGATAGATGTGGTAAAAGAGTCAACCTAGGTTCTTTGTGAGGTACAAGGGTAGCCATAACTCTTTCCATCCTCTCTTGAAAATTATGAGGGAAATCAAGCGATGCTTGAATCCTCCTATATGCATCCTCATTTAGAGGAGGGTTCTCAAAAGAGGGTCTAATAACCGCAAATTCATAAATGTCCTGACCCATAGAATTTATCCAAAAGGGAGCATCCAGGCCATACTCAGTTTCATCAAGACCATCGGTTCGACCTTCCATTGGAGAATGAAAGGAAGTTTCATTCGCAGGAGACTATTATACCAAGGGATTAATATTAGAAGTGAATTGATCTCCACTTTCTACAATTGGGCTACCTCCCACATGGGATTCAGTTGCATCTCCTTGATCTTTGGCTTCCATTGGGAATTCCCCTGTTGCAAGTGGAAAGTCAGGTGGTAAGCCATATTATAGCTGATTTTACCACTCCAGGTGAATCACACTTGTATGGCCTTCCCCTATCTCTTTGTAGACTCCTTAGACCCCTTGGACCATTTTTTGTCCTTTGATGTTTCCTAGACCATCCCTATAAACATATGAAAATTGATACATGTGACTTTTAAACCCCTAAAACTGCATACATCGTGATGTGTGCAAAATCCAAATCTTTTTGGAGTTTTCCTTAACATGGATCCGACTCACTTGACTCCTGGCCTTCCATATGCCTTGAGATCACTTAGATTCAACCTTTCATTACCCCTTTGAAAAGATATATAAGGAAATATTTGGATACATTGAAGGCATAAGAGAATTGAGAGCAAAGAAACTATAGTCCATTGTTTCCAAAACTTGTGCTTCAGTCTGCATCCCTTTGTCCCTTAGAGCACTTTTCTGTTCTTCCCAAACTTGCCTTTTGATTGTGAGATTTATATCGAGAGATGGAGGATTGAGGTGGTGGAGGCCAAAGTGGGTGATTTAGTTTCTCTGATTTGCAGATGTGCCGACAGAGGTTGTATCCATTGTAATCTCTAATTTTATATTAATAGAAATATCTTTTCATGTCCAATAATGTATGTTTGAATGAATATTTTATCCGTGGATGATTTCAAATCCTTATACATTGTTGAATACATATGATAGAATAGATCTAAAACCCATATATATAGTATGCTTGTCTTGTTTACTTGTTGTTGAGGAAGTGATTAATCAATTCAAGCTAAAGTTGGAAAGCTCAATGGGGATCTACTTCAACCGTCTGGAATAAGGTACGAGGTCTGATCCTTTAGTGTTAGATATTTGATTTCTATTGCATCTTGGAAAGGATTGATTTCTGGAGTCAATATGTCTATTGTGGTACCCCAAGCCATAGGAATTTCTCTCTGTAATAGAATTGGTGACTCCGCTAGGGAGTTCCAAGTAGTTGTCCTTTGGGGTTTTCTATTAGCATTCAATGACTTTGAATTGCTCTTTTTTCTCTTGTTTCTGTGTCGAGTGTAGGGGCATGTTTTCCTGGTAGTGTCTAATTGGTGTGAAGTTTGTCTTAGCTTGTATGTTTGCCTTTATTTTTATGGACCTTTCTTTCTGTACATGAGTTTTTAACTCACAGTCATGTATATATGTGGGTTTCACTGCTATTTCAACGTACACATGTGGGTTTACTATGAACAGTCGTGTATGCCTTTAGTTTTTCCTTCTAGAGGAAGATGGATTGTTGTTGGGTAAATTTTGATGATTGCTGAGTCTCCTTTGATACTGCTAGAGTCTGTATACACCTCTATTTTTGACTAGAGACATTTTTTTTAGGGTAAAATTTCTTTTTTGAAGAATGTTCTTATCATTGCATTTTAGATTTTTTGTTTTAGGATTAGTGCATTAGATTTCTTTTACCTTAGTACTTTTCTTGAGTGTGCTTGCAGAGTCTAGGGGTTGTAGAACCATTCTTTTGCTTTAATATCTCATTTTTATTTCAAAAAATCCAAAATATTTGCTTATCATTATGCATTGCATCTTGCATTTGGAGTACTTGCACTAGATTTGCTTTGGATTATTAGTCAGGATTTCATATAGGAAAAATTGCATATATCATTTGAAGAAAATTGTGCATTTCACGTAGTGGCATACCCTATTTTTTATGGACACAATGCATTTTCATTGATTGTTAGGTGTGCATTTTGCTTCATGTTCTATCATAACTCCATTAGTTGCATGGCCATATACCTCTTTTGAGTAATAAATCCAATTAAAATCAATGCTTAATTAAAATTAACTACACTATTTTATTTGATAGGGTTCACCAACAAGATTAGGTTTTAGGGTCTTGGAATAGTTCATTGTGAGTAAATTCTCCAAGACCACTAAACAACAACATGTATGTGTCTATCCAGGTGAGTGTGTGAAATTGCTTGGTATAACCAGTGATTCTTAGGATCCTCCTCTCAAAAGGGAGTTAAGCACAAGGCAGTGTGAGTGGTTATTGATTGGGATGACCCCTAGTCATAACTGAGTAGCACGGGAGACATTTCTAGGATTGTATTCATATCTGGGGGCTCTTTCAAGAGTTTCGGGCTTTGCTACCCTGCCCATACGGTCAATCCCGCCTGTGACTATCTGCCTGAGCATTGATTATATTGAGGTGACCTTAGTGGCCTTACCTAGGATATTGAGGGGGTACTCTACAGGGGTTATTCTGCAGGTGTCCCGGATAGGTTGGGGTCAGACAGCATAGTCGCTTTACGTGTTGAAGCTGAGGGCCACAATAATTGGTTACATACCTCCGCTTGTTGTGTATGGGAGTCTCAAGCCTCTCCGAGGTGAGACATACCTGCTTCATTCGGGAGCTCACTTATCCTACCCTTGATTGCTTGTGTTCGGATTTAGATTTTATTGGTGATTGCTTTGTGCATGTTAGCTTGCCTAGGGTTTGTGTAGATAGAGAGTCTTTAATATTTTTTGAGTCATTGTGGATTCGGGTGTGGCTCCTCGCCATTCTTGTCATTTAGCAGGACTTCCTCCTTCTACATCTCCTCCTCCTTTGGGAGAGAGAAATAGATAGTCCAGGTGGACTACTTTGCACATTGATTCACACAAGATGGGAGACCATGTAGAAGGTATTCCTAAACCACCTTCTCCCATTCAAGTGGAAGATGGGGAGTTTAATCCTAACTATGATCCTTCACCTGATTTGACTGAGTTAGGTCCTGTAATTTTTGAGATAGGTACTTTTCATGATAGACCTACTTACTCTAGTGTTGATCCCCCATTGATGCATCGCCGATATGGAATGCCGGAAGATGATGAGACTCATTTTGAATCTGCGAGCACTAGTTATGGTAGTTATGGTATGTTTGGTTTTTCCACACATGATTTGGCATTTCATGTTGAATCTGAGTTTGAGCCTAACACTATGCTTGGGGGCACTCTCATTCCTTACCATGCAGAGAGGTTTGGGAGCACAAGTCACATTGCACCTTCCATCCCGGCGGTGGAAGCTACATCACTTATTCCTCCTAGGCCTAGGGCTAGTGATCCTATTAGGATACTAGATCCAAGATGAGTGACTATAGGGAACAACACATACATAATTACACAGGTCCCTTCATCCTCTATCCTAGTTCTTCGAATGTTCACCCTCCACCTCATTCACGTGGTCCTTTGGGCCGGAATGTTGCTACGAGTCATGTCTGTACTACAGTTACTCAACTAGTTGTGTCTCAGGTTCAAGTACCACCCATTGTTTCAGGAGGTCATACTTCTATAGGTCATATTACTACTTACGGAGCATATATTCCTACTTCCGAAATGTATATTCCTACTTCTGGAGCGTATATTCCTACTTACAGAGTGTCTCATGGGACATCTAATGTGATGACTTATGGACCTTATTATGGGACATAGTATGGATAGGATTCTTCACCTTATGGGTGCGGAAATCAAAAACCTGCTTACTCTCCAAATTATCGCTTTGTAGCTCCGAATAGTTAAGGTACACCACACTATGGTGCTTCCATGCCACCCTATACAGGTCAAACGGGGGGAGGGCACTATGGCTAAGGCCATGGTGGTTACGGTAATTAGACCTATGTGAATCAGAACTATCAGGGAGTGGTCCATTGACCTAATCATCCTAGGCTCCCTTTCCTCACAATGCTAAATCTTCCTGACTTGTTGAGATTGACGAACGATCATGTAGCTCATGATCTGGTTTGGCCGGTTGTCCCTACTAAGCTTCCCTCAGACATACCCAGATTTGAGGGAAAACTGGGAGAGGATCCGAGCGAACATGTTACTACCTTTCACCTATGGTTCTCTTTAAATTCCTTACAACAGGATTCTATCCATTTAAGGGTATTTCAATGCACCCTTACAGGGTTTTCCGCGAAATGGTATATAGAGCTACCTAGGGGGGCATTCGCTTTGTTTGATGACCTAGCGATGACTTATTGGTATGAAACTCTTGTCGACATTTCGACAGGATAAAGCCACACATATCTTGGACCATATCCAAGAGTGGCGTAAACGGAAGAGGTTGATTAAAGCCTTTATACCTCTAGAATTCCTTCTCGAATGGTTCCTTAAGTCGTTATTGCCTTATATAGTGAAGGATATTTCTACATTCGAAGTGCAAAATGAGGAACAAGCCATTTTTAGGGTGTAGGAACTGGATTTGATTTATGCTCAATCCAGTTTGTTATATGAGATCATTCATAATGCTCCGCATTCTAGTTTCGACCCCAAAGTTAAACCTGGACCACATGCCGATGGCATTATTGGTTGTGCAAGTGCTAAACTTGTGGATTCGGTTGCAAAACAAGTTATTCAATTGCCAATCAACCAATCTGCTTCAAGACAAGCCACGGCTTCGTCTCAACCCACCCAAATGATGAGTGTGCTTTCGGTGCAATCGTCAGACTAGAAGGGTAACCAACAACCCAGAAGGAATAAAAATAAAGGTAAGAAAAATCATAAGGGTGGGAATAGGAATGAAAATGCTAATAATAATGACAAGAACACCCGTAATGCTAGGGGGGAAAAGCAAGTTAAACATAAGTTTAAATTTCTTTGCAAGTTGTGTAAGGAAGATCACCTCACTTACTTGTGCTCTTGTATCGATGAAGCCTCGAGATTCTTAGCACAGGGCCCAGTTGTGCTTCCTAACCCTTTACCTCAAAATAAAAACATGAACTCGAGGACCCATGATCAGTCTGGTAGTGATCAAGATCTGCCGGAGGGTAGTGGTCATGGTTGCATTAACATGGTATGTGCTGCAAAAGTTGTGACCCGTGTGAAGGACTATGGTTCGTCACAACCCAGCCCAGGAAAGGAACCTGATCCACCAGGGACTCCTTTGCGTATTGAAAAACCTGTAGATAAACCTGAAGCTACACCTCACATTACTAAGGGAATCCTTAAGCATTCAGGGCACAATCCTAATTCCCAAGAGTCCCAGAACTATTCTGTTGTCAAGGATTTGGGCCACACTCCTTGTGCGATGTCTACACTAAAAGTACTTCAGAGTTTTCCTTCGCAAAGGAAGGCTTTGATTTCTGCCCTTGGTGTGAATGATGATAATTATTCCTCCATGATTAAATTTGAAACCACAGGACTTTAGCCTCGCTTTCCTTACTATGTGTCTCTTTTGATTCATGTAGAATGTCTCAACATGACCGTCAAGTGCACTATGATTGACGAAGGCGCTGCTTCTTCTGTGATGTCTTTATCGTGTTGGAAGGGTTTAGGTTCCCCTCAGTTGTCTAAGTCTGTGACCATGTTAACTGTGTTCAATGGGAGATCATTTAGGCCACATGGGATCCTTCGTTCCCTTAAGATCCATTTGGGAGAGAAGACTGTTGCGATAGAGTTTGAGGTGGTTGATGCGCCCCTTGATTACAATCTCTTGCTGGGTAGGAATTGGATGTATAGTGTGCAAGATGTAGCTTCTTCCCTATTTCATGTTGTATGCTTTCAATTTAATGGGAAGATAGTTATGATAGATCAAATGTCATTCAAGAATCTATCGGTTACTACATCTTCGGGAGCTTCGATCCCGATTGTAGAGCACTCTCAGCCGGAAATTGGGAGTGTGGGTGTGGGCATGTATCCATCCCTCATGGGAAGTTTTAGTTGTCCTGCACCTATCCTTATGATAGGGTCTAGTTTTGGTGAGGCTTCGACATCTATGATATTGGTGTATTTTTTCACGAGTCATATGGAAGATCCTTGGATTCTTTCTACACTGAATACTTCAATTGAGCCCATCATGACGGACGTGCCATTGCCTGCAACTATGGTAGCTTATCAAGCTAATCTTGAGTGTGTTGTAGAGCCTAGACCTTCCTTGTCATGGATGGAGGAGGAGGACCCATATGTGCTACCTGCATGGGCATTTTAGTCTTCTCACACGCATGATTTCCTTGATAGTGTTTTTCCTTCAAACAAAGCGATTATTGAGGCCATGTCGAGAGTTGAGCTACCATGGGAAGAGCTCCATCATAGATCTTAATTTCTTCCTGAGCTTGACCACTTGGAGCATGAGGAATTTAGGGAGGTTCTTAGTGAGAGAATTGGTAGTACCATGGTTCCATTAAGCTCTCTTGGTCCAATGGCTGATGGAAACATGGCAAATATATCTCCAACAATTCCTATCAATATCTCTCATGATCCTGGTAGGATAGAGAATGTCTATATTGGGGAAAAATGTTCCCATGCTGAGATTCAAGACTACACCGAGCTGTTTAAAGAATTTTGTGATATCTTTTCTTAGTCTTGCAATGAAATGCCAGGTATCGACCCTCGCATTATTGAACACAAGATTAAGAATTATCCCAATGCTAATCCTATTCGACAACGCTTGTGTGTGATGAATCCTAGGAAAACACCCATGATTAAGGGAGAGATAGAGAAACTGTTGAAAGATGGTTTTATCTATCCCGTTCCCTTGATGGAGTGGGTTTCAAATCCCATCCTGGTTGATAAGAAGCAGGGAGCCCGCATATGTACTGATTTTCATGATTTGAATTGTTCCTATCCTAAAGACAATTTCCCCAGACCATTTATTGATCAGATTTTGGATGAGTGTGCGGGTAGCGAGGTTTTCTCCTTTATGGACAGATTTTCCAGATATAATTAGATACAAATTAAACCTGAGGACCAACATAAGACTGCATTTATTTGTCCTTGGGGAACTTTTGCATATTGGAAAATGCCTTTTGGCCTTAAGAACAACAGAGGTACTTTTTAGCAAGCCATGACCTTGATTTTCCACGATCTCAAATTGATTATTGAAGTATTTTTGGATGACCTTGCTGCTCATTCTTGCAAGAGAATGCATCATTCCTATCATTTAAGATTGGTATTCGAAAGGTGCCGCCATTATCTGGTCAGGTTAAATCCTCACAAGTGCATCTTTTGTGTGAAGTCTGGTCTCTTATTAGGATTCATCGTTTCTAAAGAGGGAATAAGAGTCGACCCTTTGAAGGTTGAGGCAATGCTTCAGTTGTCTCCCTCGAAAAACATTCATCATCTTTAATTTTTGCAAGGCGTGGAAAACTTCTTACGGAGATTCTTTGTCAATTTTTCCAATTTGACTAGAGGCTTCATGTGTCTTTTGAAGAAGGATACCACATTTTGTTGGGATGACCAAGCCTAGGAGTCCTTTGATGCACTCAAATGAGCCCTAGCATTGGCCCCGGTGATTAGTCCCCTAGAATATAGCTGTGATTTCCTACTTTATGTGCCCGCGTCCATGGAGACGATTGGTATGGTTTTGGTTCAAGAGGATGAGGAGCTCCAACAGCATGTCATATACTATCTGAGCCAGAATCTTATTGACGCAGAGATCCATTATTCCCATGTTGAGAATCTTGCCTTAGCTACGATACATGCGGTTCAGGGGTTTAGACATTATATTCTCCTTCGCCAGACCTTGGTTGTAGCCCATGTCAATCCATTTCAATTCGTCCTCACTCGAAGGATGATTGGGGGAAAATATAATAAATGGATTGTCATCCTTCAAGAATTTGATCTCGAGTTTGTTTCGGCAAAATCAAAGAAATCGTTAATTTTTGCAGAGCTTATATCGGATTTCCCAAGCGAGGCCGAGGACTTGGTTTGTGAAGATACGTTTATCGATGAGCACATCTTCTTAATCTCAGCCTTAGACCCATGGTATGGGGATATCATTATATATTTACAAAAATTGAAGGTCCCTACTCAGCTCTCACGGGATGAACGACGATGGTTACGTCACGTGTCTAAGAATTACCTCATAGTGGATAACACTTTGTACCACCGTGGGGTAGATTCCATTTTACAATGTTGTTTAACTCATGAAGATGCTAAGGTAGTGCTGAATGATTGCCATGGAGGGGCGTGTGGTGGTAATTTATCTGGGATTTCTACAGCCCAAAAAATCTTAAGAGTGGGTTATTTCTGGTTGTCAATCTTTAAGGATTGTGTAGATGCGGTCAAGATGTGCCATCCTTGCCAGGTGTTTGCACGTAATATGCACTTGAAACCTACCCCGTTACATCCCATCATCACCCCCGGTCCCTTCACTAAGTGGGGGTTATATTTTATGGATTTCAACCCAGCTTCAGCTGGGGGGCATCATTATATCATAGTGGTTTTTGACTACTTCACGAAATGGGCTGAGGCTATGCCTACAATTAAATATGACGGTGAGACAGTCGCGCACTTCGTATTCAACTAGATTATCACTCGGTTCAGGATTCCGAAAGAGCTTGTCACTGACCATGGCTCGCACTTTCAAAATCATATGATGGAAGAGTTGGCATCAAATTTAGGGTATAAACAAGAGAATTCCTCCTCTTACTACCCTCAAGCGAATGGATAGGTAGAAGCAGTGAACAAATCACTCAGATCCATTCTCTAATGAACCATCACACAAAGCAAGAATAATTGGCACATTATGTTATATCCTGCTTTGTGGGATTATAGAACCACTGTTAATACTGCCACGATTTTTTATCCATATCAACTTGTACATGGAGTGGAGTCGGTATTTCCAGTTGAGTGTGAGATTCCTTCTTTGAAGTTAGCCATAGAGCTCTTACCAGACAATTCCCCATTGGAGGATATTTTGGTCCACCTTGAGCAACTGGATGAGTAGCGTCGAGATGCCTTGGTGGCTCTAGAAGTAAATAATCGTTGCGCAAAGGTCCAGTACGATAAGTCTGTTTGTACAAGGAGGTTTAGTGAGGGAGAATTGGTCCTTTTGTGGGATCAACCAAAAGAACCCTTAGGGGCAGGAAAGTTTAACCTCATGTGGCATGGTCCTTATGTCATCAAACATGTGTTAGAGAAGGGTGCTTATGAGTTAGTGGATTATGAGGGAACAGCCTTGGAGGAGCCTAGAAATGGGCTCTATCTCAAAAAGTACTATGCATGATTTTCAGCCAAGGCTGGTTATTGTATATTATTGTACATTTTTGCATAGGTGGGTCTTTTTCTTGTGGTGATCAGGTTTGTGATTAGTTTCCATTTCTTTTCGAAGATGTCAATGGAATCTTCCACCTTCATAGGATTCGCGGATGGTGTGAGCTGTCACACTCAACACTCAGCCTCTGTTGCTTGGGTGATTTATACTCCTATGGGTCAGGTATTGTCTTCAGGAGGCATATGTTTATGGCCATGTTCAAACAATGTTGCTGAATATAGTGCTGTTATTGAGCTTCTACGAGATTCCCTTTTACATGGTGTTCTCTCTCTTGAGGTACATCTTGATTCGAAGTTAGTAGTGTCATAGCCTAATGTTTTGTACCATGTTAGAGATCCAACATTATTAAGAAGATTCTTACATGTGATATTATTAGAATGACACTTTGACAATATAACATACATACATATTCCAAGAATTAATAATCAAGTTGCTGACTCATATGCTAACTACGTGTTAGATTGGAATTTGTTTCATACACAATAAGCTCATCACAAACATAAATTTTTACACATGTAAATAAATAAACCGATCATCATAAAAATTTTATAAACGTCCAAAATGTGGTAATACATAGTGTCATAATACAAAAATGGGGCTCTCGAGCCACCAAAATATAATAGACGGTAATACAAAATGTACGAATCCCAGGTATCTAAGCCTGTGGAGGAGGAGGGGGGTTGTGATCGTGGAATGTCACTACGGCTCTAGCTAGTCGTCGAAACAACCACACCCATGCTTGTGGTACACCAACTATCTGGCGCTGCATGGCCTTAGGCAAGTCCTCGACTTGCGCCATGGGTACTATGTGTGTCAGTCTCACGAAGTTGGTATGAATGCTTTGGAGAATCCGCTTCGCATCCACACCTGTGATATCGTCTCCTCTTCCCCTCCATCTATGACGAGGGAAGCCTTCAGACTGCCATGGTTCCACATTTGCATGCATATGGTAGATGTCACTATGTATTGTCACCCAAAAACATGTCTTTTGATTTCACATAATTAGAAAACACAAAAAAATTAAATAACTCAAAAAGTTTTAAAAAGAGGGTCGAGATTCGTTACCTATTTCACCATATGCCGACCCTGGTGGTAGCGGCATGTCCGGGTATCCCCGGAAATCTATCCCCGCATAGGAGTAATCATCGATGGAAACTATCTATCATCGCCACCATGGAAAGAAATCAGTTGGATAGGAGTTGGACACCCTACCTCCACCCAGTCTACGTATCGCATCTGCCCAATGCCGTTGGACTGGATCTCGAACCCCGTGTAGAGGAACGTCAACTCTAGGGCTCAATCTTGGAACACACTCCAAGAAAAATGTGCTCAGTATGCTGTTGAAATCGAAGTTTTGCACTTTGCCCATATTGCACTCACTGAGCTGGTGTTTCATGTTTCCTAGTAGTGCAGTGCTCCAATCGTATACTGTGGGTCTCATGCACTCCATTGTATAGAACATCAAAGGCCGCGAGGCCTAGTGGAGTGAAGCCAAGCCTGCTATCCTGCCTAGTGTTAGTAGGATGGCCTTTAGGCCCAACACCTGTATGGATTTAGTTGGGATCTGAATCCCCACCTTCTCAGTGTCCAGATAGCAGTACACTGCAATGTACTCATCTATAGTCAGGCCACCTTCGGGCCCACAAGAGCGTAGGTTCACCACTTCCCCCCTTCGGGAAAGTCCAGTAATAAAGTATATGTCCTCCACTTCTATGGTGAGGGACATCTCATCTATCTGGAACAACTCTGAGTCTGGATCCCAGTAGTCCACTAACATCTGCAATAGTCCTGGTTTGGCTCTTAAGCCACTAAGACACCAAAATTTGTAAATCCCACATGCACGCAACGCTTGTTGAGCCATTAGATCTGTCCTTACTACCTCTTCTACATTACCATGTTCACGTTCTCTCCATTCTAGGACCATCCTGCACAAAAAATTTGAGTTTTGTCCATTGGAATACTTAAAAAACCTTGAGCGTGGCCGCATAAACGACTGTTTTCCAAACAGCCGCATATGTATGCGACTGTGAGGGCATTTTCCGCGTATATCTAGCCCTATAAGCGGAAAAACCCTCAATTTCCGTGTGGACCGTGGCACCTATCTTAGAATGGCCTAGAAACCCAAATATACCATGGAATTTGACAAAATTTTCATCAAAATGGAAGAGTAGAGCATGGGTAAGTACCTGGAAAAAACGGTAGTGGATTCTACCGGCTGGATCTCCTGGATTTCACTGTTGAAGTTTTGAGCTCAAATGGGTAAAAATTTCAAATGTTTTATAATGTTTTGAATTTTTTACTATTTATAGAATTTTTTCAAAATTTTGAAAATTTTTACACCCTTTCCTATAGTTTAGACCGTTTCTAATCCTTTTGGACCGTTTTTGGACTAATTTATGATGTAGGAGACCTTTTTGAGTGCCGTTTTAGCCGTTGGATTGACCCGTTCATGCCGATTTCAGGTATCATGTCTAAAATGGAATATAGGTTAGGTTTCATCACTGTTTTCATTTTGCATGACCTTATGACCGTTTCATTATAGCCTTAGGTACGAACCCACTCTATTATGTCATGGAACCTTCTTGTTGTTTTAGAAGTGGCATGATAGGAGTGGTAGAGCTTGACCTTACATGGGTACCTTAGTTAGCGCCTTATTTGCATTTGGTGCCCATGCTAACATTTTGTCCCTTAGGGTGTGGGAGTCCGTTGTATAGTATTGCCATGACATTTCACAAGAGCCTCATACTCCTCTTAATCTTTTGCTGGCCTATTTCCCTCAGGACTCCCTTATGTCAATTTTTAATTGCATTATCATGAGCTTTGCCTGCGTTATTGAGCCTTACGCCAGCTTCCCTGACATTGATTTTCAGCCATATAGCCCGAGCTTGTCCCATGTATATCCATGCAGATCCATTTTATATATCCTTTGTAGCTTGATTCCCTATTTTTACTGGGAGGGGATTCTCCCCCAAGTGTCGCTATCCTACACATGTATCCTTACATTGAGCATAGGTATGTTCCACTTCTTGGAACTAGTTTGTTTTCCCCTATGACACTCATCTCCTCCTAGTCTGTAACTATAAAGCCATTTTATTCTTTTTCAAGACTTTTAAATATTTGAAAAATTCCAAAAAAAATAAAAAAACCAAAAATTCGAACAAAGAAAGATGTTATCTTTTGGCAGCTATCGAGTCGTGTTTCCTTCGAACAAAGCACTGTATATCACATCCATTGGTTGGGTTTATAGTTTGAATTTAGGAGCTGTACTCATTTATCTGAGTTTATCTCCACTGACTGGTTAAGCTTCCAGTCCCCATGGAGCCTCTGTAGATGCCTCCTGTGTCGCAGAGATGTCCCAGTTTTGTATATCGAGTCTCTGCTACCTTTATTTAGTCACCATTTGTCATTATGCTCTTGTTCAAAGGAAGTTGAAACCTGAGTCAGTCATTCCTCAGTTATCTTGACTTTGCACATCAGCCATTCCCGGTATAGTTACTAGTTCATGCACCTTATGATCATGTCCTTCCACATTATACAGCTTTGCTGAGTACCTCGTGTTGGATGATGAGGGATGCCTTAATGCCCTCCTTCCAGTGGATTTCATCCCATCGACTCTAGATCATTTATTCTGGGATTGGAATCTAGAGTCATTTTTTAGTGCCTTGAGACTTGCAATCATTAGTGGCAAGTTCTCTCATTATCAACAGTTCTTGGGAATACATCAATGTCCCCTGATCGATGGATCCTCTCAGGTGTTCGACCTCAACACATTTATTCACACTTTTTAGTTTGCACTCTAGTACCTTGATTCCTATTTTCATTATCGGTGGGTGATCTCGTGTCTGTTAACAGTATACATCAATGACCGGCAATCAGATGATGGACTACTATGTTTGAACTTGACACCTCTATTCACATAGTAGGAGATGTACTCGTAGCGGTTTGTGTAGAAGACCTTCCAGATTGGTGGCATCTCTTATATGCTAAGGCTCCTTGATCGTGCCAGTGTTCATGAGATTTCAGCTCTCATGACTTGATTCCAGTATATGTCAGATATTTCTAGCTATTATGCATATCTTGATCCATTGTATATCTTCAGCCATTATGGATATCATGATACTTTGTATATCTTCATCATGGAGATTCTGATCTATGTATATTGTACGTGGCGATGACCACCTATGTGATGTTTTGTATCATGCCTATTCATGGCCATTATACTCTTATGTATCCAAGAATACTATATATATTTGCAATTATGTGTAGAGTTATATCATTGTATTATGCTGATTGGGTGGCTGGTCTTCCATTTGAGATCCTTCATCACTCCACTTCTGGGATGGAATTATAATGTATTTTGGCCATCGTATGACCCCTTTGACCTCACACATTAGGGGGCATTTGTTATAGCTAATTTTACCACTCCAAATGAATCACACTTGTATGGCCTTCCCCTATCCCTCTGTAGACTCCTTAGACCCATTGGACCAATTTTTGTCCTTTGATGTTTCCTAGACCATCCCTATAAACATATGAAAATTGATACATGCAACTTTTAAACCCCTAAAACCACGTACATAGAGATGTGTGCAAAATCCAAATCCTTTGGAGTTTTCCTTGACATGGTTCTGACTCACTTGACTCCTGGCCTTCCATATGCCTTGAGATCACTCGGATTCAACCTTTCATTACCCCTTTGAAAATCTATATAAGGAACTCTTTGGATAGATTGAAGGCATAAGAGAATTGAGAGCAAAGAAACTATAGTCCATTGTTGCCGAAATTTGTGCTTGAGTCTGCATCCCTTTGTCACTTCGAGCACTTTTTTGTTCTTCCCAAGCTTTCCTTTTGCTTGTGATCTTTCTATTGAGAGATGGAGGATTGACATGGTGGAGGCCCAAGTGGGGGATTCAGTTTCTCCGATTCGCAGACGTGCCGATAGAGGTTGTATCCATTGTAATCTCTGATTTTATATTAATAGAAATATCTTTTCCTATCCAATAATGTATGTTTGAATGAATATTTTATCCATGGATGATTTCAAATGCTTATACATTGTTGATTATATATGCTAGAATAGATCTAACACCTATATATATAGTATGCTTGTCTTGTTTACTTGTTCTTGAGGAAGTGATTAATCAATTCAAGATGAAGTTGGAAAGCTCAATAGGGATCTTATTCAACCATCTAGAATAAGGTACGAGGTCTGATCCTTTATTGTTAGATATTTGATTTCTATTGCATATTGGAAAGGATTGATTTCTGGAGTCAAGCTGTCCATTGTGGTACCCCAATCCATAGGAATTTCTCTCCATAACAAGCCCTAGTTTCTTCTGGATCATCTCAACAGAAACTCAACTAGATTGTAAAAAATCACTAAACCTAACTTAGGGTTTCAAAACTAGGGAAATCACACAAAACTTCTCCTACACAAACTATAGGCCACAAGCAAATTTAAGTGATAAGAGGGGCTGAATAAGATGTTTCCTCATGGGGATTGTCAAGCTTTTTCAACTCGCGATATACCGCAGGGTCCAACAGTAAAACACGACGAGGAGGATCAACCATTCCTCGCCTGAATACTCGACCACCTAGATGACACATTTGTAGTAGTCTCCCCAAGTGCTGTTCTCAGTGTATTGCACCAACAAGATGGCCAAAAGGGATTTTCTTAGATTATCTAAGGAATCCTAGAAGGGCCTCCATATATACGCAAGGAAGGTGGGAGTTTAAATCCATAGTAGTGTTGTCTAATGCACAATCGTCCACAAGGGGCCTTCCGATATACAATCGAGTACTTGAAGTACCTTCAATATGCCTCAAGTGTATGTGAAAGACTGTTCGATATACCAATGGTACATGGAAGAACCAAGTAGGTCCCTAGTTGCAGTGCAGGAAATAAATGACAGCTCCTACATTTTATGATGCTAAAACACGTCTCTAACCTATCACTCAAGTTACTAAATTTTTTTAACCTATAGCTACTGTTGATTTTAAGTTGAACGGCTAGGTGAATACATGGATTTATGACAGAAATGTAAAACTATGCAATTATGATGTGCA
Source organism: Pseudotsuga menziesii (assembly GCA_001517045.1). Classification (NCBI taxonomy): domain Eukaryota; kingdom Viridiplantae; phylum Streptophyta; class Pinopsida; order Pinales; family Pinaceae; genus Pseudotsuga; species Pseudotsuga menziesii. The sequence goes on from LPNX010368516.1 coordinate 218,085, forward strand.
AATTCTTTCACTTTGCCTTTCAAAGCATGCCTACTTATGGGAAGGAGAGAGTATTTATTTTTCCCAATTTTGTTTTAAAACCAAAAAATTTCCCAAGAAGGCTAACTCAAAAACTTTCTGAGAATACAAAACAATCAAGATGCTTCGAAACTAATATTTTGAAAGCAAGCAAATAGGCAAAGATCTCTTTTATAAAAAGAGAGACAAAGAACACTCAAAGGCATACTAAATATTTTTTCAATTTGTCTTCAATAATGGAAAGGTCTAGCTTAAAAATACTAATATTTTTCTTTTGATTGAGACAAGAATGTAAAAAGAAAGAAGAAAAATGGAGATCTGAAAGCTTATGAGGCTAATCAGAGACCCAATAATTCATCTCCAAACAAAATTATAACCAAATCTCCACAATTTTTATTTTTTTTAGACAAGCAAAAAGAAGTCTTTCATAAATTTTAATGAAAAATGAAAGCAAGAAACCAACCAGCAAGTCTTCCTTTTCAGTCTTATCAAACAATACGAATTGGATATAACTCAGCTAACGCTTTCAAACACTCTTTTCCAAAGATAAAAACCAAGCATGCAATCAATGAAGATGATGAGCCTAACCTATATTTTGATTTGAACAAACAAGTATCTACCACACTCAGGTTTTGAATTTCAAATATTCATATCTCTGCAAACAAGCCCAAACATTCAAAACTAAAAACACAAAATCAAAACAAATTTTGCAATGAAAAGTGCTTAAAAATCCTACCCGGCACTGCGTCCTGGGGGTCACTAACAGAGAGGTTCTGAGGCATCACTGCTTCTTGATTGCTCAACATAGGTGGTGGCACTGCTTCCTAACAATTGAACATAGGAGGTGGTAGTGCTTACTTCCCTTAGTCCATGCGCGGTGTCTTGCAGAAGTCATAAAATTAAAAAATGGCAAAAAATAAAAGTTAATCAGTGAAGTAATAGCATAAAAATCATGAATTGATAGGAATATAAAGCACTGAAGGTAAGAAAAACTCAGATATGAACAGATCTAATGATACCAAGCCAAGATATCACTAGATAAGTTAGTAGATCTGATTGATAAAAATTGGAGCTTGGATTTCGGACAAGAGTTGGAAACCAAGGAAGATCATATGCACTAAAAAACCCTCCCCAATGGAGTTGTAAGATTTGTATCTAGGAAAAATCCACCTCCTACGGACAGGAGTTATTCCTCTAGTCTGAATGGTTCAGATCTAGAACAAATAGTTCACTACAGAACTAGAATAATTTCTCTATAATGGGTGGAGATCTGGAATGGGTGTCTTTGATGGAATAGTGTAGTTGTTTCCTACAATAATAGCTCTTCATGGATGTACCTGTAAGATCACCTGAAAACTAGAAAACAAGATCAAAGAGAACCAAAATATGATCCAATATTCTATGTTAGTGACCAAGGAATCCAACAATAAAATACATGATAATGACACAACATACTTTATGGGAAAGGAACCAATTTTTAATTAATATGAAGAAGAATTTTACAACCTTTTCCTTAGTGTGAATATGCTAATTCACAATGCTAATATCTTAGCCCCAAAAGCTCATACTTGGTCCCTCTATGCTCACCCTACTGATTTAGGCCAGAATGTCAATTCAACATCATAACTTTTCTCCCCCTCAACCATGGAAATGAGCATGCTTTTATAGGCCAAGAGAGGATAGGAATTGTTGAGAAAAGGATGGGTGAGGTGGATAGGAGATCCCAAAAGGATGGATCTCGATTCCAGGTGGTCCTCAGGTGTAGGGATAAGGGTGCCATGAAGCCTTCAATTGAGAAGCTTCATGGAGACCTCTCTTTTTAACTTTTTACCAAGGGCACCGCTTCTTGCTCACTATGATAGAGTAGTGACATGGTAGAACTGTGCCTTGTACAAGAGTAACAGGTGATGGAATCACATAATATTAAGAGGGTAAAGGCATTTCTGATAAGGCACTGCCTATTGAATTAAAGGCAGGAGCGGTGCCATATTTTCATATGCAAGATTGATATTTGGGCCAGTGTTTTGCTTCACAACTTGGGTTTTAGGTAGAATACTATTGTTCAGGACCTCATCACATGATGATGACAATATTTATGTGTAATAGTGGTACAATGTGTAGCATCAAGTACTAGAGATACATGGGAGCACAAAAATGGGGCTTCCGCACACTGTCGCATACAAAACTTGTAAATCACAAGGGACAATAAACCATGTCGGTCCCATAGTAGACTCACCAATGTGGTAGAGTCAGGTGAAAACCGTGGTCTTCGACCAAATAATGAATGGGCCAATACCCTACACAAATTTCAATGGTACGATGATGTAGCTGAATTCTAGCATCTGAGACACAACCATCCCGAGAGGCACTAATGAATCGTCTCAAGTCATCCAAGGAACTCATCAATGGGGTGAATGAAACCAGGATACAGGGACCTCTGGGTCTATCCTCTGGAATACATGTGTTGATGTTGATAGAGGGAGACATGCAACTAATAAAGGAAATTATGTGTTCTTGACTAGAAGCATGAGGGCGATAACCAAAGATTTGGAACAAGCTGGGGACTGACACACTGAATGGGGGAACAGGGGCAGGGGAGTATAGAAGACTCAAAATTCATTTTTTTAAAGTATGACGGCAGGGCTGACCTGGAAGAAAATGAAACAGAATCATGGGAGAGGGATCATAGTTATAATATCAGGAAGATAACTGCAAATGGGAAATACTGAAGGAGGTAACTGGAGTAGTGGTATCTAGGGGATCCAAGAAAGAATCATCAGAGAATACTCTAAAAAAAGGTGACCTAATGGGGGTATGTTTCCATACTATGATATCATATGGGGTGGCACCTAAAGACACCATTTGGGCCTTCTTCATAGTTTAACTTAGCACGAATAAGGGATAGAAGTAAGCTCAATATGACACAATCTCGTGGATTTTTATGGAGCCTAAGAAATTAAATGCTTGATGGTGTTTTCATTTTTATAGAGTCTGAAAATAGGAAGAAGACTCTAGTGTGGTATCTTTTTCATATGTAGTCTCCTAATCCCAAAAGAAGATAAAAGTGTACAAAGGAGAGCTCTCCCAACCTTTGAGGAAGGAAGACTTCTTTACTGTTGGTAGTCCAATTAGGTCGGAAAACGTTAAACCTATATTGATTAGACGATTGTTCAAATACTTTTACGAGCATGAAAAAACCAAGTTTGATCGAAAATTTTTTCTTGATGAGAAGGATGGAAAAGAGCTTAAAGACAACCTATTAGCACTTGGTTAGCACCAGTGCTAAATTTTGAAGATATTTTGTAGATGTGTTAGTACCATTCTGGGATAAACAGTTGGGAAGGGAGTAGGCCAATGAAAGGAGGAACAAGGTATGAAAATTCCTTATCATAGGACCTTAAAGGAAATAAATGAGGTTTTGTAGGTTATGTAGTGGTGAAAATGAATGGCGTAGATACATAGCAGAGGAAATTGACGATTGTTAAATATTTTGCCTAAGAAAAGATGCACGTTTTGAAGGAAGCTTGACCTTGGAGGGACAAGGTTAAAAGGTGTATAGGATCGACTGTCAGATGAACATGTAATGTAGATCATTAAAGGAGAAATATTCAGTGAAAAAATATGTGCGAAGAAATAGGTTATGGAGGATTGCAAAATTTGTTACACCCTGTTGCTAAGAAAAATGAACCTCATGCGGACAAGAGTTGTTCCTCTAGTCTAAATGGTTCAGATCTAGAACAAATGAGTTACAACAAAGATAGAAGGATTCCCCTAGAAGTTGTGGAGATATGGAATGGGTCCCTTTAATGGAGTACTATAGCCATTTCTTGTGGTGATATATATTCATGAATGTACCTACATAATCACATGAAACCAACAAATAAGATCAAAAGTACCAGAATATAAACCACAAATCTATGTCAGTGACTAAGGAATCCAACAGTAAAATACATGATAATAACACAATATAATTTATGGGAAAGGAACCAACTTTGGATTAATAGATGAAGAAGAAGTTTACAGCCTTTTGCTTAGTGTCGATATGCTCCTTCACAATGCCAATGTCTCATCCAAAAAAGCTCCAACTTGCTCCCTCTATTCTCACCCTACTAATTTAGGCCAGAATGTCAATGCAAGATCATAACTTTTCTCTCTCCCAACCATGGGATATGAGCTTTCTTTTACAGGCCTTGGGAGGATAAGAATGGTTGAGTAAATGGTGGGTGAGGTGGATAGGAGATCCCAAAAGGATGGATCTCAAGACCAGGTGGTCCTCAGGTGTAGGGAAAAGGGTGCCACGAAGCCTTCCTTCGAGAAGCTTCATGGAAACCTCTATTTTTCACTTTTTACCAAGGGCAACGCTTCTACTCCACTATGATAGAGCAGTGACAAGGTAGAACCATTCCTTGAACAAGATGTAAATATGGTGGAACCACCTACTATCAAGAGACTATAGGCGTTACTGAAGAAGGTAATGCTCCTTGACTTAAGGGTAGAAGCGGAGCTATATTTTCATATGCAGGATTGATGTTTGGGCCAGTATTTTCACTTCACAACTTGGGATTTAGGGAAATTACTGATGTTTGGGACCTCACCACATGATGATGACAAGATTTATGTGTAACAGAATGCCCCTCAAAGCATGAGGCTAGAGGGATATGATAGGTGAGATATTTGAAAGAGCAAGTTATCACTTCGAGGAAAGAATTAGCTTGATCAGAGATCATCATCAACCATGCATCTACAATACATCAATACTTTTGACTCATGAGAAAATGTGTCCTCATCATGGTTGTAGACCAATACAAGGTAGATCCATGAGAGAGATTAACAAACATGGCTACTAGAATACAACATAGATCCATGTGATAGAGGACTCAAAATTGGGACATATCTACCATAAATACACCGTAGATCTATGTCAAATGAAAAAAAATTCAAACACAACCATGATGATACAAATGTGGATCCATGCTGGGACTGCATCCAATATACTCCATCACAACATGGGGAGAAATCTATGAGTTCTTTTAATAGATACCTAGGGTCTACGTCTCATCTTCCACAAAGTACAATTCTATCCATGTGATTCCAATGACTTTAAGTTGAACATGGTAGAAACCACTTGATTATCAGTCAATGATGTGAACCATTAACAAGTGTGAGGGAGATCACCATTGATGTCAATGATTCCCAAGGTACCCTAGTACAATCTTCTGAGTGTGAATAGATGATTTGATGTCGAACACTTAGTCGAGTCTATCGATCAAGGGCCAATGATGTGAACCTATGTTGAGAGAGAGAGAGAGAATCCATCATTAAGGCATACAAATCTCAAGGTACTAAAATTGTTTCTAAGACTAATTCCTGGATAATGAGCTGATGTCAATAGGAATAGTCTCGTCGAAGGAGGGCCATGATGAATCCCACATCGACGACAGGAAACTCAAAACAAAGTTCTGGAATGTTGTAGATGATGTAACCATAGGAATGACTCAAAAGGTACTGACAAAAAAGGTTGTTTTGACTATAGAGGTAAACTTTTAACTTCCCTTTGAACATCGAGCGGCACGACCAAAGACTTGGTAGCATTTACTAGACGAGGTAGACCATAGTTCGGCAACAAACAATGTATTCTTTAAAAGAATCAAAGGAGTGGCATGAATCATGAAAGTGGATCAACTCGGAGACAAGATGATTACCCAATTGACTGAATGAAATGTAATCAAGTGCCATGTTCAAAGGTGACCACAAACTGCCATTTTATTTGCAAAATGAACTGATTCCTTCCCTTAATTACCCCATCATGATTGATAAGTGCCTATTTTTTTGTTTTTATGATTTCAACGAGGGTAACAGACACTCATTGTAGCTCATCAGAAGATAATTCCATTCTCATATGTTTTACAAACCTGAGAGAGGAGGGGTTCATTCCCAAAAGAGGGTCTCTCATAGTTTGATTTTAATTAGTCCAATGAAAGTTAACTCGGTATCATTCATGTTTAGAGAGTTTGAACGAGAACAAAACAAGAATTTGAAGGGTCCTTTTTCATAATTAGTCAATGTGATTTGAAAAAGAGATAAACTACCGTTGGAAATACGAATCTTCAAGTACTTTTACGAGTGTGAAGAACACAAGTTCACTTGACAATCTTTTCACATTTAGGGAGTCCAAAAGGAGTTTAAAGAATACTGCATTAGTTTTCTTTTCATGATGAATGGTTCTTACGAGCCTGAAAAGAATCGAAAAAAGACTTGAAACTTTGATACTAGGTTTTGGGAGCATGATCAAAGTGTCAAAACAAACGCTCAAGGACCTTCATTTTTCAGAAGTATGAAAAATTCAAAAAAATGAACATGCCCATAGACAATACTGTTCATTTTTATCCCCGTAAAACTTTTAAAAAGGTTATTAGTCTCCCACAATTATTTCAAATTGACTTTTATAAACTATATAAAGGGTGTTTTTAATGAAAATGATTTAAAAAACATTAAAAATAACATAAAACCCTAAAAATCATTTATAAAAACCAAGGTAAATAGTAAAAAACCAACTCATTTACCATTTACAAAACCTTGGAGTACATTTTGGGAGAATTGGAGTGCAGATTCCAGTCGAAGATTGTGGAGCCATCACCTATCTATTTTTCGAGCCATCGGATCTAGGTACAAGCTAAAATCCCTCTCTTCATTTCCATGGTTTACATTCTTAATTTTTGTTGAGTTTTGAGGCCCTAAGGAAAAACCTAGAAAGCGCATGTCGGGTACCGCTTTTGGTCTTTACAGGAAGAGTGGTGCCCGATAAGAACCTCATTTTTTTAGGTTTTCTCAGGTGGTGGCACTTCTCTATTCTAAGGCAACAGGCTCGGTGCCGGCCGTGATGCCCCAAAAATAAAATCCCTAGTAAAAATAAAAAGTTTTGAGTAATTTCAATGGTTGAATATGCTTCTAAATGGCTCATTAATGGTTTTTGACAGGTTATTTGGTCAAAAATGGTGATGTGGAAGGAGAGACAACATGATGATGATGATGCTTGTGATGCAAGAGATGCGGGTTGCATAGCTTCCCTACGAGGCTATGTCCTCTTAAAATTCTTCTGCGCTCCTAACATGCTTACACAAGCACAATTACTAGAGTACATCCTATGAATGTGGAATCAATAACAACAGTATTTTGAGGTGGAACCCCATATTGTGACTGTGGAGGTGGAGGATATTTATTTCCTCATAGGGTTTTCTAGACGAGGAGCACCTATTTCTCTGACTTGTTCCTAAGGAGGGGACATTACTACATAGGAGCTTATTGTTTGCCACTACTTTCCAGGAACAAAGATGTCAAGTCAGAATATCCCTATCAATGTTTTGAGGGATCTATGGCTTCAAACTATCCTATTTACTATGTAGAGGGTGGCAAGGAGCCAAGGGATATAGCAAGCATCCCGTGAACATATGATGTATGCCCTAGAGGCCATGGCACCCACGATATTCAACTGGGTCGAGGAACTACTACCTATGTTCAAAGATCAGCTGATGAAATATCGACAAGGAGAGTTGAAACAGTTCGGGTATGGGACCATACTAGCATGCTTCTTCTTTGAGAGGGTACCCGTCTTGAGGCCCTAGGTAGTGTTCACACATCTTATAGCTAGGGACCCTTGCATGCTGCGATGGGTGGAGATCATGTCCCACATAGGAAGTGGTGGAGCCAAGGTCAAGTTCAAGGCTCCCTTATTTTGTTGGTTGAGTGATAATATCCTCATGATTGAGGATTATGCCTATGTAGGGATCGAATTCAGAGGGGATCCCAATCTACCACCACCACTTGATGCTCAGTGGGGTGACATCGATAAGAAGATTAAATAATCAAGATGTTGATTATGTTTTATTATTTTTATGGATGATAACAAGACCTAATATTTACATGTAGATGTTGGTGAGGCACGGCCTGGGGGATCCTCCCCAATGGCCAAGCGAGCAGGAGATTTATTTCTCCATAGAGGTGATGATGAGATCACAGAGCTGGAGGAGAACCTGGATCGACTGAATCTGGATATCTTAGATGCTACTATAGATGACCTCCCTAAGAGGTTTTAGAGACACACTACAGGATTATCAGGCTACTTCAATCGCTTGCTACGCAGGGTAGCAAGGGCCATTATGTGCTACCACGAGCACCATTATAGTGGTATGCATGATGTATCCCTGAAATCTAGCTAGCTTCAGGATTTTTGTATCATTTTGTATGCTTGAAAGTCAAAGTGCTTTAGATGAGGGATCATGATCATATTTTTTGTAAAAAACACTTTATGTATATATATATAGCGAGAGAGAGAGAGAGAGAGAGAGAGAGAGAGAGAGAGACTCATTTCTAGTTTTTACATGTGTTTCAAATGGATGAATTATATTTACATGAGGTTTTTGTGTCTTCTACTGTTTATTTTAGTTTATGATTGACCATGTTTAATCATTTAAAAGTTATGAATGGGTAATATACCAGTCTAGAATATAATTTTCCAAGGAATAAGCAATCATGTTATTAGACCTAGGGATATGCATGTAAGTGATGGAATCGAAATACCTTTCTAACAAATGCACTCTCCGAAAGAGGCGGAGAAGTGTACGGTTCTTGGTAGGGTAAACGTGATTTAGGTGACAAACCACTAGGTGAGAGTCCATAAATACTACCAAATCATGAATGTCCTGAGATACAGGCTTGGTGAGTAAACTTATCACTGCTTGAAACTCAGCAATGTTGTTAGTAGCCGGACCAATACAAACAACTACCAAACTAACTAAATCCTGAGCCAGAGAATAAAACCCCCAAGCCACTGAAGCAAGGTTCAAGGTATACCGGCATGCACCACCAGTGAAACCATAGAAAGCCATCCAATCTGCATAACCAAAACATGGTATAAATAGTATCGACATCNACACCCAAGCCACTGAAGCAAGGTTCAAGGTATACCGGCATGCACCACCAGTGAAACCATAGAAAGCCATCCAATCTGCATAACCAAAACATGGTATAAATAGTATCGACATCAAACTCAAAACCATATTGAAAATGAAAAAACACACTGAAATCCAAATATACATATATACAAGGTACCATACATAAATTTCTTAAGAATAGTACCTCTCTAGGTACAACCCATTGCGAGGTTTCCCGAAGGGTATCCCATCATAATGTATGAGCTCATAAGCCCCTTTCTCTAAGACCTTACTAATGACAAATGGACCGTACCACATGGATTCAAAATTTCCTTTCCCTATTTTATCATGTATCTGATCATAAGTCAAGACTAGGTAACCTTTATTGAAGATGCGAAGCTAAAATTACTTGTCATATTGTGCCTTGACATGTTTTTTGTGTGCCTTGTTAGCCAAGGCAACATCTCTCCTACTTTCATCAAGGTTGGTCAAGTACACAAATATTTCTTCCTCGATAGAAGTGTTTGGAAGAAGTTCTACTGCGAGTTTAAGTGATGGGATTTGACACTCGATAGGGAGGACAGCTTCTAGTCCATAAACCAACTGAAAGGGTGTGAAACTAGTTGTTGTTTCTACTAAAGTCCCGTAAGCCCAAAGTGCGGAAAAGAGAGTCAAGTGCCAGTTGGATATGTGATCTCCAACCATTCTATGCAGCATGGTTTTCAAAACCTTGTTAATGGCCTCGACCCGACCATTAGCCTGCGGGAAATATGAAGTGGATTTTTCATGGAGAAAACCCAACTTAGCACTCAGCTCAGCCATCATATAATCCATAAATGAGATACGTGGTCAGTGACTAGAGCTTGTGGGACTCCAAACCTAGCTATCACATGGTTGAATAAAAAGAGGGCGATAGTCTTACCATCCTTTGCATATGTAAGCATTTCCTTAGCCCATTTTGTGAAATAATCAACGATTACGATGATGTAACCATGCCCCTCAACTGAGGTAGGCTTGCAATGCATAAAATCAATACCCCACTTGGAAAAATGGCCAAATATAATGACGGGGTGTAAGGGAGCAGGGTGGGTGCACTTTTTTGGATAAAATTGTTAACAAGGTGGGAATTTATTAACCACTTCATGACATTATTTTAATATTGAAAGCCAAAAGTACCCAACATGAAGGATTTTCTGGGTTGTAGCCATCCCAGAAAGATGACCACCACATGCTCCGTAGTGGCATTCATTTAATACTTGTTTAGCCTCTTCATGTGTAAGGCACCGTTGAAGGATGGAATCGATACCACATCAGTGCAATGTATCATTTAAAATGATATAATAATTTGTGTGGTAATGGATACGATGATGATCATCACGGGATATGTCGGGCTGAAATATTTGAGTTTGGAGATAGATAATCAAATCTCCATACCATGGATCAGTTGTGCTTATCAAGAACAAAAATTCATCCAAATATAAAACGTTGGGCTCAGTTTCTATCAAAGCATAGGGAAGGTCACACATCAACTCCGCCAAAACCAAGGATTTCTTTGAAGTAGCCTTGGTGAACTCAATATCAAATTCCTGTAAGATGAAAATTCAATGAGAATACTTTCCCCCAAGCACGTGATGAGTCAGAATGTAATACATGGGGTTTTGATCTGCGAGTACAGTTGTGGTACGAAGTAGAATGTAATGATGAAAATTTTGTACAACAATGACTGTAGCCAAAGCTAACTTATCCACACGTGAGTAACACGTTTCAGAGTCAATGAGACTCTTACTCTGGTAATATATCATGTGTTCTTGGTCGTTGGGATTGTCCTATGCTAGAACCATTGCAATGGTAGTAGGGGAGGGGACAAGGTAAAACAAAAAGTCTTTTGATTAATCCAATGGGTGTATCATGGGTGAATGGTTCAGAGCGTGCTTCAGATTATCAAAATCTCATTGATCCTAGTCATCCCAAAATAAAGGAGTGTCGTTCTTCAGGAGACACATATAACCACGTGTTTTCTCTACAAAGTTGTACACGAAATGGTGAAGAAATTTTTCCTTCCCTTGCAAAATTTGGAGCTCGGTAATGTTTTTTGAGGCGGGTAAGGATAGGATAGCAACAATTTTTAGAGGATCAATTCGGATTCCATCTTTGGAAACCACGAAGCCAAGAAGGTGTCCAGTCTCAACACAAAAGACACATTTGTGTCGATTCAGCCGTATATTATAATGAAGACACCTAAGGAAAATGTCTCTAAGGTGCCCTAGATGGTCTCCCCATGGATGCAAATGAGCAGGGAGATTGTCAAGGTATGGTTCCACAATGTGCTTGATACCATGAAAGGCATAGAAGATGGCTTACTGGGATGTAGCTCCGGCTTTCTTTAGGCCAAAAGGTAACTTATGATATGTGAAGGTTCCTCATGGAAAAATGAATGCCATTTTATGCTGATCGGAATGCAGAATCTATATCTGATTATGGCTACAAAAGCCATCCATGAAAGAAAAGATGATTCTCCCAACACAGTTATTGATGATCTGATCGATATGTGGATTAGGGAAATTGTCCTTAGGACAAGACTTATTTAAGTCTCAAAAATTGATACAGATTCTAATAGTGCCATGCTTCTTAATCACAAGGACAATATTAGATACCCATTCCATTAGGGGTATAGGATAAATAAACCCTGCCTTCATAATTTTTTCCACTTCAACTTTGATAGCCGCAGCCTTCCTAGGATGGACTTGACGTATTTTTTGTCGAACAGGTTTTGTCATGGGATAGGTTCTAATATCATGTACAACAATTGGAAGATAAATCCAACACATCTCCTCATGTGTCTAGGAAAAAATATCATGGAATTCTTTGAAAAGATATCTACAACTTTTAGTTTCATCTATTGATAAGTTATGACCTACATTGATGTGCTCAATAGTTCTTGGCTAGAATGATATGTCAATCGGGGTTGTCTTAGTGATTTTGCAAAGATTTCCTTTGGAATATGTCTTGCAAAAATATAGGTGTTTGCATATTGGTGACAATATCAGTACTGATAAGATATACAAGGTCAAAATCTATCGAACTGGCATTAGGAAGAAAATAAGATCTGTGATGGTGATCTTCCCATACAAGTTCATCCGTACTCGTAATCTCCATGATGGACTCATCTGAAGGAAAATTTTGGGAGAGATAGTCTAGAGTAGGGAGCGATGGTTCTATCCAGTAGGGAAGGTGGTAAGGATCTGAAGCCACTAGATGAAGATCATCATAATGGACATCAAAAATAGATTGAACATCCCCATACATTGCTTCATAAGGGCCAAGAGAGGATGACTCAACAACTTCTTTTCCTTTAGGACTATAGCAAGTCATGGAAATAATGTTCATAGTCACTACTTCCATACTAGGAGGGGGTGAAGGAAACATTCCCATAAGGGTTGAATCCTTCAACATATCTACCCCAATCGACTGATAAGGAGGAGGGGACTGACCTAGAATAGGGATGTTATTCACGGTTGGAGTAGTAACATCTGGTGAACAAAATTCAAGTGGACCGATAGTTACAATATTCCCCAAATGCATAAATTAGAGAGTTCGAAAGACTGTCAAAGCGATGACAGTCATAGCATAGAACCGGTTTCTCCCTAGTAGAACATTGTAGTCTAACGGGGCATCAACTACTTCCACCTGAATGGAAACAGTCTTGACCCCAAGCTCGACTGAAAGGGATGGTAAAAAACCTTGAGGATGGAAATATTTTAAGGTCGTAGGTGAATTTATAAGTTCAGGAGAACCAATGGCACTCCAACAGGATATAGATAAAACTGAGGTTGAAGCTCCTTCATAAAGAATGGTCTGATGGACCTTTCTCCCAACTACTCTAGAGGCAATTTTAAATGCAAGTTGGTGAGGTAATATGGATTTATAGTTCTACACATTGAAATGGATTTGATTGGTGTTATTTAGGTCTAATTCCCCCAAATCCATTAGCAGGTTTTATGCTACATTGGATAGCTTTGGAGTACCTCCAAGGTAGACATTGCATAGGGTGACTGAGCCAAATCTTCAACCACATTGTAGAACTATGCAGCTCAAGCATTGCGATTAAAAAAAACCTTCCTGAGGGTAGCCTTAGGAGGTCATAAAATCAAATCGATATTAGGTTTCTCGATGAGGAGAGGGCCATTAGATGAAGATGGAGGGGAACCAATAGAAGGAAATTTCTCGAAAGAAGGATTTTCATCCTTCTTCTCTATTGGTTTTTCGTAAGAATGAATATGAGTATTCAAATTGATGGTATTTGAGGACATCATTCTAATTTCTTCTATAGAAATAGAGGTCCCTTTATTAGATATGTGATCTATCAATTGTTGTTGAGATGGGAAGGGATCGGTTAGCACCGCTAGGGTGGTGTTACTTTTTCAGAAATTTACTATTCTCTTCATGATGAGGGAAATTTTTCATGAAGTGATCACAACCACATAATAAGCAATGGTACTTGGCCTTTCTCTTCCCTTTATTATAATTCTTTGTGGTCTTAGCCTTGGGATTCTCCTATTGGTTTCTAGGTTTTCTATTTTTTCCTTTACCCTTTTTCTTATTGCCGATTGTTTGCGTACTTTGGATAGAATTTACATCGGTGGAAACCGTAAGATTTGAAGGAGTAGTAGCAGAAGAATTGGGTTGCTTGATAGGTTTGGCTGCTGACAAGGGCTGGATTGAACCAACAACCCCATCAAAAAGAGTCTCTATGGGTGGCTAAGCAGGGTCTGTACTAGAACAAGGTTCTTGAGGGATTAATTCATACAGAGTTTTGGATTGGGAATAACTAGGTCCAGATACTGAGCACGACTGATAGCTTGATCTTCGGTAACAACACCACCCATAGCCACATCTCGGGAAATGGGAGGAAACAAGGATTTTGTGAACCAATCAGCTAAAATTTGGTCTGGGATGGGAGCTTTAATAAGTCATCTCCACCTTCTCCACTCATGGATATGATTCGATATGTGCATGGAGGTATTCTGAGGGAGTGATGTCAAAAGATCAGTACCCATTTAATAAAGAATAGGTAGCTAAAAGTGTGTGAGAAAAACGGTTTCCAATGAGCTAAAATCCACAAATGTATGTTGTGGAAGTTCAATATACCACTTCATGACCGTACCGGTTAAAGTGCATTGAAAGAGTATCAAATGAATAGAGTCATCCATTAAGGAGTTGGAAGAACACCACAGATGGAACATCATGACATGATTTTTGGGATCATCTCCCTACTTTCCACCAAAATTTGGAATTTATTATGGTAACTTGACTTGAACAACAGGCCACGAAGGGTTGTGCTGAATGGGATCATTAATTAACTTAGACAAATTAGGAAAGTGCAAAGTTGCTAGGAATGGAAGTTGTCGATTAGGTTCGATGTACTGGTAGTATTGATAAGGCATATGTTGATGTATTTGTAACTTCGGAATGTATTCACTTGTATATCTTATGTATTGTACCCTGATGTTCCTATCACAAAGTATCAGTAATGTAATTGCGTCATGTCATACCCCGATGTTCCTATCGGGAGAATCATTAATGTAAACAAGTCATGTAAAGTTATAGAGGGTAACCCTCCTTATTGATCAAGGGTTAAATTCCCCGTAGTTGTGGGGCATTAGGGTTATTAGACTCTCCTAGAGAAGTCGGCCCTGGTGAGTTAATGTCAAGTCAGGTCATTAGTACCCTAGTTGTGGTTACTCGATCCTACATAACTGAGTTAGGATTAATCAATCCTACATAAATAAGTCAAATATTAAGTGAACAAAAGAGGATAAATAGAGAGTGATCCTCTCTATTTATCACACACACACTCACTCAACTAGGGCGCCTAAGTGAGAGAGGAAGTGCTGGCACAAGTGAGAGAGATCAGCCGTCGGAGATCATCTTTATGTTTCCAGGTTTTACTTTTTCTATTGGTGCTCATTCTATCTCTGAGGAAGTTGTGGGGTTTTATCCTTTATGGCTTCCCCAAGGAAAATTGTTTGTGTCTCTTATCTCTTGTGATTATTTTTGTGCATGTTATTCTCTCAGATAAGATCCTAAGATAATACTATCTAAATTGATAAAAATCTAAAATGGTATCAGATCTAACCTGAGAAGAAGACACTGTGCAGCTATAGAAGATAGGGATTCTTACTTTTTGGGTCTCTCTCCACAATCCATCAGCAAAAGGAGGCTAGGATGACTCTCCATTGAAGGGCGCATCTTTCTATCGAAGCATAATTCGATTCTGGACATTTTTAGTTTTTGGTGCGGGAAATTACGGCTTTTTACAGAAGAGGAATTTTTGAGTGTGAGCCCGACATAGGATTTATCTCCTCATCAAAATCGAAGTTTAGATACCAAGGTTGAATTTTTTGGTTGAGTGAAACTCCAGGAAATTCAAACCCTATGGTTTGACCCCAAGCCTGAAAAACCCTAAAATACTAAAATGGGTAGTTTTGGTACATTCGCTATATCTCGGGATTGAAGAAGTATTACATGCCAAAATTTTCACAAGTTGAATACAAAATTCTGTTGTACCCTGTGTAAAACTTTCATCCTCATATTTGCTATATTCTGGGAGATATGATTCCTCCAAATCAGGGTTTCGGCCTCTTCCATGATTGATCCCTAAACATGACACCTAGGGAGAATTGCTATATCTTGGGCTATGAAGGTCAAAATGAAATTTCTCAAGATGTTCCAGATATGGCATGGACTATAATTTATGTGGTAAAACATTGATACCCCTAAGGTGAAACAGTGACATGTTGAAGTCCATACAAGTTTGTTATGCTGAACAGTCATGAATTAAGTCACCATGGGAAAACTATCATAAGTCCCAATTGGTGAAACCAATTCTGATAAAACCTATGGTGTTGAAAAGAGGAATTCCGTGGCTACCTCAATACGAAATTTAAGACATAGAGGAGCAGTACTTTCATAGATACCATAGAAATAGTATCAAGCATTTCTGCAAAAGAAATTGGAAAACTAAGGCTTCCTGTTCAGGGAGCTTCCCTCTACTATTTTCAGAAAATGAGTACATTTGACAACTCACCTTGAAGAGGCCCATATTTCTATCCAATCATAATTTTTAAATTCCATGTTTTTAAAATTAGGGTTTCTCTAACAAACCCTAGATCAGCCTGATCCAGAACCAAGCTAGACATCTCAAATCGATAAGATCTAATCTTTTTCTATTTACATTTGAGGTTCTCATTTCAAGATGACTAATTACACCAGCTTTATGACAAGATTGGTGAAGCTAAAAACTTCTGAGCATGGAAGTATAGGATTTCATTGGTTCCTGAAGAAAATGAATTGGACACCTACATAAGTGGAGAGGTTCTAGTTCCAGAGGGAAATGAGGCTAAAGCCTTGCACAAGAAGAACTTGGTCAAGGCCAAGAATATCATTACTAATTCAATCAAGGATCACCTTATACCACAAGTGTCTTCTCTAAAGACACCTAAAGAGATGTTTGATTCCTTGACCAAAAAAGAATATAAATCAGATGAAGTGAAATTGACTTGGATCAGTATTTCGATAAGGAAGACAGAGGGAGATGAGGCTAAGGCTATAGCCAAGAGAATAATTACATATTCTATTAAAGATCATCTCATCCCTCATGTGTCATCCCTGAAGAAACCAAAAGGAAGTGTTCGATGCTATGTTGAAGCAGTAGATGAAGAAGTAGAGAATACAGAAACTGTGATAACCACCTTGAATGGCCTCCCACGATCAAGGGATTCATTCATTCAAGGAATGTACGCCATAAGGAAGTGATTACATTCAATAGACTCTGGGAAGAGATCACACAAGATAAAGCTCAGATCATAATAAGAGAAAGAGAATATGGGAGAAACTGAAGATCAAGCTCTCACTATTCAAAGCAGATTCCTCAAGTGATGAGAAATACGAATGACTCAACTCTTGAAGAACCTCTTATACATATTATAATTTGGATAAGAAATGATGTTGTTATGAATGAAGAAGATGATGAAGCTGAAGGATCAAGAAGGAGTCTACCCACAAAATGAATAAAGATAAGTATTCAATTGTCATCTCATGATATTGTTTTGTTATGCATTTATTTATATTCAATTGATGTATTATGCATGATAGAATGTTTGCATTAATTATAGTATACTAATAATATGAATGTGATGGGTAAGTAGCTCATGGTGCTATACAACTCTCCATTGCTACTTATATAGAATGAAACCTCTTTGCTGACATATTGGATTAGTGCACAATCTCAATGTTGTCCTGGTAGAGATGGAAGGAATCTAGAAAGTTTCCATGAGATATGGATGAATGTTGTATTGGATAAAATAGTTGCATGATTATATATTTATGCATAATAATTTGTCATTATGAATATGCCTTATGAAATTTTTCTAACCATACAACTAATGCATTTGAATTGTAGGAAATATCATGTACAATCGCCTACAAGAAAAGAAGGGTGAGACTTGTTTTGAAGAACAAGTGACAACAGTTTAAGAAATAATACAAAATGAAGAATAGTATGACGAGACTTCAAGAGGCCTCAGACACAGTGCAGTTATGTAACACTGTTGAGTGACATCATTGATGCAGAACCTTCCAGCTATGAAGAAGTAGCCAAGAAGGAAGGGAAGGAGAATACCATTTCAAGAAGAATGATATCTAGGATGCAATATCAAGACCTGAAGGGAAGTTCATAGTTCCATCATGCAGTAGATGGAAACATCGTGGGATATAAGGAAAGATTCATAGCATGACGCTTCTCATAGAAATAAGGCATAGACTATGAAGAGACATTTGCAGCCACTAGAAATACACATGACAGGCATAATCATGTGTACAAATGAAAGAAGGACTTGTACGAGCTCAGAAGGCACCCATGGGATAACACATACATAAGGAGATTGAAGATCACTTAGAGTGATGAAGATATTAATATTTGCTACAAGGTTGAAGATAAAATACTATAGAGGATGAGAAGATCATAGATGGGTACGAGGAGAATGTTTTCAGGATAGACGATCTTGGTATCTAGTGACCCTAGATGGATACATAGAATATTAGTAGAAGAGGAAGCTACTTGTCACTCCAGTACAGAATGTTTCAATGCATAGAGTATGAAAGGTAGAGGGAGAATGATGCTCCACATTAGAGGGAGTGACTACAGAAGATCCTGAGGTTCGACATGGTACAGTAGGATGGAAAACTTACTGATGGATCTAAGCTTTACTAAGATTAAAGAGGATTCCAACCTTTGCTTCAAGGTTGAAGGTGGAAGACTAGTGATGCTCCTGTTATATGTCGATGACTTGTTCCTGACAGAAAAGAGGAACTCATTAAAGTTCCAAAAATGAGACTTACTGCCGAGTTCAAGATGAAGGACTTGGATATGATGCACTACTTCTAGGCATGGATGTGTGTCAGAGTGAGGATGGAATCCCCCTTGGGAAAGGGAATTATGCAGTGGAAATCCTAAACAAGTTCAGGATGATGGACTAGAAGGCCATGGCCACACCTATGCAATCAAACCTAAAGCTATTGAATGATTCTTCATTAGACTCAGTTGATGCTACGATGTATCATTAGATGATTGCATCCTTGATGTAATTGATGAATACAAGACTAGCCATTTTATTTGTTGTGAACACATTGAGCCAGTTCCTAACAAATTCGAGACATGTTCACTTGATTGCTGCAAATCATATTCTAAGGTACCTAAAGGATACAGTTGATTATGGGCTCAAGTATGAGGCAAATCAAAATATTAACCTAGAAGCTTATGTTGATTTAGATTGGGAAGGAAGTTCCATTGATAGGAAGAGCACTTCAGGATGATGCTTCAATATGGGATTAGGTGTGATCTCTTGGTTTAGCAGGAAGCAATCTTATGTGGCACTGAGTATAGCCGAAGAAGATTATGTTGTAGTTTGTTCGACTATTTGTGAGGTAGTGTGGCTGAGGAAGCTACTATTTGATTTGTTTGATCACCAGTTGGATGCTACTTGTATATATTGTGACAACCAGAGTTGTGTGAAGTTGTTAGAGAACCTAGTGTTCCATGACAAGTCAAAGCATATCGAGATCAAATATCACTATATTAGGGATATGGTGTAGAGAGGAGCAGTGAAGCTCCTGTATGTTGCAACAGATGAGTAGATAGATGATGTGTTGACCAAACCATTAGCTAAAGTGCAGTTTGAGTACTTCAGGGAGAAGCTTGGTGTTCTCCAGATCGAGGTTCCTTCGAAGGAGAAGTGATGAGTCTATGAGCTGTTTTGACATGGTGATAGGATTGGTTCCTTCCATGGTCAAATGTAAGTGCAAAGCCCTTCTGAAATGGCAATAGGATTGGTTCCCTCCATGGTCAGATGTAAGTGCAGAGCCCTTCTGACATGGTGATAGGATTGGTTCCTTGCATGGTCAGATGTAAGTGCAGAGCCATTCTGATATGACTGTGGGATTTTCTCCCACATGATCAAATATAAGTGCAGATCCATTCTAATATGAGTGTGGAATTGGCTCCCACATGATCAGATATAAGTGCAGAGCCATTCTGATATGAATGGGGAATTGGCTCCCACATGATTAGTTGTAAGTGCAGGGCCCTTCCATGGATGGTAGTATTTGTGTCCTACCATGCCACTGGTTGTAAGTGTTGGGCCCTTCCATGGATTGTAGTACTTGTGTCCTACCATGACACTGGTTGTAAGTGCTGGGCCCTTCCAGAGATGATAATAGGTGTGTCCTATCATGTTGATGGTTGTAAGTGCTGGGCCCTTCCACAGATGATAGTAGGTGTTTCCTATTATGATGATGGTTGTAAGTACTAGGAATTTTCACAGATTATAGTAGTTGTGCCCTATCATGCTGGTGAATGTAAGTGATGGGCCTTTCTGATCTGGTTCTTGGATGTGTTCCTCCCATGGTTTGATGTAAGTGCTCGGCCTTTCCGAAATGGTTCTTGGATGTGTTCCTCCCATGGTCAGATGTAAGTGTTGGGCCTTTCTAACATGGTGGTAGGTGTGTACCTCTCATGGTCAGATGTAAGTGTTGGGTGGGCCTTTCTGACTGGGTCAAATATAAGTGCTGAAGAAGATGAAGACCTACCTAGAGGCTAGGCCTACAACCAGTATGAAAAAGGGCTAGCTCTATAGAACTCCTGTGATGAGTATAATTGAGAGATAGCACCATTTGATCATGATGATCCAACAGTGATGATGATCTGGTGATGATCCAAACTTGATGATGATCCAATGATGATCCGATGATGATCCAAACTTGATGATGATCCAAACTTGATGAAGATCCAGTGATGATCCAGACTTGATGATGATCCAGTGATGATCTAGACTTGATGAAGATCTAGTGATGATCCAAAATTGATGAAGATCCAGTGATGATCCAGACTCAATGAAGATCCGGTGATGATCCAGACTTGATATAGATCTAGTGATGATCTAGACTTGATAATGATCCAGAGAAGAAGACTTGTGCTGATAAATTGTGTCAAGAGAATACCTTCCTAGTTAAGAGGGAGTGTTGATGTATTTGTAACTTCAGAATGTATTCACTTGTATATCTTATGTATTGTACCCCGATGTTCCTATCAGAAAGTATCAGTAATGTAATTGAGTCATGGCATACCCCAATGTTCCTATTGGGAGAATCATTAATGTAAAAAACTCATGTAAAGTCATAAAGGGTAACCCTCCTTATTGATCAAGTGTTAAAGTCCCCATAGTTGTGGGGAACTAGGGTTATTAGACTCTCCTAGAGAAGTCAGCCTTGGTGATTTAATGTCAAGTCAGGTCATTAGTACCCTAGTTGTGGTTACTAGAGCCTACATAACTGAGTTAGGATTACCCAAGCCTACATAACTGAGTCAAATATTAAGTGAACGAAAGAGTATAAATAGAGAGTAAGCCTCTCTATTTATCACACACATGCTCACTCAACTGGGGCGCATGAGTGAGAGAGGAAGTGCTGGAACAAGTGATAGAGATAAACTACTGAAGACCATCTTTATGTTTTTAGGGTTTAATTTTTCTATTGGTGCTCATTCTATATCTGAGGAAGTTGTGGGGTTTTCTCCTTTATGGTTTCCCTAAGGAAAATTCTTTGTGTCTTTTGTCTCTTGTGATTATTGCTGTGCATTTTATTCTCTCAAATAAGATCCTAATATAATACTATCTAAATTGATAAAAATCTAACAGCATATGCACACCAGTAGGACCATAGGTTGATTGAAACACCAATTGTTGGGATGGTATATGGGCGGATGATCCTCCTGAAGGGGATGGATCTCTAGGAGGAGGGCCACTAAGAGGTGGTGAGCCTTTGGGTGGTGGTGTACCTCCAGGTGGTTGTCCCCTAGGTGATGGTCCCCCAGAAGGTGGACCCCCAAGTGGTGTACCTCCTAAAGGTGGGCCTTCAGGTGTTGGCCCTATCAAAGGTGGGCCTCTAGGTGATGGGCCTTTGGGTGGTGTTCCTTCCGATGGTGGTCCTCCATAAGGCATACCTCCTCTAGGTGGGCCTCCACCTGGTGGCCCTCCAAAGGGTGGGACACCATAAGGTGGCCCTCCAGAACCTATTACAGTATGAATAGGAATTCCTCCCATTACTGGCATGTAGGAATAATTAGGTTTCCCCCATGGTGTAAATGTGTTTCCAGGGTAAGGGATTCTAGGATACATAGTGTTGCTTCCTTTCACACACCTAGTTTACATGGTAAAAATCTGCAAGCCACTCGGTGTATCCTTGGGGCATGTCTCGAGTAAAGGTTGTCACCTTATTCTTGACTCCTCTATTCAGGCTAACTCCTAATGAAGCCAAGGGGGGTAGACCCTATTAAATTGATAAGGATAATTACTTAGAGTGATGGTATTATATTGATTAAGTTGTTTAGTATTTTTTTGAAATTAACTAGTGGAAACAAAAGATAACATGATGCAAGATTTAAAGCAGATAAGTATAGTAATGACACTCAATATATATATAATCGAAAGAATTGATCAAATAAATCACCAGTGCCTTAAATGGAGTCAACAAATAAAATAATGTGCTTGCATGTGCTTAAAAGATTTTTTTGCAATTTTCTCTTGGTAGATTTTAAATTAATGTGGAATGTGAATGAATTAAATTAGGCGAAAAAGGGGACTCCAGATATACCCGAGGGGTACTTGGAGTATGTCCAAAAGTGAAATTTCATGGCTACCCGTAAGGTGTTTGTGGGCTGGAATGGAGTCTCAGAGACTGTGTTCATAATGCACCCATCAGGGTGTGACAGAGATCAATGCCTCAAGGTCAATTTCCAGTTGTTCCCACTCCTTTGGGTATTTTTCCACCGTTTACAGTTCGTTTGAGGCGTTGGATTTTTTCCTGATGGTTTGTCAATTTGGGAGGTGAAGACTAATTAATATAGTCACTCAAGTGCTTTTGATGCAACTTGATTGATCAAACTAACGACAGCCAATTACAGATCATACACACTGGAGTCTTTGTTATTTTTAGTAAATTTTAAAAGAGGTGTTCTTATTAAAAAGAAAACCCTCGAGGAACCTCTTTCAGTCCAAGTGGACCTCAATCAAGGAATCAAGGAAAGGTTGATTTTATTATGATTATTAAAAAATTAATGATAGCATATGAAGCATAAACAAATAATCAAACCACAATTTTCTAATTAGACTACCATGACCCTTTCCTCACCTTTCGGCTCAAAAGGAGGCTCGTGGGGTAAGTATTAAAATTAATTTGAAACCATCAGATATGGAATATAAAAATGATTATAAGTCAAAGTATACTACCCTTGCAGATAAGAACTACACTAGATTGAAAAAAGATGAAAAAATGTAAAAAATGACACAAACGCGAATCCCCCCGGCGGGGGGGGAATAGGGTCGAAAGAGACTATTCCAAGAGATTTTTATTTTTATTAGAAGCGATTACAATATCATAAAACTGAAATTAATCCACTAGGTCCTTATACGGAGTGAGACCTAAGGTTTACAAATTGCAAAATTTTGAAATTTTGGGAAGACGGAGACCCCCTGGGGGGTTTTGAATGGTCCAAAAATGATTTTCGGAAAGCACCTCCTACTATTTTATGTTATACCTGATAAACAACAGCAATATTATCATATTTAAATATGCCCAAAATTACTTTGAAAGTACTTTTGGATGAACACGCTTTTAACAGAAACAAAAAAAGAACTAAGGAAAGAAAGCTTTCCTTGGGATCTTGGCCTGATTTTTGGGCAGCCAATATGAAGCACTTAAATTGCTGAATATAAATTTTTAGATTCTAAGGAAACAACCTTGCATTCAACAAGCTTTATATCTACTTTCACAGCCTTGAAAAATGACAACTTTCCCTAAAACTAGATCTAGAATGCTTGTAAAATTTATTTAAGAATGAGATCTATTTTATGAGCTTTAAGGAAGCAATATATATGTAAAATGAATTCTGAAATTGATATATATAAAAAAATTTAAATCTCCAAAACAAGTAACTGGACTGATTTTAAAAAATTTGAAGGAGGAAGAGGAAAAGAAGAGCGCTTGTTGCTGGAATGGATATGCAAAATAGACTAGTTAGTGGAACGCCGAGGGACAATGCCTTCAAAAAATAGTCAGATGCCCAGTGGATTCAAGCTAGATCCACAGTTCATCCAACCCCTACTACCTGAAAACTAACAAAAAATCCTGCACAAAAACCTTATGAGATCTGGATAGAGATATATGAAAAAAGAGAGGGATTACATGCAAATAAACTTATTTAAACATGTATAATTTGAATCTTCAAACATATATGCTATGAGATATTGAAAAACAAGTAATATTGCTTGCCCAACTATAATCCTATTGATTCGGCTGAATCATTCAAGCCATCTAAGGTCCAGATGCAGAAATTGAGAGAAAGACACCAGTAACAACAAAAGCTGTAAGACAATGTTAATTCCACACACATAAGAGAATTACGCCATTTTGGCCTCCAAAGCTTCACTTTATTCCAATAGAAAAAGATATTACACAGTATTACAACAGCAATAGCTCCTCAATCCAACTCTAACTCCTTAGAAAGGAGGCAGCCATGCTTTATTTATACAAAAAATTGAAACCCCAGCCCAGAGGGGTGCAAATCCCAAGGAGATAGGCAACTGTAGCTGAAGGAGAGTCCATCAATGCCTGATCTGAAGCTGAACTGAGATTCCACTAAGTCTAAATGTCAATCAAAGGGATGATTGAGCTGACACATCAACCTACTGACTCAATCATCAACTACAGAGCTTCTAGAAGAGCCCACACATGTGGAGGAGAGAGAGAGAGGGTGCATTTCCCCATAAAGGAGGCTGAAGTTCAACTCTGGATCTGCCTTGATTTGTTCCTTCAGTCAAGGAATTGCAATCTCTGGCTAATATGGTGCCGATGAGACTGATTTCAATCAAATCGTTGAGAATACATTGATCTAGGATTTTGTATTTGCTCCATTATTCATCAATTTATCAATTAAAATAATCAATAATTGATTTTTTGGGGCTTTCTGACCCGAGTGATGGAAAATCACTCAAAACTTGGAAAAAGTGGGTCTATGGGTTTACATGGTGCTCTTAGCTTGAAAATGAGCACCCCCATGACTGAAACTAATTATTTGGCCCACTTTTATTACAAAACCAATTTTTCCAATTAGACTATTAAAAAATAGCCTAAGTTTTGTGGAAAAATTAAAATTTAAAAAACTTTAAAAATTAAAAAAATTAAAAACCTAGGGGGACTTAGACATGTTCATATGACTCGACCATGATGCGTAGCATGTTTATACAGTGACACATAGACTGTAATTACCTCAATAGGCCTAAATCCCAAGCAGACCACCCCAACTTTGGAGGTATTGAGTGAAAAACTTAGAAATTATCAGTCGTTTATTCAACAACCAATAATAATCAAGGGAAAAAACACCCTGGGCTGATCGGATTGACAAATAAAGTCTAAGAGACCGAGTCTTTTACAGACACTATCATGCTAGAACATATTATTATAACTCCCCCATGGGGTATGAACATGTGATATAGTACAACAAGTACTTCCCAGAAGCACTTTCGAAGGTCTTCTAAATTCCGAACAAATCATATTTGTCCGGTTCACTAGGCTCGCTTGATAAAAACCACTAAGTACAACTTAGGTGGTAACACATAGTTCCTATAGATGTAGGTTGATAGTTTATATTTCCTACAGGTAATTGATTCCCTGGGTAACCATAACCCCAAGAAGGTTGGTTGACTGTAGGTTGTGCCCCTAAGGGTTGACCTAAACTTGACGGAGGGTTTACCATATTGGTGTGGGTGGGAGGAACAACCACAGTCCACTGTGGGTTGTCCTATAGCACAATTCTATCTAGTACTAGCAGAAAATCCACTAACATATAATGTAACTAGCGCCGGAGGTTTCCCCCCGACTTTGGAAAGTACTGACACCATTTGAGCTAAGGATTGTCCCCCAGCTATAGAGGGTATGGGAGGACTAGAAACAGACCTAGGATTTAAAGCTGGTGGGTTGGATGTTTGACCTAGATTATTCGGGTGCTAAGCCGTAGTTTCTTCTGGATCATGTCAACTAAAACTCAGCCAGATTGTATGGTCACTAAAACCTAAGCTATGGTTTCAAAACTAGAAAATCACACAAAACCTATCCTACACAAACTACAGACCACAAGAAAACTTAACTGACAAGAGGGGCTGATATAAGCTAGTTCCTCACGAGGATTGTCAAGTTTTTACAACTCGCTATATACCGCAGGGTCCAAGAGTAAAGCACAGCAAGGAGGATCAACCGTCCCTCACCTGAATGCCTAACTACTTGGACGGCACATGCGCAGTAATCTCCCTGAGTTTTGTTCTCGGTGTATTGTGCCAACAAGATGACCAAAAGGGATTTTCTCATATGGTTTCAGGAATCCTAGAAGGGCCTCCTGATATACACAAGGTACGTGGGAGTTCAAATCTGTAGAAGTATTGTCTAATGCACAACTATTCACAAGGGGCCTTCCGATATACAATCGAGTATGTGAAGTACCTTTCAATATATCTAAAGGGTATGTGAAAGGCCATTCTATATACACACAGTACGTGGAAGAATAGCACAGGTCCTGTTCATCCCATATTTGTCATCATTTTTGGCAGTTAATTTACTCATTTAAACATATTTTTTGTCACATAGCTCACCATTTATCCCCAGGTATGAATGAATTTAAGGTTTATATTAAATCCATTTATTATTATCATTTTATGATTTTATTGATTAAAATTGACATTTTTTGAAGCGCATTTGATATATTAATTGATTTTTATATCTGTTTGCAGGTTATATAATCTTTTTGGATGAATTAACAACAAGCACACATTCAGCTAGCCATGTGCAAAACACGTCCAGGTCATCATTCAGCTCACTACGCGATATTCCTTGGTAAGTTTCCAGGGATTAAAATGTTGTTACTATAGACCATAATCCTTAAGCGCACCATCAAACAGACATCGCATTCGTCCTAGATATATGTCTAGCATATCTAGCTCACTGTTCATCTTTTCGTCCAAATTGTTAACTAGACTAGGCACTGTTGATAACCGATTCCAGGCATTAAAATGATTGGAAAATTCTGCAAACGACCTATTGTCCACGTGTTCAGATGATGGAGAAGCTCCCGTTCTAGAAGACTCACCATCACGCTGCCTCTACTCGACACCACAATAATTTCCACACATTAGAATGATGCAATGGTTTGTGTTATAGAAGGCTCTCTAGTGCGCTCTCCTCTGTCCAACACCACTGCCCCAGTCATGCTAAGGGAGGAGCTATATTCCACATCACTCACTTTGAAGAGAATCGTTCGCATTGAAGGAGGATTTGTATGCCACATCAAGCACGCTAAAGAGATCCGATGTGCACTAAAGAAGGAAGATCCCAAGTTTAATTAGTTAGATGCCTTTATGGTTAACTAAATTTAGAGAGTAGTCGACCACTAAAGTGTCGAATTGCTCATCTATGTAAAACAATATATATACTAGCCTCTATGTGAGAGCTCAGTTAGCTAGCAGTTTAACCAGTTTATGCTTTGATTTGTTGTTCTTGAGCACACTGTATTTCTGTTCCATATTCATTAATAAGAGCTATACGCTTTTCTACTAATGATTTCATTTGAGTAAGCTTTAGCCAGGCATCACCCCTGATTGCTGAGAGGGCCCCTCATTAACCAGAGGTTTCTTTTTTGTTTCTTGTACTTTATTTCTTTCAACTTTTCTGTTGTAGTTAGTTTAATTTCTAGTTTGCTTTATTATTTCATTTGTTTCCTGTAATGCATTTTATTTCTGAATATTAGATAGCTAGTTGTGCGCATAGTTTGTTTTAAAGTTGCTTTCAGTCATTTTATTTCGAGCATTACTGTCCAGTTTATTTGAAAGTGGATAGGATAGATTGATGTTATCAAGTTAAAGTAGAATTGATTCTGTTTATTTCCTTTCTATATAAGTTTATTTAAATTCTAGTTTATTTCTTAATAATTGATTTATGTTTATGAATTTGTTTAAGTTTATTTCATTGTCAAATGTGATTCATAAGTAGGTTTATCTATTGTCCCTTTGCATTGTATCTATAGGTGCATAAATTCAGCTAAATAATAGATCATTTAGGCTAATTTCTATTATTTTAATGTTACAGACTGCCATTCGGACAACCTGTTTAAACTGTCATTCAGTCACCCCTTTTAGACCCACAGTTCAGTCTGTCATTCAACCCATCATTTCATTTTTAGTGTTTTTGATGTGTTTTGAAATTGTTTTAAGTTCTGTTTCTTTAGTATTTGAAGTATGATTTGACTATAATCATTAAAGGATAGTTTTATTTTACATTAAAGTTAAATTGAATTGTTTTAGGTTATTTATTAAAAGTTACCTTACTCCTTTTCACCTTAAATATGTTTTGCGTTATTTTATGTTTTGTTTCTTGAGTTTGTTTCTAATTTCTTTTTACTATTGTATTGTTTTGTGTTCATGCCTTTGGATTGATTTATCTATTTTCATGTAAAATTCAATATTATATGTGTTATCCTTAGTATGTTTTAGGTTGTTCTATTTTCATTGTGTGATTACTGGAAGAGACTTATAGGACAGAATTCAAAGATATTCCTATTAAGTTTTCTTTATTAAGTTTTATACTTGTTTCTTTTTATTAAGTTTTCTACTTATTTATGAATTAAGTCTTCCTTGCATCCTAGTTTCCCATTTGAAAGATTAGTTGTTGATAGTATCTTTTTCCGGTTTAAAGTTATTTGCTTATGAAATAAGTTATTGATTGTTTAGTTTAGTATTATTTTCTGGTTTAAATACTTTAATAATTGAATTCTTAGGAGTTTGACTCAGTTTTTTATTTTGAAAGATCTTTCAATCTTTTGTTTGTTAAAATATTTCCACGACACCATAGGACCCCCTCTACCTTCGCATATATTTTGTGTCAACTCTAAGCCTACCAACCCCGGTCGATAAATAAATATTAGGTAAATTAATCTAGATGATATAACACCCAACATTTTGGCGTCGTTGCCGAGGAGTTGTTCTGTAAGGTAGAATAGATAGAATTCCTTATGAATCTAAGTAATAGGCTAGTGGCAGGGGAGCGGTAAGACGAGAGGTAAGAACCTCCGCATCTTTTATAACATGCACCCCCAAATTCAACAATAGCAATAGCATAGGTTTTCTTTTGTTTAAAGTTTTTCATGAGAAAACTTAGGGATCCTCAGGGTAGATTTGTTAAAACAAGAAAACTTAGTGAAATTCCTACTAAGTTTCACAGGGGATGTAATACCCCAACCACTAACTAAGCAGAAAGGTATCGAAAGACACCTATAGGAAGTAGATCTACCCAGAAACCTAAGGAGACTCTCTCAAGAGATCTTACCAAGGAAGCCATAGAAGGAGAAGGAACCTTGGAAGGAGGTCCTAAGGACCTCATTTCTTAGGAAACTCAAGATTATTAGCCACTAGAAATCTCTAACCCTCCACTAGTCTTGAATCCAAATAATACAACCTTTTCACTAGTAGGAGATCTGAATTTCATTGACTTTGTTGAACCTGCCCAAGTAAAATCTCTCTTTGGAAGCTCTCTAGATGCATTTATCTCACAAATTGAAACATCCATAATAGAACCTACTATCCCTTTAGGATTCAATAAAAAATTGGTTGATCAGAGGAAAATCTCTCCTGAAAAAGAACGTTGGGACGCCCCATTATCACCTCGAAAGGAGCCTCCTAGGTATATTTATGTTAAAAACCCAATCTATATGGAAATGTGAGAAGAGAATGAAGATCATGACGAAGTTATAAATGAAGAAGGATAAGGGGAAAATCAAACTGAGGCTACCTTTGGGTTCCCTATTTTAGACACTATACATGATGTAACTATGAAGAACATCCCTCGATCCTCCTTACCTACTTTCTATGGAAAAAATAATGAGGACCCAGACACATTCCTGTTCGAGTTCTATATCCTTTGTAGGAGCTATAATTATCTACAAGATGCTCATAAATTAAAACTCTTTCCCGCTACACTAAAAGTTTCTTCCTTGATATGGTTCATGGGATTAGGTGAATTCACTATCAGGACTTGGGATGATATGAAAACCTCATTCTTGAGAAAATATCAAGAGTATTGCAAACCTAAGGAATATTGACATGATATATTCAAGATACAACAACTTGAAGATGAAATCCTAGAGGATTATCTCGAAAGGTTTGTTTATAAATTACATAAATCAAAATATAGTGACCTTCGAGAAGATGTAAAACGTACAATTTTTCTTAAAGGGATCTCTGAGAACTTGTTAGAAAGTCTTAGTCTCATGGAA
The DNA here is from genome assembly GCA_001517045.1 of Pseudotsuga menziesii. NCBI lineage: Eukaryota > Viridiplantae > Streptophyta > Pinopsida > Pinales > Pinaceae > Pseudotsuga > Pseudotsuga menziesii. The sequence goes on from LPNX010368516.1 coordinate 247,959, forward strand.
GCTGGTGATATTTCTCACAAAACCTTCGCAAAAATTAGTGATATGTGTAAAAATTATTCTAGAAGTAGGGGGAATGTTGGGAAAAGGGAAAAACTTTCGAGAGCCTTATAGTAGAAATGTAAGAGGAAACATTACCATTTTAGGTGGAGTTACAAGGGTAGAGTTAGGAAACCTATTGGAGAATTTCAAAACTGATATCTTAGGAGCAATGGGTTGTCAACTAGATGCTTTATAAGCCAATAGAAGGCAAGATGAAGAACGAGAAGCAATGAGTAATTTTTGTCCAATATGCAGAACAAAACATCCCCAAAGGGAATGTTTATTAAACAACATCTTCGTATGCCACATCTATACATAAGGGCATGCAACATATAACTACCTATCCTTTCCTGGGTTGCAATCCATCTAAAAGAGTGGGGATGTAGCTAAAAAATATAGGAGGCCTCCTTGGCAACCTAGGGACTAACCAACATATCAGAAATTTCCACCACAACCTCCACTCTATTATCCTCCATATCAGCCACCTCAACAATGGAACAATTCAAGTTGGCAGAATTGGCCACCCTAGTACCCTCCTCCTCAATTTCTGCAACAGCAATATTGGTCACAAGGGGGGAGAGAGCAACCATATCCTCATTCAGAACTTTTCCCTGCACCTAATCATCCTTATCCTCAACATAAAAAAAAATTCCAACAATTTTTTCCTGGATTTGTACCTCCAGTCCCTTTCATTACACAACAACCTCATATTTTCCAGAACATAAATCCTCCTCGACCGAAATTATTACCTACACAACCAATACCTAACCCAAATAATAAACCAACTCAGGCTATTAACAACATTGAGTTGCAAACTCTTCCATCATATCTTATTTCGACTATACTTGTACATGAGATTCAATTACGATCTGGAAGAGTTGTGAATGATAAACCCAAGTAAACAGTCATCATTCATGAAGCGAGTGAAGAATAAGAGGATTCAAATGAACCCATGAATGATGCCATTTTGGAGGATGTGAACATTCCAAAGGTTTTAGTACACACCCATCCTCCGCAAGAAACTATTCAGGAGAAAAGAGTTCCTCCATTCCCGGAAAGACTAGTGATAGAAAAACCTGTAGTTCATTCGGAGTATAACATTTTAAATGAATTAAAGAATATATGTGTCAAAATTCCTCTATTACAAGCTATAAAGGATATACCAATATACAACAAGGTAATAAAGGAGCTATGCATTAAACGCCTAGGGAAGAAACAAAAAGACACTTTCATAATTCATGTTATAGGAGAGATGCCTGAATGTATGACAGATCAGTCCCAGATTACAAAATATACAAATCTAGGAGCCCCAGTAGTGACTATAATTATAAACAACATCACCATAGAAAATACATTAATTGATTTAGGATCCGCTATCAACATGATGACCACCGCAGTCTTAGAATTTTTATAGTTAGGATGATCTCTCCGACCTACCCCTTCCATCCTAGAACTAGCAGACCGTACTATGGTAAAAGCTGCTAGAGTCCTGGATGACATTATCATTTCAGTAGCCTCATGGGAATACCCTGTCGACTTTATGGTCATAGAATCAAAGGATCCTTATAAAGGGCATCCTATTATCTTGGGAAGACCATGGTTAGCTACCGCAAATGCTTTTGAAGGATGTAGGAATGGAAAGATGACTATTTCCAATGGTTTGTCTACACAGAGACTTATTTTATACCCCCAACACAACCAATAACTGAAAAATCATGGTGGTTAAATTGTTATTTCAGGGATGAATACTTTGATGAACTCTCCCTCCTTAGTTATTTCTCCTTGTCACTTCAAGAACATACCACTGAGAATGTATTAAACCAATTTGTTTCTTCAACAACCTATACATATTTTCCTCAGTCTTTTGCTCAATTCGATCAGATTTTTGGAGACGATTTTCAAGAGAATATGGATCTCTTAATGTTTACAGAGACACCTTGTGTCTTCACAATTGAAGATCATATAGGACCCTATACCGTACCTTGTGAGGTTGGCCCTGAAAATTTCTGCATATAAATGAAGGGTTAAGTGAAAACCAACAAGCACAACTGCTTAAAGTACTTAAAAAACAAGATGGAGAATTTGCATGGGAATACACCTATATGAAGGGTATACACCCTGATACCTGTATTCACCATATTTATATGGATCCAAACATTTCACCTATAAGGAAGCCGCAGAGGAGGATGAATCCTGCTCTAAAGGATATCGTAAAAGAAGAATTACAAAAACTCCTCACTATTGGTTTCATCTATCCTATTGCCGGTAGTAAATGGGTTTATCCTTTGGTGATAATTCCAAAGAAAGTCACATGGAAATGGTGCATTTGTGTTGATTTTAGGGAGCTAAACAAAGCCACACTCAAAGACTAATTTCCTTTACCTTTTATTGACCAAGTATTAGATACCCTGTTAGGTAAACAATATCTTTCCTTTCTTGACATATATAGTGGTTACAAACAGATTTTAATAGCACCGAAAGATCAAGATGAGACCAAATTTACATGCCCTTGGAGAACATACGCTTATAGAGTTTTTCCATTTGGCCTATGTAATGCACCTGCCACTTTTCATTGAGTAGTCTTAGGAATCTTTTCTGATCTTATACATGACTGTGTAGAGGTAAACATGGATGATTTTACAGCCTATGGAAATACCTTTCAAGAATCCCTCGACAATATCGAAAATGTCTTGGTACAATGTCAAGAAATGAATTTATCCCTTAGTCATGAAAAATGTAAAATGTTACTAACAGAAGGTATATTTTTAGGACACCATGTTTCCTCCGAACGAATTAAGGTAGATCTTGCTAAGATCAAAGTCATTGTTGGCATTACCCCTCAAAAAATCAAAAAAGAGGTCAGAATATTTCTTGGTCATGCAGGCCATTACTACCTCTTTATTGCAAATTTTACTAAAATAGTTGCACCCATGTTTAAATTGCTTACAAAGGATGTAGAATTTCAGTGGAAAGAATCTTGTCAAAATGCTTTTGAAATTCTAAAATATAAACTATTAGTGGAACCAATACTCAGGGGTCCCAATTGGTCCCTTCCTTTTCATATATCCATCGATTCCTCTGATATGACCATAGGAGGAGTCCTTGGAAAAAAAGAGGGATAAGCACCTTATGCCATTTATTTTATTATGAAGAATATGACTCCTGCCGAACTAAATTACACTATTACTGAAAAATAATTTTTGGAAGTAGTTTATTCTATTAATAAGTTTCCCCATTACATTATAGGTTATGAATTTTTTGTGCATATCGATCACTCTGCCATTAGATTTCTAATGAATAAACCAATTACCCATGGTAGAGTGATCCGGTGGCTTCTTTTATTGAAAGAATTTAACATTACCATCATTGACCGACTTGGTAAAGAAAATCTAGTAGCATATTTCCTTTCTCGTATTCAACATGAAGACAATACTAAACAGGTTGACGACACTTTTCCTGATGAACATCTATTTTTTGTATATGTTCAAACCCCTTCGTTCGTAGATATTTCCAATTATTTAGCAACTGGGAAACTACCAAACCATTTGTCCCCTCATGAGAAGCATCGCATTATAGTTCAAAGTTCCAATTATTCTTGGGTGGATAATGATCTCTTCCACACTGGTCCAAATATTATTATTCGATGATGTGTGTAGGAGGATGAAATGACAAACATCCTCCATGCCTGCCATGATGGACCATGTGGAGGACATTTTTCTGATAAGAGGATGGCATGCAAAGTATTACATTCTAGTTATTATTGGCCAAGAATTTTTAAGGATGTTGCCAAATACGTTAAAGGATGTGATAGTTGCAAAAGAATGGGTAGACCTACGTCATCTGATCAGATATCCCTACAACCCCAAGTCATGATTGAACCCTTTGAGAAATGGGCTCTTGATTTTGTAGGACCAATTTCTCCCATGTCTCGTAAAAAGAAGTATATCCTAGTTTGCATGGACTATGTCACCAAATGGGTATAAGCTAAAGGTTTGTTTAGGGCCATAGAGAAATCAGTGGTAGAATTTATATATGAAGAAATATTTACACGGTTTGGTGTACCTAAAGAAATTGTCACAGATCAAGGTACTCAATTTACTTCTAAATTAATGAAAGAACTTACTATGAAATATGGCATTCAACATTGCAAGTATTCACCTTATCACCCTCAGGCTAATGGTCAAGTATAATCAACCAACAAAGTTTTAGAATTCATTTTAACTAAAACCATTCACTTACATCATAAGGATTGGGCAGATAGACTTCCATAGGCTTTATGGGCCTATAGGAAAACATGGATAAATACTACCGGACATACCCCTATGAGTTAGTGTATGGAAAAAAAGTCCTTTTACATATTGAATTTCAAGTTAAGACCTTTCGTATGGTAGCACAATTAGGCATGAATTTAGATGAAGCATAGAAACAACGAATATTGCAGATTAATGAGTTAGATGAGATTAGACAAGATGCACTCCAAAGAACCATGCTAATACAGAATCAACAAAAGACATGGCATGATAAATTTATTAAGCAAAAGAAATTTAATACTGGAGATTGGGCACTACTATTCAACTCATGATTTAAAAATTTCAAAGGAAAGTTAACTACCCGTTGGATGGGCCCATATGAAATAGTTACAGGTTTTGACAATGGGTCAGTAAAAATTAAGACAATTGATGGCTCACAAATTTCCTTTGTAGTAAATGGACATAGACTTAGACTTTATCACCAACCAACATCTAAACAGGATTTCATACAGAATGTTTTGCAATTGAATGAAATGGAATTGGTTCAAGGGGAATTTATTCCTCCTCCTCCTAATTCTTAAAAAAAGGTCTTTTGGGGTTATCATCACTTGTTTATATGTAAATATGTGTTTGGTTTTCTAAATAAATAATAGTCATTTCTAACATATTGTTTACAAGGGACTCTTTTTCTCTTTTGTTATATATGTTTTTATGAATAAATTGAATCATCTAACAAGCAGTTTTGCAATTTGATTACAAGCACTTTATCTCTATAACAAGTTCATGGAGTACTACTTGGAAAAGGGAAGTCTGTTAAAACACTCATCAGGTATCTTAACCTTTCTTGGGGTACTTTTGGGATTTACAGCTGATAGTGAAAATTCAAAAAATACAATCCTTTGTATATAATTCTTAACCAGCTCTTCTATGATTCACATGTTTTTTGGTATTTTGATTCAAACATGTATCTTTCTAATTTGTTTTTTTAACAATTGCTTGATAGACCCACTTTCGTTATTATATTTTTCACAATCTTATATTACACCTATGGATTACTAGTTCATCTTATGCCTTTTATCAAAACTTGTCTCTCAAAGTATTTTGGTGATAACTCAAAAGTAAGTGAAATATTTTACTATGGGGAACATTACTTATCTCTTATGAAGAAGAAGGACTGTAAGGTCAAAGAACAACTTTAAGTTATTCTCTTTTGACATGATCTATGGTTAAGGCAATTATGAAAGTACTTATAAGTTTATTTTACAAAATTGAATTATGTGTTCAGCAGGACTTAACATGCTCTAGTACCAATCGGATTCCATATATTTCATATCATTATACAAGGCAAACCCATCGGGGTACTGAATAGGCCTACAAGCAGCGGGTCAATGCTAAGTAAAACATTACAACACATAAGCTAGATAAATGCAAGGAAACCCATCGAGGTATTGAACAGGCTCGCTAGTAGTGGGACTATGCTTGCATGGTACCAAGGTAAACCCGTTGGGGTATTGAACAGGCCTGTTGGCAGCAGAGAAATACCGGGTAAAAGAGATCTGGTTAATGCACTACTATGCACATAGTTTGTAAAACAATGATCATATAAAGAAAAAATTTAGTATTTATGAATAAACATGTCATGGACAATTGTTTATAATGTCATTTGAGAATGGTTGTAAGTTGGGCTTGACCCTAGCCATATAATTCAACATATACCTAGAATGTCATTATCCTAGAAATGGGACCCATAGCTGTAAATCTCACATACTCCGGGGTAAACTTACATATTTTTTGATGACAGGATATCTTTAAAATGAGGCATGGATGACTAGATTTTCCTATGACATTCTTTTGGTTATATTATATCCATACAAGTGGTGTTTCTAAGAACTGTTATGATTTTCATGAATATACATATCTGAATCATTTCCATTTACTAATTTGTTTTTCTTTTTCTTACAAAATAATAAGAGCATGTTCGAAATATTTATTTTCATTATATGGAACAATTAATTCTTCTCTCTTGTATGGATTGAGGACACACCATATCTTTGGTTTGGGGGAGGATTAGGAAAAGTTAGATTGTTTTTATTTTTCATTATTTATGTTAAATCTATTTATCCTTAACAAACGATAAGTGTTTTCATGATAATATAAGCAGTGGAACTTGGTTATCACATGAAGCATATTTTCACAGAAAAATCAATATGGAGAACTATATGAAGGATCGAATGAAGGTCCAAATGAAATACCAACTGACGATCTAAATAAAACATTGTGATATCATAGCATTTATGATTAAAATTTGCTAACCAATTTTTTTTTTTGGCAAATACGTTTTTACCTCCATATGGATGCTTTGACCTGAATTTTTTTTTATCATTTCACTGTTGGCAATCCTATCCTCTTACCCAATCATGCATGTAAACTATCAAATGACCGATTTTATTGTTGATCAATCTTATCGTAAATGTGATTTATACCTTTCGTGTCATATGTTGAACCTGTCCAAAGTTTTACTTTGGACATGGTTGAACTAATTGCAAACCTTATGAACTCACTCATTTATGCATATGCCCGTTGCTAGCTCACATCTCAAAATTCGCTATGACAGTGTGATCTGTTATCTTTCTTTTTGCACAGTGGGACCTGACATTTCTTCGGTTTGGGGTAATGTTGATCCTAGATTTGTCATCATTTTTGGCAGTTAAATTACTCATTTAAACATATGTTTGGTTACCTTTTTACATATTTTATATCATGCAGCTCACCATTTAGCCCCACGTATGAATGAATTTAAGGTTTATATAAAATCCATTTATTATTATCATTTCATGATTTTATTGATTAAAATTGACATTGTTTGAAGCGCATTTGATATATTAATTGATTTGTATATCTATTTATAGGTTATATAATATTTTTGGATGAATTAACAGCAAGCACACATTTATCTATCCATGCACACAACACGTCTAGGTCGTCATCCAGCTCTATATGCGATATTCCTTGGCAGGTTTCCAGGCATTAAAATGTTGTTACTGCAGACCATAATCCTTAAGCACACCAGCAAACAGACATTGCATTTGTCCTAGATATATTCCCAACATATCCAGCTCGTTGTTCATCTTTTCATCCAGATCACTAACCAAACTGTGTGCTATTGATAACCGATTTCAGGCACTAAAACGATTGGAACAATCTGCAAATGACCTTCTGTCCATGCGTTCAGATGATGGAGAAGCGCCCATTCTAGAAGACTCACCATCACGTTTCCTTTGGTCGACACCACACAAACAGTCCATGCATTAGAATGATGCAATGGTTTGCATTCTAGAAGGCTCACCAGTGTGCTCTCCTCTGTCCAACACCACTCCACCAGTTGCACTAAGGGAGGAGCTATATGCCACATCACGCATGCTAAAGAGAACTGTTCGCATTGAAGGAGGAGCTGTATGCCACATCACGCACGCTGAAGAGATCCGACGCATGCTGAAGAAGAAAGATGTTGTGCGTTGGAGTTTAATTAGTTAGACACTTTTATGGTTGAATAAATTTAGAGAGTAGTCAACCACTAAAGGGTCGACTTTCTCATCACTGTAAAACAATATATATACCAGCCTCTACGTGAGAGCTCAGTTAACTAGTAGTTTAACCAGTTTATGCTTTGATTCGTTGTTCTTAAGCACACTATATTTTTGTTCTATATTCATTAATAAGAGGTGTATGCTTTGTTGTTGATGTTTGCATTTGAGTAAGCTTTATCCAGGCATAACCCCCGATTGCTGAGAGGGCCCCTCATCAACCAGAGGTTTCTTTTCTTTTCTTGTTTATTTCTTTCATCTTTTCTGTTGTAGTTAGTTTAATTTCCAATTTGTTTTATTATTTCATTTGTTTCCTGTAATTCATTTTATTTCTGAAGATTAGATAGCCAGTTGCGTGCACAGTTTGTTTTAAAGTTGATTTCAGTCATTTTATTTCCAGCATTACTGTTCAGTTTATTTGCAAGTAGATAGGATAGATTGCTGTTATCAAGTTAAACTAGAATTAATTCTGTTTATTTCCTTTATGTATAAGTTCATTTAAATTCCAGTTTATTTCTTAATAATTGCTTTATGTTTATGAATTTGTTTAAGTTTATTTCATTGTCAAATGTGATTAATAAGTAGGTTTACTTATTGTCCCTTTGCATTTATCTACATGTGCATAAATTCAGCAGAAGAATAGATCATTTAGGATAATTTTTGTTATTTTAATGGTATAGACTGTCATTCAGTCTATCATTCATCCCATCATTTCGTTTTTAGTGTTTTTAATGTGTTTTGAAATTGTTTTAAGTTCTGTTTCTTTAGTATTTGAAGTACGATTTGACTTTAATAGTTAAAGGATAGTTTTATTTCACATTAAAGTTAATTTTAATTATTTTAGGTCATTTATTAAAAGTTACCTTACTCCTTTTCACCTTAAATATGTTTTGTTTCTTGAGTTTGTTTTCTTATTTGTTTTTACTGTTGTATTGTTTTGTGTTCATGCCTTTGGATTGCTTTATCTGTTTGCATGTAAAATTCAGTATTATATGTGTTATCCTCAATATGTTTTAGGTTGTTCTGTTTTCATTGTGTCATTACTGGAAGAGACTTGTAGGATAGAATTCAAAGATATTCCTATTAAGTTTTCTACTTATTTATGAATTGAGTCTTCCTTGCATCCCAGTTTCCCATTTGAAAGATTAGTTGTTGATAGTATCATTTTCTGTTTTAAAGTTATTTTCTTATGAAATAAGTTATTGATTGTTTAGTTTAGTATTCTGCTCCAGTTTAAATACTTTAATAATTGAATTCTTAGGAGTTTAACTCAGTTTTTTCATTTTGAAAGACATTTCGATCTTTTGTTTGTTAAAATATTTCCATGACACCATAGGAACCCCTCTACCTTTGCATATATTCTGTGTCAACTATAAGCCTACCAACCCCGGTCGATAATTAAATATTAGGTGAATTAATCTAGATGATATAACACCCAATATGTCCCGGGTTGCAGTGCAACTAATAAACGACAAATCCTACGTTTTTGCAATGGCAGGATACGTCTCTAACCTATCACTCAAGTTGCTAAGGTTTTTAACCTATAGCTACCGTTCATTTTAAGTTTAATGGTTAGGTGAATGCATGGAGTTATGGCAGAAAAGTAAAACCATGCAATTATTATATGCAAATTCTTCACTTTAACATTCAAAGAATTCCTACTTATGAGAAGGAGAGAGTATTTTATTTTGTGGAAATTAAGGCCAGCAATAGATTAATTTTACTCACAACAATTATCAATTGATCATGCAAAAATGCTCACAAAAGAGACTGAATATGGAGTTGTAACACTAAATTGTATTAACTGAGTGTACAATAGCCAACCCTGTAATAACATAGGTTGCTGAATAAATAGAATACATCATAAATCGAATGCATGAGGAGGCATCCAAATCTAGCATAAAGCAGGCTTACCAAAAATAATCAAATCCCCCATAGGTGTAAAAAGCTGATCCCAAATCTGTCATGGAGCTCACGAATTGGAAAAAATGCTTAGGCAAGCTAAAGAGTGGTGGAATGGCAGCTCATACATGCTTTTGCATCTAGAAAAGAGAGGAGGATGTGTAGGACAAAAAACTAGTCAACCTCACCTAGTCTAGCTTTTCCTTTTGCCTTAAAACACTGAAAAAGCAGGCAATAAAGCAGAAAAAGCAGAAGGGCACCTAGGAGGCTAGGAATAAAGCAGAATTGATTCCTTTAGCTCTCCCATGTGCTCCATGAGTCAAATATGGCAAGTTTTACCATTATAGATAGGAAAATAACAACTTGCACAAGGTGGGACACATGAACTAGGAAAATAAGACAAAAATAATGGAATTGATGTCTAAGTGGGTAAACTATGGGTTGATTATTCTAACACCCCCCCTTAATCATGACTTATGAGTAATATATCATAAAATTATAGGTCCTAGCAACAAGGCTTAGTCACCCTTTACATACTGCATGTCCAAATAAACAAGGAAAGAGGCAAAACCAACTTGGGAAAATCCTCCCTTAAACATGGACTGTAAACAAAATTGTAGAATCTTGTCTTCACTCATGCTTTCACAGCATGATCAGCAATCCCCAGCAGTGATTTGAGATTGCTGAAGGTCTTCTCACAAAATGCTTTGGTGAAGATATCAGCTACTTGTTCTGAAGATGAACAGAAGAGTAGGTGAATGGTGCCATCATGCACAAGTTCTCTGATGTAGTGCATATGGATCTCAATGTGTTTGGTTCTCTGCTTCTAAAATGGATCCTTGCAGATTCAAATGGTACTCTGGTTATCACAGTAGATGGTATTTGAGTACTCTGGTTTGAAGCCACACTCTCCAAGTAAACCCTGCAACCATAAACATTGAGTTGCTGCATTAACAACTCCTCTGTACTCTGCTTCTGTAGATGAGAGTGCAATGGCACTCTGTTTCTTGCTTGACCAGTTGATTGGCCCTTCTGCAAGCATGAACACATATCGTGAAGTGGACTTTTTGTGTGTGCTATCACCTACCCAATCACTGTCAGTAAATCCAATCAACTCAAGATCAGATTTTGCTTTATAGAAGATCCAATGTGTCCTTGTTCCCTGAACAAAGTTAAGGATCCTTTTGGCTGCTTTCCAATAGATCTCTTAAGGCTGATCCATGAATCTAGAAGCCACACTTACTGCATAACAAATATCAGGTCTAGTATGTTTCAGATACAATAAATAGCCAATCAATTGCCTATACAGTGTATTGTTTACCACCGGTGAAGAATCAGCTTCTTCCAGCTTCACTCCTGAAAGGAAAGGAGTTTTGCTTGCTTTGAAATCCTTCATTTTGAATTTGTTCAACAAGTCCAAGGAATATTTAGACTGGTGCACCTTGATTCCAGCTTTGGTTTGAGAGATCTCAAGCCCCAAAAATTGACTTAAGAGCCCCAAATCTGTCATGGAGAAGGCTTGGTTCATAGCTCCTTTTAAGGAAGCAATCTCAGCCTGTGAGCTTCCTGTAATGAGGAGGAAATCAACATATAACAAAATGATCATTAATGAACCATTAACTAACTTCAAATAGACATTTGGATCTGATTTGCACCGAACAAAATTCAGTGATAGCAAGAAGCTATCAATCTTGGCATACCAAGCCCTGGGGGCTTGCTTTAGCCCATACAATGACTTTCTCAACCTGCACACAAGAGAAGGGTTAGTAGAAAAAACTTGAGGCTGCTGCATATATATCTCCTCAGTGAGATCTCCATTCAGGAAGGCACACTTTACATCCATGTGATGTACCTCCCATTGCCTTGAGGCTGCAATGGCTAGAGCTATCCTGATGGAATCCATTTTTTCCACTGGGGAAAAGGTCTCATTGTAATCTATTCCATGAACCTGTGAGTAGCCCTTGGCTACCAATCTGGCCTTGTACTTCAGTGGTGAACCATCAGAATCAAATTTGGTCTTATAGACCCACTTACACTGTACTAGTTTTCTCCCTGGGGGAAGATCCACTAGCTCCCATGTGTTGCTCTTCTGGAGTGAGATGAACTCCTCCTTCATGGCTGTTTTCCATCTTGGATCTCCTACTAATTGTTCATATGTTTGAGGATCAAACTCCACCGTCAAATAGCATTTTTCAGCAAACATAGGATCCTTCATGCACAGACCACTCTCAAATTGAGATCTAGTCCTCCTTGGGTCATTGGGATCCCCAGTTAGCTCACCTGCTGCATGTAGTGTCTTGGCTACCCATTTTGGCCTTGTGGGGCTATTAGGTTCTGCAATAAACTCATCTCCATCATACAAATCAGAATCAGCATGTTCAACAAACTCTTTACTTACTTCTTGAGGTTCAGGTGGTGAAGAGGTTTCACCAACTTCCACTTCTGTAAGGGGTTCTTCTTCAAACTGAACACAACTTTCAATGAAGGATTTTTTTGTGCTCAAATTTATCAACTTGTACCCTTTTGAATCTTCAGAGTATCCAACAAAAATACACTCTTGACTTTGGGGATGCAAAGCCTTCCTCTTCTCTGTCGGGATTCTAGCCCATGCCTTTGAGCCAAAAATCCTGAAATGGGTCACATTTGGCTTGTGCCCACTTCATGCTTCAAAGGGAGTCATGCCATCAAGATGTTTGTGAGGAACCCTATTCTGAATATAGGTTGCACAGTTGATATCTTTGGCCCAGTACTTTGGTGGCAAAGTTTTTCCCTCCATCATGCATGTTGCCATCTCCTTCAGTGATCTGTTCTTCCTCTTAGCAACACCATTTTACTGTGGTGTGTAAGGGATAGAATGCTTCATTTGAATACTTGAATCTGCACAATAGTTAATAAACTCAGACTTGACATACTCACCACCATTGTCAGATCTGAGGGCCTTGAGTTTCCTTCCAGACTGGTTTTCAACCAAATCCTTAAAGACTTTGAATAAGCCAAAAACTTCAGACTTGTGTTTCAGGAAGTGAACCCAGCAATACCTGGAAAAGTCATCAATGAAGGTCAATGCATATTTGGCTTGACTCATAGAAATATGAGGGATTGGAACAGCAACATCACTGTGGATCAGCTCGAGGGGTGCAGAGGTTCTCTCATGACTAGCTCTCTCAAACTTATGCTCTGGGTGTTTTCCTAGGATACAACCTTGGCAGACTTCTTTGGAAAATTTTATCTTGGGAAACCCTATGACCATCTCTTTTTCACTAAGATCAGAAAGATATTTGTAGTTAAGGTGGCCAAATCTCTCATGCCACAGCTTGCTGGCTTCATTAGCATGAATGAGAAGAGCAGAGGGGTTTGAGTAAGGTAGGAAGTGTGAGAACATGTATACCTTTTGAGCATGATTCACAACTCCTTTTGCAATGACTCTACCAGTTGAAATCTCTGTGATCTCAACTTCATCGAGGGAGAATATGACCTTCTTAGGAGACCCAGTGTGGGTCATCTGGTACACTGACAGGAGGTTGGAGGAGAGACCAGGGACATATAGCACATTGCTGAACTGACCATGATCAAGATCTGTCCTTCCTTTGCCTTTACTTTTAGTGAGAGAGTCATCTCCCAGTACAATAGATGGTCCTTTCAACATATCCAGTGAGGAGAAGGCCTCCTTAGTCGAAACCATGTGTCTTGAAGCTCCAGAATAAATGATAAAACTGGGTGAGCTTGATGTGCCAGCAACTAGAGCATGAACTCTCTCTGTGTCATCGAAACTTGATCCTCCTTCTCTCTTCTTTGAGCTTTCTGGAAGGGAGATGCCATTCTTCTCCAGGAGATTGGTTAGCATGTCTATCTGCTTTTTCATGCAAGAGCTTTCAGAGTGATTTCCCTTATTGCAGTATGCGCACTTGTTCATTTCACCTTTGTTCTTCTTCTTCTGGTTATTCTTCTTGGGACCTTGTTGATCCTCCGAAGACTGTTTCTTGTCTCTATTTTGCTCAGGTGTCTTTTTAGATTTATTTTTTCTTTTTGAATCCACCCTCAAATCTACAGCAATCAAAGCTTGATCTTTGGATGGTTTGATGGTGCCCATCATCACCAGCTTGTCCTGTTCTTGTGTGAGAGATTCCATGAAATCTGCAAGGCTAGGCATCTTCCAGGTTTGAGCTGTCAGTTTTGTGGCATAGAAGGTCGAAAAAAACACTAAATAATCAGGGCCCAGCTTTGAGAGGATGGCCAGTACGATCTGATCATCTTTCTTTTCAATACCACACAGTTTCAACTGCAAAACTAGTGCTTTGAACTTGGAGAAATATAGCTGCAGGGATTCAAAGCTTGTTGGACTCAGAGAAATCAGCTCATTCTCGATTTGATGTCCCCTCATCTCATCTGTCTTTCCAAAAACATCAGAAAGATTCTCCCATACTTCATTCGGTGATGTCAATCCATCGAGATGGAAAATGAGGTCTCTGGAAATACTCAGACACAGGAGGCCATAAGCCTCATCCCTCCTGTTGTGCCATTTTATCTTCTCTGCAGCTACATTGGGCTCTGCTTTTGTTTCCATACTCACCCTGTAGAGGCCTTTCGCTCTCAAAAGTATCTCAATCTCTGCTTTCCATTCAAAGAAATTGAAGGGAGTTAAGATAGTTTTCTGTGATTGATCCATAGCTCTAGAAAATCTGTCCCGGCTGTCAGTAGAAGGCTCCCGGTATTTGATGTCAAACCTGCAAAACAATTTTTGAAGGAGAGAAACAACCTACAATGGCTCTGATACCATGTGGAAATTAAGGCCAGCAATAGATTAATTTTACTCACAACAATTATCAATTGATCATGCAAAATTGCTCACAAAAGAGACTGAATATGGAGCTGTAACACTAAATTGTATTAACTAAGTGTACAATAGCCAACCCTGTAATAACATAGGTTTCTGAATAAATAGAATACATCAAGAAATCGAATGCATGAGGAGGCATCCAAATCTAGCATAAAGCAGGCTTACCAAAAATAAGCAAATCCCCCATAGGTGTAAAAAGCTAATCCCAAATCTGTCATGGAGCTCACGAATTGGAAAAAATGCTTAGGAAAGCTAAAGAGTGGTGGAATGGCATCCAATACATGCTTTTTCATGGAGAAAAGAGAGGAGGATGTGTAGGACAAAAAACTAGTCAACCTCACCTAGTCTAGCTTTTCCTTTTGCCTTAAAACACTGAAAAAGCAGGCAATAAAGCAGAAAAAGCAGAAGGGTGCCTAGGAGGCCAATAATAAAGAAGAATTGATTCCTTTAGCTCTCCCATGCACTCCATGAGTCAAATATGGCAATTTTGACCATTATAGATAGGAAAATAACAACTTGCACAAGGTGGGACACATGAACTAGGCAAATAAGACAAAAATACTGGAATTAATGTCTAAGTGGGTAAACTATGGGTTGATTATTCTAAAATATTTTCCATTTCATTTCAAAACTAAAACTTTCCCAAACAGACTAACTAAAAAGTGATTTCCGAGAATACAAACAAGCGAGGCACTTCTAATCTAATCTTTGAAAGTGTAATACCCTGGTTTTGACCCCGTTTGTGTTAAAAGCGTACATGATGTATATTTTGTAATTAATCATGGTGAGGAGCTAAAGGAAAAATCCCCACCATCGATTTGGTTGTGTATGTTTCGGCAATAGGGATTGTTGCTGATGGTATATCATGCTATCCAGCACATTATAGTATGCACATCAATTTAATTAAACCTACAACCAGCTACGACGGTGCAATGTTAAATGAAAAGGGCATGATTCCTAAGGTTAAGGGGGGGGTTGTCTAACCCGTGGGGGGGCCATTGGGAGTTTGGCATGTGTCGACCACCCTATTGTTCTGCTGTTCTATTGTTGGTTGGGGGTATCTATTTGCTGGCAGGGGAAACCACCACCACGCTCATGCCTGCACTCTCTCCACGACGTGCCTCTTGATGGCCTGCGCACTAACCAGATCGGGAGTCTATTCATTTCCCTCACACTAATCGAAGCTAAAAGGGGGCCATAATTCATTTATGGGGGTTCACCATTCCTTCACACACCACCTTGTTAATCGGAGAAATGTTCTTCCTCTTATTCAGACAGAAAGTATGTGTTTCGACCCCTCCATTGTTGGACTGAAAAATGTTGCCGTGATTATTCACTATGGGGTGTTTTCTGTGGTTTTCTAAGTGATATGTCTTCTTCCTGTTCACATAGGGATTTTGTATCTTCTACCATTTCTATACTGTGCGGTGTTCTATTTACTCCACCATTGCCAATTGTGAAGGGTGCATTGGCTTTATCGTTGGGAAGGGACCATTGGTATCCAACATTGCTGGTGTGTCTGGATTATGGAGTGGTCTATTGTTTCATCATGACCCATGCTGTGGGTTCCTTCTATGTGTTTCTTACACATTTTTTTGTGGGATATGTCTTTTTCCCCTCACGCACAGATTGAGGATCGGTTCCTTCCCCATTTGTAGACTGTGTATTATTCCATTGTTTCTTTAGTGGATTGGGTTGTTGATCTATCCCTTGTTGGGTTGCTGCATGTGCAAACATCCTTTTGGGGTTTTGTTGTGCATCTATGTTTTCCCCTATCGATGCTGGGATTATGGATTCTTTCCCAATTGTGGACTGTGTAATGTTGCCATCGTTTCATTGTGATATTGGGGCTGTTGTCTTCCCCTGGTTTAGGGTTGTTGTGTGTGCAAGTGCCTTTTTGGGTTACTGCTAAGTTGTTTTGGCCATGCTAGGGCCAATAAAAACTCTCAGTTGTCTTGTGGACTTGAGTCATGTTCACCCTTTTGTTTGGGGTTGTCACCCTATTGTTTTCATCTTCTTCATAAAGCTGTGAACTATTTGTTTTGCTATAGTATGCAGTGGTTGGTCTTTGCACTGTTAAGAGTAGGATTAGAGGCTGGGTATGCTTGAGAAAATTGGTGTTTGGAGCCACTCAAATAGAGTTGGACTGCTGGCTTTCTTTACCCACAACCCTTGAAGAGTATTGGAAAGGGAAGTCAGGGCCTAAGGGACTGCGAAGCAGATAAAGGATTGATTCCCAGTGTTGGGTGTGTGGGTCCCTTAGAATTCAGGTTAGCTCTGGTGTAGGCATCCTTAGCTCTCCATTGAGGCCACCAACTTTAACATTTATCCTTTCTTAGCTCCTTGATAGCTTGATAAACCCCACTATGTGCGATTGGCTGATTTGTGTACCTTGGCTATGTGTAAGCCTACTTTGACCCTTATTCCTTGAGGAATCATGCCCAACTAGGGGGTGGCAGTGTTGTTGAGATATTTATGAGAATGCTAGCCTATGGTTGGGTGGAACATTGTAGTGACGTAGCTAGTTACGGGATGAATTCTATTTAAGATAAGTATTCTTGACTATTTTGTCTCTGCATTTATATTTACTGATTAATGAATATAATGAACATGTGGTATGCTTGAATGAATGTATGTTGCTTCCACTATGTATATGAAGGATTATGCTTCTTAGTATGTTTTATGTTTAATCTTTTTATTTCAGCATTATATGCCTGTTCAACTTCATGGGGCTAATTGCATGTATGCTTGGTGTTAGTAGCGTCCTCTTCGTCAATCAGAGGGTTGGGGATGTTACAGTGTGGTATCAGAGCTTTGGTTACAGTATGGGCCTGAATGGGCCATGACTGATTAGATAACAGAGGCAGGTTTCCTTTTTCCTAGTAGCAATCAGAAAATTGAAGACAAGAAAATTCACAAAATTTTCTAAGTGCCAGAACTATTGGCCCATCGGAGCACTTAGTGGGAAGGCCACCCGACAGATAGTTGATTCGATGGCCAATGTGGCAGAAGACTGCAGAGGAAAATTTCAGAAAATTTTTAAGTGTTTGGATGTCAACACATTGGGACACTTAAATGGATGGATTGACGATGCTTAGCTGATTGACTGCCGCTGTTGCAGATGGCTAGACCACTATGCCTCTGACGGGTAGAGCCTCCAACCGCTGATGGCGTAGAATTTCTGAAAATTCTTTTAAGTGTTGACTTCATCGGCAATCGAAGCATGTTAGTTGATGACATCATCGATGAATATCAGAAGGGGTTAATGATTCACGTGATGCCATTGTGGCTGCTTAGTCAACTATCTTGCCAATGCACTAGTCCTTCCAATTGTCGATGCCGAGGTGTTAGTAAACAGTAGCTCCGGCCAGCGGCAACAAACAGTTGTTTGAACGACAATGGATAGAGGAAGTTTTTGCTGACAGATAAGAAATGGATCGGTGGAGAATAAAATATGGTTGAGCCGATGAAGTTCGAAAAGGAAGAGAGAGAAAAACTTGAAAATTTTTGTAAGTCCTAGAATCATTGACCATCAGCGATGGTTAGTTGATCACATCACCGATGCTCAGATGATTCATTCGTCGATGAGCTACGTTGGGTAAAGTTGTTGGTCAAACATCCATCATTTTGGAGGTCGAGAGGACTAACCACTCGACAAGGAATGCATCTGAGCGTCGATGCCATAGCTTCTAGGGGTTTTGATCTCCGATAGACTTGTGGCTGCGGAATACTTGGGGAGATTGTGGGACGCCATTGTGAAAAGCTTGATGATTAACCATCTGATGTGTAGGGAACCCGACCACCAACACAATAGGTTAGTATATGCTATCACCAATAATACTTGGAACAGTAGACCACGACAGGGCCGATACGGCAGAAGAAAATAGACGAGCAACTCGCCGATACAACGGAAGAATTTAGAAGTTTCAGCCACCAAAACATCAGGGAGTTAGCAGGGAAGAGACTCGATTAGAAGAAAACTTTGAGGAGTATAAACACATCAAAAATTTGTTAACGATCGGATCGTTGATCGGAAGCTCAGCCGATTCACCGCAGAAACTGTAGAAATATCTTTTTTAGTTGTTGCGGCTGCTCAAATGACTGTGCACTTGATCAACAGTTGGTTTCCTAGCTGATGCAAATTGGAAGTCTAGTTGTTTTGCCCACTAAAACGCTGAAAAGGATTAAGCAAATAGACCACCAATGAATAGTTAATTTGCTCACCGATGCAAATCGGAAGTGTAGTTGGTTTGACCACCGAAATGTTGGAAAAACAGTTGGAAGAAGGTCCGATTGGGCCTAAGGAATTTGTATTTTTCAAAGTAATTTCTCAATTATTTTTCCTGTAGTTTTCAACTGTCTTCCAGTGGGTTTTCAGTATATTATCAGTGGATTCCAGAGTTGAACAAGAGATAGAGAAAATTCTGTGTTTTAGCATAATTGTTGTTTTATAAATTTCCAAAGGAGATTTGGGTTTTTCAAAGGAACTACTCAGTAATTTTTCAAGCAGTTTTCAATTGTCTTTTAGTAGGTTTTCAATAGATTCAGCAGACTGTCAGTGGTCACAGGACTGAAAAAGAAGAAATTCCAGGTGATTGAAGTTAGTATTCCTGACCAAAATACAGTTGTGTGTTTTTCCTTCATTCTATGAAGCAGTGTGGTTTTCACACCTAGGATCAGAATGAAGCATATGGATAGGCATTGGAAATATTATCCAGCAGGGAACCAGGGAGAGTCACCAGAATCTAAGTAAGGAGCAGCAAAGTGTTAGTGATGGCTTGAAAGAGAAATGTGCCGCTGTCAAAACGGACAAATCCAGGAATTGCGTGCCTAGAGGTAGCAAGACCATGAAGTCAAACCAGCTATTGTGTGGGAAAGGAATTTCATGCAGGGATGAGGGACTTGAAAAGGGAAATTTCCTTAAACCCTGTCTTGCTAATTATGATTCCAAGTTTTATACATGAAATGTATGAGGATATGCCTTGCATGCATAGGATATTACATGCTGGTAAAAATAATGAGGATTATACATTTATAATGAACCACTAATGACAATTATTGCATTGATGTTGGCATTAGTGGAAAAACCAACGACAACATGGACATGGTTGAATATGTTTCTTGTTAGTTTTTCATCATTCAAGCTAGCATTATGATCTCAGGATCTTTTAACTAAGATAATAACAAGCACAGCAATAAAACATAAGCATGACACAAGAGAAAAGAGACACAAATAATTTTCCTTGGGGAAACCATAAAGGAGAAAACCCCACAACTTCCTCAGAGATAGAATCAGCACAAAATGGTAAGACCCCAAAACAGTAAGATGCACTCCCGACAGCAGCAGTCTCTCTCTCTCACACTAAGAGAGCTTCTTCTCTCTCACTCATGCACCCCAATGAGTGAGTGTGTGTATGTATGATAAATAGAGAGGCACTCACTCTCTATTTATATTATTTCATTCACTTGGAACCCACTCCAACATGTCATCCTTACTTAACAATTACTTACTAGAGCCGTCATCTCTAGGAGTGTCTAATAACCCTAGTGCCCCACCACTTGTGGGGAATTTTCCTCCTCTGACCAATAGGAGGGTAACAAAATGGTGGGGACTACTACCCTGACTTACAATGAATCACCTAGGGTCAACTTCACTAGGATAGTATAATAACCCAAGGGCCCCACAACTATGGGGACTTTAACCCTTGACCAATAGGAGGGTTACCCACAATGACTTGACATGAATTTCTCATTATAGAAACTTCCTAGGATAAACATCAGGGTATGACATGACTCAAATACATTATAATACATCCTGGAATAAACATCAGGTTACAATACATAAGAAATACGGATGAATACATTCCGAAGTTACAATTACATCAACACTCCCTCTTAACTAGGAAGGTATTCTCTCGACACAATTTTCATCACTAATCTTCTTCTCTGGTTCTTCTCATCATCTGCAGCTTCAAGTCATCTTCATCTTCAAGTCATATTTCATCTGGATCTGGATCATCTCTCGATCTAGATCATCATCACTAGATCATACTCGATCTGGAACACTGTCATTGGATCATACTTGATCTGGAACATCGTCACTGGATCTGGATCATCACTGGATATGGATCATCACTGCTGGATTTGAATCATTACTCTATCTGGATCTCTTGGAGTCATCATAACTGGATCTAGATCATAGCTTGATCTAGATCTCATCTAGTCATCATCATGTGTGCTATCTCGTCATAGGAAGTTCTATAAAGCCAACCTTCTTTCATGTTGGTTATAGGCCTAGCCATCAGGTAGGTATTTTCCCAGCACTTACATCTGACCTACTCGTCAGAAAGGCATGCCCAACACTTACATCTAACCTACTTGTCAGAAAGGCATTCCCAACACTCACATTTGATCATGTAGTAACCTACAATCACATCAGAAAGGCCCAACACTCCCATCTGACATGTAAGGAACTGAATCCTCTCACCATGACAGAATGGCTTGCACTTACATCTGACATGGAAGGAATTAAATCCTCTCACCATGATAGAATGGCCCGCACTTACATCTAACATGGAAGGAACTAAATCCTCTCACCATGACATAATGGCCCGCACTTACATCTGACATGGAAGGAACTGAATCCTCTCACCATGATAGAATGGCATGAGCTCACATCTGACCTGGAAGGAACAAAATCCTCCACCCTCATCAGAAAGGCGCCCAGTCCTAGACTGAGCTACCTGGTAACTGACCAGGTGCCTCCACTCTCACGAAGAGTAACAGTTTCCCTTACATCTATCCTACTCGATAGAATGGCCAGCACTCATATCTGACATGGAAGGAACTGAATCCTCTCACCATGACAGAATGGCTCAGCCCTTACATCTGACCTGCTCGTCAGAATGGCTTTGGAACTCATAGATTTCCCTTGGAGGAAACCTTGATCTGGAGAACACCAAGCTTCTCTCTGAAGTACTCAAACTTCACTCTGGTCAATGGCTTTGTCAACACATCAGCTATCTGTTCCTCCGTTGCAACATACTAGAGCTTCACTGCTCCCTTCTACACCATATCCTTGATATAGTGATACTTGATCTCGATGTGCTTCGAATTGTCGTGGAACACTGGATTCTCTGACAACTTCACATAACTCTAGTTGTCACAATGTATACAAGTAGCATCCATCTGGAGATCAAATAAATCAGACAGTAGTTTCCACAGCCATACTGCCTCACAACTGGCTGAACAAGCTGCAACATACTCTGCTTTAGCTATACTCAGTGCCACACAGGATTTATTCCTGCTAAACCAAGAGATCACACCTGATCCCATACTGAAGCAACATCCTGAAGTGCTCTTCCTATCGATGGCACTGCATGCCCAATCTAAATCAACATAACCCTCTAGGTTATTCTTCTAATTTGCATCGTACTTGAGCCCATAATCAACTGAACCCCTTAGGTACCTCAGAATATGCTTTGTAGCAATCAAGTGAAAATTTCTCAGATCTATCAAGAACTGGCTCAAGGTGTTCATAGCAAAGCAAATTTCTGGTCTCATGTTCATCAGGAACATCAATGATCCAATCATTCGACGATACATCATAGCATCAACTGACTCTGATGAAGTATCACTCAATAGATTTAGGTTCGATACCACAGGTGTGGCCATAGTCTTCCAGTCCATCATCCCAAACCTCTTCAGGATATCTATTGCATACTTCCCTTGTCCAAGGAAGATTCCATCTGCACTCTGCCACACCTCCATACCTAGAAAATAGTGCATCAACACATAACATGAGCATCACTGGTATTCTGCCTTCATCCTTGAAGCAAAGGTTGGAATCCACTTTACTCTCAGTAAAGCCTAGAGTCATCAGTAATCTATCCATCCTGTCATACCATGTCGAACCTCAGGATCTTCTGTAGTCACTCCCTCTGAAGCGGAGCATCATACTCCCTTTGTCTTCCATACTTTATGCACTGAAACATTCTATATTGGAGTGACAAGTAGTATCCATCTAGGATCATTGGATACCAAGATCCTTTATTTTGAACTTTTTCAAAAGTTCTTCTCACATCCATGTCTGAGCTTGTCATCCTTTACCAACCTTGTAGCAAAGGTTAAGATATTCAACAAGCTCATCATGTATGTGTTATCCCATGGGTGTCTTCTGAACTTGTACAAGGCCTTCTTTCATTTGCACATAGGATTATGCATGTCATGTGACTTCACTTCCAGTGGCTGCAAATGTCTCTTCATAGTCTATGCCTTCTTTTCGTGAGAAGCCTTGTGCTATGAATCTTTCTTTGTATCCCACGATGTTTCCATCTTATACACGATGGAACTACGAACTTCCCTTCACGTATCGATATTGCATCCTAGACATCATTCTTATTGAACTTGTTCATAGCTGGAAGGTTCTGTATTAATGATGTCGCTACATTCGTCATATTATTCTTCATCTTTGAACTATCGTCACTTGTTCTTCGGAACAAGTCTCATTCTTATTTGCTTATAGGAGATTATGTATGCGGTCTTTCCTACAAGTCAAATGCATTTGTATGGTTAGAAACATTTCATAAGGAATATTCATACTGGAAAATTCTTGTGCCTAAATATATGATCATGCAACTACTTTAGCCAATACAAAATTCATCCATATATCACAGAAACTTTTCTAGATGCCTTCCATCTCTACCAGGACAATATTGAGATTGTGCACTAATCCAATATGTCAGCAAAGAGGTTTCATTCTAGATAAGTAGCAATGGAGAGTTTGTATAGCACCATGAGCTACTTACCCATTACATGCATATTAGTAGTATACTGTCATTAATGCAAACATCCTATCATGCATAATACATCAATTTAATATAAACAAATTCATAACAAAATAATAACATGAAATGACAATTGAATACTTATCTTTATTTGTTTCTTGGGTAGACTCCTTGAGCCTTCAGCTTCATCGTCTTCTTTATTCATGATAGCATCATTTCTTATCCAAATGCTAAGGTGGATAAGAGGTTCTTCAAAAGTTGAGTTCTTCATATTCCTCATCACTTGAGGGATCTTCTTTGGATGGTGAGAGCTCGATCTTCAATTGCTCCCATCTTCTCTTCTCTTCTTATGAGTTGAAATTCCTCTTCTTTCCAAAGTCCACTGAAGGTAATCACTTCCTTCTGGCACACATTCCTCGAATGAATGAATCCCATGATCCTGGGAGGCCATTCAAGGTGGCCATCACCACTTTTGCATTATTCACTTCTTCTTTTACCGCTTCAAGTTGTTCTTTGATTTGAGAGACCCTTATGACTGCATGGTCTCTGCATTCTGGATCTTCACATTCTTCAACTGGTTTCTTAAGGTCATATTCCAATTTCTGTTCTTCCCTTCAAAAAGCTTGGTCAAGGAATCAAACATATTCAGTGTCTTTAAGGAAGACACTTGTAGTACAAGTTGATTCGTGACTGAATTAGCAATGATCTTCTTTGCCTTGACCAAGTTCTTCTTGTGTAAGGATTCTCGCCTCATCTCCCTCTAGAAATGGAACCTCTCTACTCATGTAGGTGTCCCATTCATTTTCTTCAGAGACATCATATACTTCCATGCCTGGAAACTTTACTAAGCTTATCATCAAGCTAATGTGATAGATCACTTTGAAATGAGAACCTCAAATGGAAATAGCAAAAGATTAGATCTTACCGTTTTGAGGTGTCCGTCCTGGTTCCGGAGCTGGCTGATCTAGGGTTTGTCACAAAAAACCTAATTTTCAAAACTTGGAATATTTAAAATATTATTGGATAGACATATAGATCTCTTCAAATGGTTCTTTCCAATGTACTCCTTTTCTAAAAACAGTGGAGGGAAGCTCCTAAGAACAGGAAGCCCTAGTTTTCCAATTTTTTCTACAGAACTTCCTGTCACTCTTTCTATGATATATCCAAAATTACTGCTCCTATGTGTCTAAAATTTCAAACTAAGGTAACCTCACATGTCCCTGATCCAACACCATAGGTTTCACCAATTTGGATTTCTGATCCTTTTCCAAAGGTGACCTGTTACAGGACTGTTCAGAACAACAAAGTTGTAGGGAATGCCACGTGTCATTGGTTTATCTTCTAATTCTGATATTCGGAAAACCAAAATTAATGTCTGTTTCCTTTCTAGAACATTTTCACGAATTCTATTTGGACCTTTGTATCCCAAGATATTGCAATTCTCCCCAAGTGTCCTATTAGGGATGAATTCTGGAAGAGGTTGGAACCCTAACTTGGAGAGATCATATCTCCCAGAATATAGTGAATCTGAGGCTAATTGTTGGGAAAAATGTACATCAAGATTTTATCTTCGCCCCCTACAATTTTCACCTCTTGAGCCTTCTCCAATATTAGGATATAGCGAATGTACCAAAACTTAGTAGTTTTAGTATTTAGGGTTTTTCTAGCTCGGGGTCAAACTAGGGTTTGACTTTCTCGGAGTTTCACCCAACCAAATTTCTTGATCCAGGTCTCTAAAATTCAATTTTGATGAGGATAAAAATCCTATTTTGGGCTCACTCAAAAATTCCTTTTCTATAGAAATCCCTAATTTTTGCATCGAAAATTGAAAATGCTCAGAATTGAATTCTGCTTCGACAGAAAGATGCGGCCTTCAATGGAGAGTCGGCCTAGCATACTTTTGCAAATGGATTGTGGAGAGAGACCAAAAAATTAAGAAGCCCTAGCTTCTATAGATGCACAATGTCTTCTTCTCAGGTTAGCTCTGATACCATGTTAGTTTTTCATCATTCAAGCTAGCATTATGATCTTAGGATCTTTTAACTGAGAGAATAACAAGCACAACAATAAAACATAAGCACGACACAAGAGACAAGAGACAAAAATAATTTTCCTCGGGGAAACCATAAAGGAGAAAACCCCACAACTTCCTCGGAGATAGAATCAGCACAAAATGGTAAGACCCCAAAAAAGTAAGATGCACTCCCGACAGCAGCAGTCTCTCTCTCTCACACTGAGAGAGCTTCTCCTCTCTCACTCATGTGCCCCAATGAGTGAGTGTGTGTGTATGTATGATAAATAGAGAGGATCTCACTCTCTATTTATATTCTCTCATTCACTTGGAACCCACTCCAACATGTTGGCCTTACTTAACAATTACTTACTAGAGATGACATCTCTAGGAGTGGCTAATAACCCTAGTGCCCCACCACTTGTGGGGACTTTGCCTCCTCTGACCAATAGGAGGGTAACACAATGGTGGGGACTATTGCCTCGACTTACAATGACTCACCTAGGGTTGAATTCACTAGGATAGTCTAATAACCTAAGGGCCCCACAACTATGGGTACTTTAACCCTTGACCAATAGGAGGGTTACCCACAATGACTTGACATGACTTTCTCATTATAGAAACTTCCTAGAATAAACATCGGGGTATGACATGACTCAAATACATTACAATACATCCCAAAATAAACATTGGGTTACAATACATAAGAAATACAGGTGAATACATTCCGAAGTTACAATTACATCAACATTACTGATGCTAATGAATGTGACTAGCAACCCTATGGAGAAAGGGATAAGGAAACAAGTCCAGAATCAAAGGTTGGTTGGCAAATTTTGCAATTTCCTGCAAAGGACAAACCAAACTGGTAATGTCAAGGGTGTAAGTAGGACCCAGGAAGGTAAGAGTTTGATTATGACAAATTCCATGGAGTGGTAAAGGTAAGAGACCTCATACCATCTGGAAATTTGAATGTTATACTACATTCATATAGAAATGTGCCATGCTTGTATATGTTGATTTAGCTTAGTAGCCCAAGGAAAGTAAGTACTGATGATCTTGATTATAGTAATGAATCCTATATGAAGTATTCATGGTTAGGCCATGCATGGTATTCTTGAATCAATGCAAGATAGCATCGAGTGGATATGCATTAAAGGATTTTATAAATCTTGAATCTATGCATTGAATGGATGCATATGAAGGGTGTAAGTAGCTGATTACATAAGTATGGGTGCAAATGTTGTGATGCATTTCATAAGTGCATTGAGATAGTGCATGTGATATTATATTACTAATGGCTGAGATGATGAATTGATGACAATTTTGGAACCATTTCAGGAGTTGTTATGAATGTAGGATAGTAAGTGCATGAAGAAGGTAGTCATGATCAACTGGCTACCAGAAATGCTCTATGGAAGAGCAAGGTGGTACAAATGATATGATTGTGAAGTAAGGGGTATCTAAACATTTCATTTAAATTACATGAATGATGTGACTGTACCCTATAATTTAAAATATGATAATGATTGCATGAAGTAAATGAGTTTTGGTAATATTGATGTGATTAACAACTAGAAGTATTGGAATTTTATAAATTCTAAAAATGCTTAAGTGATTGTTGCAGCAATGAAAATGTTATATGCATCAAGACTTACCAAGTGTTTGGATGATTTAAGTTCAGGTTACGGGTAGATTGTTTGGATCATGGAAATGAGAGTAAGACCATGGAAAAGGCCGAAATCTTCCATATTGTGAAAGAGCCAAACCTCATGAAAAGAGTCTCATGGCTGTGATAATAGTTTGTATGCATAATGAGTTGTAAATTTGAATTTGTGAATTTCGGATTTGAGAAATTGTTGACAACTACTAATCACTATCAGCTTGCATAAGATTGTGTCAGGAGGACGCATTGTAAGTGGGTATTCATGTTATGCTAGTAAGATTAAAATTATAATGGGCATAGTGGTGTTGCTTACAAGAGACCCACAAATGAGGATCACCTCATTGCCAAGCAAATCAATTTCTGTAGTAAACAGAGTTGCAAATTCTCATTGAATTTAATTAATAATGTTATTGCTTGGTTATGGAACAATCAAATTTGGATTGTATTGTCATATATTGATGGAATGTTTGGATATTTGATGAATGTGCTAGGGGTATACAATGCAAGAAGATCATGTGTGATGGCCTGCAGGAGCCAAACTTCATGGGAAGTTTTTCCCTTATCTTGGAAATACGTTTCGGGTGAAACTCCATTGGACATTTTGGAAATGTCTCATCTGCACTAAATGTTTGGTAAGAAACATGAGTGAGATGGTATAGATTATGTCGGTAAGACACGTGTGGATGGAATGTGAGAGGAATTGGGATGGAAAATCGAGGGAATTTCAACTCAGAGAAGGGATCCCCCATTCCTCCTTAGCAAATGGATAAGTGTTCTGTGACCCTAGCTAGGAATATGCATGTTAGATTGTTAAAATTCCATATGCAGAACATGTTTTGATTTTATTTCCATTTAGATTGATTGCTTGAGTATGAATAGGGCCTACATAATACACACCAGACAAGGGTGCACACTTTTCTGATGTAGAATCATGGAAGGGTTTTTCAATATTGATTACACCCTAGGGAGTGGACGCACTCTTGGTGTCTCAATACTTGATAGTGAATGGTGTGAGATGCGGTTACAATTTTAGAGCAATAATGTTAATGAATATGCTTATATTACTTGTGTTGTTAGGATAAACATATATAATCTGGTATTGTATACTGAATGGACAATGGCTTGAGCTTATCCTACCTTCTACTAAAGAGCACAGAGAAGGAGACACTCCTGAGGGACTGTCAACTCAGAGAAGGGAGTGGTCTCTCTAAAGAACACATAGAAGGAGACATTCTTGAGGGACTGTCAACTCAGAGAAGGGAGTGGTCTCTTGTGTGATATGGGGTAGTGGAGTAAGAGCTCACTACCGGAAATAAGACCTAGAAATGGTTGTTTATTGTTGATATAAGTGCATGTGTTATTGTTGACTTGGCTGATGATTGGTTGTTGATATAAGTGTATTATTGAGATAAGTACAGGCAATTTGTTGACGGCCTAATAAACCCAATTGAAGTTTGGCTTGACTGTGCCTGATATATTTATAAAAGGATGTTGTGAAACAGCCTGCGTGATGACCTAACATCCAAGTCCATAGGCGATCCCAAGGCTTGCAAAGTGAAGCAGGGTCCTGTGGACCAACGAGGAAAGACACAATACAGATAAGTACTGGATTTTTTTTTATGCAATTCTTGCTTATGAATATGCATGCGTATATGATTTGGTTATGATGTTTGAAGCTCTCGTTTAAGAGATATAAAAACTGATGGGAATAAACTAAACATGTGAATTGATTCAATGTTTGAATATAGGTATCGCTGGAAGCGAGGACTTTGAGAGCATTCCAGGGGTGCATGTGGACATGTGACTATCCTGAAGAGCTCAGAATGAGTAGTAATGAAAAGGTGCTAGTGAGACCGCGAAGTTCCTAGCAGCCGAGACAAACCATGTGGGGAGCCTCCATGGTTGAGAGGTCTGAAATAGACCAGAGACACTAAGTGTCATGACCAAGAGGGATTGGTCCAGCATTCATGGTGAATTGAAAGAGGCTGAGAGCATGAAAAGCCACAGCGGTGGTGTGGGTTCCAGGATGGAACAAAACAAAGAGGGAAAAAAAACTCTTGTTGCTCTCTCTTGCCTTTTGATTATATATATATATATATTTATGCATTATGAAAACAAAAGAGTGTTGAATGCATGAATGACTGAAAATAGAATGTGTGTATTTGCTTAAAGTAAATTGTGAATGTTGGAATAGTTAACTCCCTACCCAAGAATGAGCTCATGTGCCTGTTGGGAAGGCATGAAAAATATGAAAGCCTCCTTTATAGGAATTGGACTGTCATACCAATTGGGAAATTAATTGACTGATATTAATGCCTATATTATGCTTGGTCTAAAAGAATTTCAATGATGCATTTCACAGGAAAGAAAGGTGAAATCTAGTGGTGCACATTGATCATGGCAGTAGATCAAAAGTTGTTGGACTTGGCTGCAAGTATCCTTCAAACGATTTCCAAGACCCAAGAGAATCTTGGAGAGATGCTCAAGATACAAAAAAGGTAGAATGAAATGAACCACCAAATTTTGCAAGACTATATTGGTTTGCAAAGGGAGGTGAAAAGCCTTCTAGGAGCAATCGACAAAGGAAATGAAGGTGGATCAATTATGGGACATTTTTCCAAGCGATACGTTGAGAAATTGTCCAAGCATGAAGACTCAAAGAAAATTGAGTAGGTAAAGATGAAGCAACCAGTGAAATGCTGGGAATGCGGAGGACATCATTTACGCCGGCAATGTCCAATGGGGGAACATAAAGAGCGAAGCAGCCACAAAGTTCCTAGGATTCAAGATAAGCTGAAAGCTGAGAACTAGCAAGAGAAACTCATGGAAGCCGAGGGGCTTGGTACTGAATGTTCAAAGTAAATAATTGAACATGGGACAGGTCTGCAAAATTTTGAAATTTTGATGTGCAAATGGTATATGTATTGGAACACCGAGGACCGTGTTATTCCAAGGGGGAGGGGATTGTAATACCTCGTTTTTGACCCCATTTGCGTTAAAAGGGTACATGATGTATATTTTATAATTAATCATGGTGAGGAGCTAAAGGCAAAAACCCCACCATCGATTTGGTTGTGTATGTTTCGGCAATAGGGATCGTTTTCGATGGTATGTCGTGCTATCCGACACATTATAGTATACACATAAATTTAATTAAACCTACAGCTAGCTACGATGGTGCAACGTTAAATGAAAAGGGCATGATTCTTAAGGTTAAGGGGGGGTTGTCTAACCCGTGGGGGAGCCACTGGGAGTTTTCCATGTGTCGACCACCCTGTTTTTCTATTGTTAGTTGGGGCCATCTATTTTCTGGCAGGGAAAACCACCACCATGCTCATGCCTGCACTCTCTCCACGGTGTACCCCTTAATGGCCTGCCCACTAACCAGATCGGGAGTCTATTCATTTCCTTCACACTGAGCGAAGCTAAAAGGGGGCCACAATTCATTGATGGGGGTTCACCATTCCTTCACAAAATGCCTTGTTAATCGGAGAAACGTTCTTCCTCTTGTTCAGAAAGAAAGTATGTGTTTCAACCCCTCCATTGTCGGACTGAAAAATGTTGTCGTGATTATTCACTATGGGGTGTTTTCTATGGTTTTCTGAGTGATATGTCTTCCTCCTGTTCATGCAGGGAGTTTGTATCTTCTACCATTTCCAGACTATGCGGTGTTCTATTTACTCCACTATTGCCGATTATGAAGGGTGCATTGGCTTCATCGTTGGGAAGGGACCATTGTTGTCCAACGTTGCTGGTGTGTCTAGATTGTGGAGAAGTCTGTTGTTTCATCATGACCCATGTTGTGGGTTCCTTCTGTGTGTTTCTTCCACATTTTGTTTTGGGCTGTGTATTTTTCCCCTCAAGCACAAATTGAGGATCGGTTCCTACCACATCTGTAGACTGTGTATTATTCCGTTGTTTCTTTAGGGGATTGGGCTGTTGATCTATCCCTGGTTGGGTTGCTGCATGTGCAAACATCCTTTCAGGGTTTTGTTGTGTGTCTATGTTTTCCCCTTTCCATGCTAGGAGTTTGGATTCTTTCCCAATTGTGGACTGTGTAATGTTGCCATCGTTTCATTATGATATTGGGGCTGTTGTCTTCCCTTGGTTTTTGGTTGTTGTGTGTGCAAGTGCCTTTTTGGGTTGCTACTGAGTTGTTTTGGCCACACTAGGGACAAGAACAACTCTGAGTTATCTTGTGGACTTAAGTTGTGTTCACCCTTTTGTTTGGGGTTGTCACCCTACTATCTTCATCTTCTTCATAGAGCTATGAACTGTTTGTTTTGCTCCGGTATGCAGTGGTTGGTATTTGGACTATTGAGAGTAGGATTAGAGGCTGGGTATGCTTGATAAAACTGGTGTTTGGAGCCACTTAGACAGAGTTGGACTGCTATCTTTCTTTACCCACAACCCTTAAAGAGTATTGGAAAGGGAAGTCAGGGCCTGAGATACTGCGAGGTAGAGAAAGGACCGATTCTGGGTGTTGGGTGTGTGGATTCCTTAGAAGTCAAGTTAGCTCTGGTGTAGGTGTCCTTAGCTCTCCATTGAGTCCACCAGCTTAGCATTTAGCCTTTCCTAGCTCCTTGATAGCCTGATAAACCCTATTGTGTGGGCTTGGCTGATTTGTGTATCTTGGCTATGTGTAAGCCTACTTTGACCCTTATTCCTTGAGGAATCATGCCTAGCTCATGGGTGGCAGTGTTGCTGAGAGATTGATGAGCATGCTGGCCTATGGTTGGGTGGAACATTGCAGTGACGTAGCTGGTTGTGGGACGAATTCTGTTTAAGATAAGTATTCTTGACTATTTTGTCTCTGCATTTATATTTACTGATTAATGAATATAATGAACATGTGGTATGATTGAATGAATGTATGTTGCTTCCACTATGTATATGAAGGATTATGCATCTTAGTATGTTTTATGTTTAAGCTTTTTATTTCAGCATTATATGCATGTTCAACTTCATGGGGCTATTTTCCCGTATGCTTGGTGTTAGTAGCATCCTCTTTGCCGGTCAGAGGGTCGACGATGTTACAGAAAGCAAGAAAATAGGGTGAGATATGTTTTGCTAAAAAGAAAGACAAAAAACACTCAAAGGTATACTAAGTACTTTTTTCATTTTTTCTTCAAAAAAAGGAAAGATCTAACTTAAAGCTATGATATTTTTTCCTTTTAATGAGACAAGACTGTAAAAAGAAAGAAGAAAAATGGAGATCTAAAATCTTATAAGGATAGTCAAAGATCCAATACTTCATCTTCAAATAGAATTATAACCAAATATCAACAAAAAAATTTCTTTTTCGAAAAGAAAAAAGAAGTCCTTTGTAAACTTAACAAAAAGTGAAAGCAAAAACCAACAAGCAAGTCTTCCTTTTCAGTCTAATCAAATAGCAAGAAGAGATCTAACTAAGAAAATATTCCAAGAACTCCTTTCAAAAAATGAAAACCAAGGCATACAAGCAATCAAACTTACAAGCATAATCTAGTTTTTTTATTTCAAAAAAAGAAGCATTTACCACATCCAAATTTTGAACCTAATTTCTCAGATCCATGTAAACAAGACCAAACATTCAGAACTGAAAGCAAAAAATCAAACCAAACTTTTAAATGACGAGTCTTAAAAGGGCCTACCTAGCACCGCTTATTGAGGGTTGGTGACAGAGCGTTTCTGGATCAGCACCACTTCCTGCTAATTGAACACAGGTTGTGGCACTGCTTCTTTCCCACTGTGCATGTGCAGTGTCCTGTAGAAGTCAAAAAACAAAAGAATGGAAAAAAATGCAAAGTTAGCTACTGTAATACTAGCATAAAAATCATGAATTGACAGGAATATGAAGTACATAAGGTAAGAATGACTCATATTTGATAATACTAAACCAAGATATCATTAGATCAGCTAGTAAATTTGATGAACTGAAACAATGCCTCACTATATCAGCTAGTATATATGACCAATGAAAGACTGGAGCTTGGATTTCGGACAATAGTTTGAAGACAAAGAAAGATCAGATGTACTGAAAGCTCTTCCCCAGCAGATTCACCAGTTTTGTTGCTAGAAAAAATGCACCTCTTGTAGACAAGATTTGTTCCTCTCGTCTGAATGGTTTAGATCTAGAACAAATGAGTTACAACAAAGATGGAAGGCTTACCCTAGAAGTTGTGGATATCTGGAATGGGTCCCTTTAATGGAGTAGTGTAGCTGTTTCTTATGGTGATAGCTCTTCATGGATGTACCTTCATAATCACATGAAACCAAGAAAAAAGATCAAAAGTACCAAAATATAAACCACAAATCTATGTCAGTGACTAAGGAATCCAACAGTAAAATACATGATAATAACACAATATACTTTATGGGAAAGGAACCAACTTTGCATTAATAAATGAAAAATAAGTTTACAACCTTTTCCTTAGTGTCGATATGCTCCTTCACAATGCCAATGTCTCATCCCCAAACGCTCCAACTTGCTCCCTCTATGCTCACCCTACTAATTTAGGCTAGAATGTCAATGCAAAAACATAACTTTTCTCTCTCCTAACCATGGGATATGAGCCTAATTTTATAGGCCTTAGGAGGATAAGAATAGTTGAGTAAATGGTGGGTGAGGTGGATAGGATATCCCAAAAGGATGGATCTCAAGTCTAGGTGGTCCTCAGGTTTAGGGATAAGGGTACCATGAAGCCTTCCTTCGAGAAGCTTCATGGAAACCTCTCTTTTTCTCTTTTTACTAAGGGCACTGCTTCTACTCCACTATGAAAGAATCGTGATAGGGAAGAACCACAACTTAAACAAGAGGTAAAGGCAGTGTCACTACCTACTGTCAAGATACTATAGGAATTACTGAAGAAAGTAACACTCCTTGACTTAAGGGTAGAAGCGGTGCTGGATTTTCATATACAGGATTAATGTCCAGGACAGTATTTTCACTTCAAAACATGGGATTTAGGGCAAATACTGATGTTTGGGACCTCACAACATGATGGTGATGAGATTTATGTGTAACAGATCCTTCAAGTTTCAATGGTCATGATCTAAGGGTGTTGAAGAGCTATGGTTGGGACAGATTTCGCAGCGGCAACATGCCTGAAAGATAACTTATGTCAGGCTGGAAAATGTTGTAGTGTCTACTTATTCCAATGACCACGATATTGAGTGGCCCATATATATGGTGAACATGCATTTCTCAACTGCAATGTGCACAGAAGATAATGCAAATTCGAGCTGTGACATTTTGGTAGACCTTGCACCTCTTGATGGCGGAGATCTAGTGGAGAGATGATCAACTGTCCAAGTTAATTTCGTGATGGAAGCATGCACGAAAGTTAGCAGGATAAGGCGCTGCGAAATTTTGGTAGACCCTGCACATTTGAACAATGAAGATCTGATGGAGAGTTGATCAAGGGTCCTGGTTAATTTGATGATGAGAATGTGCATGAAGGTTAACAAGATAAGGGATTGTGAAATTGTGTAGGGGCCACATCATGGGACGACTGATATTTCTTGTGGAAAAGATCTATGACTGTGGTTTATTTCTCAAGCTAAAGGTGTTAGGAGGTAGAAGATCAATGTATGTGCAAAATGGAGATGAAGCAGGGGTAAATTTACTTGTGCAGTTTTTGTCTGGAAGAGTAAAACCATTTGAGATGTTCTGAAACATGATTTTCAATCAAGTGAGCCTACACCTCAGATGTCGCATTGCCATTTTTTATCCAGCGTGTCTGTTACCCCATGTTTCTTGTTTTATTTATGAATCATGGTGAATATGATACTGTTGTAGGAACAACAGATCCCATGTTATTTAAAACATGGGAGCCTCAATTACACATAAGAAGGTAACATTTTGAATTCCTTAAATCATTGTAAAGGCCTCTATCACATTTGCGTGTTTTCTTTGTAACTAACTAAGTCAAAATTTTGAATTTATGCATGATTTGTGTGTTTTTGACGAGTTGTGGAAGACTACCTTTTATTGAAATTGTTTCATCCCACAACCTGCAACCCAAAAAATGTGGAATGCAGGATGGAAAAAGTTTTTGTGTGTGCAATTTGGTTATCCCGCATCCCACATGTGCGGAATGTAGGGTGTGGGAAGTAATTTATTTTATGATTTTTGTCGCATATCCCCGTAACCCGCAACCTGAACATTGTGGAGTGTGGGAAGTAGTTTGATTTATGATTGTTTTTTGTGTTTCCACAACCCGCAACCTGCAACTGCGAAATAAATGCCCGCAACTCTTCTCCTGCATTCTAGATCTTTGGTATTATTTGATTGTTTCCTTTGTTACTGATCTCTAGCTTATATTTTCTCTTTTATTAATTTGATTTTGTTCTATGATCTTGGTGGTTAGCTTACCATGTTATCTTTCACATTCCTCACCTAAGCTTGGTCTTCACTACACAAACTGATTATTCGAGATAATTGTTGGGTATTACCTTCGCTCTGGGATTCAGATTGATCTTATCATTTCTTCTTTCATATTTTTGTGTATTCCAATAGTTCAATGTTTGGCCTTGATTGAGTTTTATTTTCCCTTTTGCATGCCTAGAATTGTAATGTAAATATTATAAATATTATTGGTCTTTGGGTTATTTGCTTATATTAGTTTAATGTTTTTAATGTTTGGTTTAAGCTTATTGAAATAAATATTCATGGTTATGTTTTGACTTTAGTTAACTTAGCTTGTGTATGTCATTAAATCCATATATTAAATTTATACATAATTGCATGTTATGAAAATTAAAAGAACACATGCTTTAGTTTGTTTGAATCCTAAATTCTCTAATTTCTATAAGATTTGGTTTTATGGTTATTTGCAAATTTGTGGAATTAGAATTCAACATTCACGAATGTGAAATTAGTTTGATCATGGTTAAGTATTTTATTTCCAATAAGCTAATTTGATTTTTAAAATATTACTTCTATTTTTCCATTTTGCAATCTAAAGGGATTTTCATTTATTATCCTGCAAAATGAAATATTATTTTCTAGGTTTTCTATTCTTGGAAAATGATTATGTTAGAAACCTATTTATGGAATTCATTAACTCTCCTATATTATAGGAGTGATTCTTTTCCAATATATGTAACTTGTTTCCAACATTTATTTTCTTAAGAATTAAATTGTAAATGGTTTTTATAATTTCTAGGTTTAGGGTTTTCGATATTGGATTTTTTTTCACTTGTAGATATTTATAGATTTTCAATATTTTCTTTATTATGGTTTTATTTCAATCTATTTCATACAAGCTTAAAGAAAATTTTGAAAAAAAAATCATTTTTAAAGCTTTCCAATCATTTGTATGCGTTTGCAAAACCTTTAATTTTGTTAAAATTCAACCTTTCCGCAACCCGCATCCGGCAACTTGCAGAATGCGGATTGCGGGATGGATTGAATAAAATTTTGATATTTTGTGATCCCGCATCCCCATCCCTCAAAGTTGCTGAATGCGGGTTGCGAAAATCACTTTTTCACATTTTCATTCCTGCATCTTTCAGGACCCTAAATTTATCTTAGGTTATAATTTAATTTGATTTCAGGTCTGTAAATTTTGGTAGTTTTATTTTTCACTTAGGGGTTTAATTTGATTTTGGATATTTGTTTTTTTTCTATTTGTTTAAATCATTATTTTAAACAAATTCGAATTTTCTTTCAACATGTGATTTCCGATTTTGTTGGGAATATTAATTTTGGATATTTTTGTTTTTGTTTTGTTTTTATTTATTTTGAAAATAATTAACATGGAATAATAGATTTGATTGTTAAAATCAATGGCCACAATTCACTTTATAGTAAAATCAACTGTTACTAAGTCTTAAATTCCAAGAGAATAATCTTGAGTTAATATATTATTTGTTTCAAAACATTTTAAAGAATGGATTGTTGAATGATGATATTGATTGCTGGAAAAAGGAGAATTCTACATTATTTAAAAATTTATATTACATTCTACCTTGGTTAATGAACACTAATACATATAATTTTTTGCAGGTTTGCAAGGATTCTAAGCCATGTATATTACCAAAGGTAATATAATCAAACTATGGTTGTGCTACCAATTTAAATTTTGATGAAGCTGAATCACACTTAAAGAGGGAGGTGAATTTTGGGCTCCGTTTTCCGTCAAACCGTGAAGAATATGACAAAACTGTTGAAAACCCACTTCACAAATAGGGTCTTTTACTCCTAAATGTGCTCCATTTTGGAAATAGATCAACCGATTTGGAGAAAAGCATGCTCGAATAGAGGAGTATTTTCAGAAGTTGGTTCCGACCGGTTTTGATGGGAGCTGAACGAACTAGAGTTCCGGTGGTTGGATGTTATCCTTCCATTGCTTATCTATTCTATAAAATTGACCTAAATCTCTGAGAAAAGGAGGGGACTTGAGACAGCTAGAAATATTTTTTTTTCATAGTTTGTAGAGCAAACTAGGAGCTGCACTGAATAGAGCAAGAAAATTTCTTTTAATGTTCTATAAACACCGCTGCTTGGGTACTTTTGGAGAGGAAAGATTGGCACAAGAAACTAAAAAACACCTCTATTTTTCATGAGGTTTATGTAATTTCTTGTTGAACTTCGAATTAATATAGTATTGTTATTTCACACCTCTTGTCATTGATATGATTGAATTTCTTTGATAGGTCTCAATTTTTCTTGTTTCAAATGGACAGATGATGATGTTGTTTACTTGCAATTGATAGTTGTATTTATTTATAACTTAGATTTATCTTTGTGATTTATTAATGCATTGATAAAGCTTTAAGGAATTTCTTGTTTTAACTCTCTTTATCTATTTCTACAAGTGATTTAATAGTGATACTTTGTAGCAAAATATGTTGGTTTTTCAACGGACATGTGCTATGCAGGTTAACTTTGAATGATATAGTCCTAAGTCATTGTTAATTGATTTTTATTAATTAACTATGAGTTAGGTGATAAGTTCCTAATCTAATTTACATTTCTGTTAATTGGATAAAACACTTGTCTGTAATATACCTCAAATTGACCTGTAAATCAATTCAACATTCTCTTTAAGTAACTTAGATTTAGATCAAGTTTACTTTCATAGTTAGATTTGAGTTTACTTTTCTTTACATCACCAACCTTATTTTCAATCTGGGAAACAGATCCTTTGTGGATCAAACTCACAAAATCTAGCGGAGGCTATTGAAATATTTGTGGGAGATCACTACTTTAAATAGCTCGAGGATAAAGCAAAACTTGCACGGGATAGATTGAAGCCTTTGACTAGGTATTCTTCTTGTGTTGTAATTCTTAGACACCCTTTTCAGCCACATACACAACTGAGGCTTCAACAAATGACGCTAGAAGGAGGGCCGACCAACAAGTAATCCGTTTCAGTTGTTTTTCTTTAACTTCATTTACTTTTTAAAATTTCTCATATCACTATTCTAGATCATGCTTTCAGTTTTCCTAGGTCTTCTGGAAGTATTCCTAGAGAGAGCTAATTTCTTGTAACTATTGAGCTTCAACGAAGAAGGTAAGATCTCTACATCTCAACAACTTTCTGAATTTAATGATTTTTTATTTATTTTATAAACATATCTGATGGGAATGAGAGATGCAGGATGTTTACCACTACTTTCAAAGGGAGAATTCGGAGTTGGTATAAATACTACCAGATAAATCTATTCATTCATGGAAACAATTCATAGAGTTATTTCTTAGTGCTCATGCGAATTATAGTTACAAAAAACATGGTTTTGAATTAGAAAATCTTCGTAGATACAAAGATGAATATGTTGATGATTTCTTTTCTAGATTTATGATAATATGTTGTAGATTTCATGAGAGACGCCAAATTTATGAAAACAAAATAAATTATTGGTTTTCCCATCTTAATTCTTTTTCTGACGCACTTGATTTAGAAAAGAATGATAAATATGAAATTAATGACATGCATATTGATAATTTTGATTCATCAGTCAATGTTGATTTAGAATCTAATCAGTTCCACTCAAGATAATGAAATTGTTGTGCATGCACAGGAATTAGGATTTTGTGATACACAATTTCACGAACAAAAGAATAAGGATTGTAATTCAACTCTTATATTAAGTAACGATCCTGAAACTCTTGTTATAGAAGATACACTGGAAGAAGAATTAAAGATTCTAGATCTAGCAATTGAATTTGCTGATGATGATTCTATTATTGATGTTATTTTATCTTCTTGTCATGATAAATCGGGTTCCCTCATTCAAAATTCATTATTAGATCAGAGTTTCACTAATTATGTTTCTCTTAAAACAATTAATGAAAGCTATCTTATCAACAGAGAAGCATTTAATTCTTTACATTCTGAAACCTATTTCTCTTTGTGTCCAGATATTTTTTTTCTGATCAAATATTACATTTGTATGTTAATAATTTTCAAACTGATACTACGTTTTGGTCAGATTTTGATAGGCTACAAAGTAAATGTTTTAATAATGAGGGACATATTTCTATTCAATCCAGTTTATCACTAAATCACCACGAAGAGGACAATAATATTCTTACTACCATTACTCTTGTAATAAATGCATCTTATTCTATTAAGGATTGTGATTTAATCTGCAATATGGAAAGGGATAAAATATTTTCTCATGTTGTATTGGGTATTGTTCTATTTTATTGCAACATGATGACCACATCTGGATCTAATGTCATTAATTCTAAGCTTCAAATTGAGGGACACAATGAGGTAATTGATTTTAAGGTAATACCAAATTGTCATTTTGTTCCTTCCCAATTTATTAATGATGATATTGTTTTAAAGAATTCATTTTTCACTAAATCCCTTTCACAAATTTTTAATCATATTACTGATAAGATTAATTTTAGGTATGATCCTCATGATATATCAGTTTTTTCCATGAATGCATTACAAACATCATGTCACTTCCAACATAATTTTTTCGATCTGATTTTTTATTGGTTGGGATAATCATTTGTCAAAAGGTTTCCACGCAATCTTTCATTCTTTGTACATAAGAAATTTGATTTGATTTTTCCTATGTTTCCATTTGAAGTATTCCGATTTCCAATACTAATACATAACTTTTTTTCTTTTGCAGGTTTCAGGTTACAGAACTGGTTGCATTGGAAATTTGATTATACTTAGCTTTTAGAATAGTGTAAGGATAGGTGTAGAATAGAATAGTTTTGATTTTAATTTGATTAGATCACTTTTTGTTTCATTTTTGAATTTATTGACTTGGGTTGGATTTATTAATTTGATAATCATTTGCATTGGGGAAAAAGGGTTGAACTATTAGTTATTGGAAAATTGATTACAATCGATTCTACAATTCCTTTTATTTATCAAAACTTTAATTGATAAGGGGATCGATGATGATAGTTGATGATACTTTGGGGCAAGTTTAGCTATTCCAAGCCTACATTTTTAAAGTCTTTTATATAAAGAGATATTTTTAAACTGATTTTCTAAGAAGAGGATATCCCTTTATCTGTGGTGGAACACTTTCCAAGTCTCGCCTTCATACATAAACTTAGTTGCTTTGATTATCTTTCTCCTTTTCACTATCACAAATCAATACGCAAAGCTATTCTTTTAAATTAGATTATGCAATTACATTCTACTTGGATCCTTCTTTACGAGCAAATGAGTGGGGCTTGCATTGTTATCATCTCAAACCTCTTAACTCCATCCCACTCTCTTAAGGAGTATAGTCCATTCCCCATCCATTAAGTAATCTCTTATGAGATTAACATTAAACATAGCCTAATCCTTTTCTTTAACATCTCTAGGAGTAATTTGGGAAACAGGAGGTCTTATTACTAGCTGACCTGTTCATGATCATACCTTCTTATGGAATGAATTTATTAATATCGGGTCATCAGGCCAGGATACTGGCTTATAGCTGCTAAAATGGTTTCAAGACGGCGGGTCTCATCACGATCCAGCCCACTCATTATCTGTTAGTTGGTGTGAATTACATTGTCACCAAGTTGGGGCAGTGGTTTCCAACTTCTTTCTAGGAATGCAAATGCTTAACAAGGATTGATAAGCTTCACAGATTTAACTAATGGATGGGATACAAGTAACTTATTGGGTTAAAAGGTAACCCCGTCGAGGCTATAAACACTTATTGGCAGCAGGGCCATACCTATGATATTTGAGGCTAATCATTAAGATAACATCTTCTAGTCATCACAAATTGTTCATTTAGAGTGTGTTTCAATAAAGAACATATTTTGTTAAAAATATAATCAATCAATGTTTATCTTTACATTTTCAGTGATAGTTAGAAGGGAATTATTAAAATATCAATTGCGGCTGCGTAAATATTTAAAAGGTTGACTTGTTAATGTGGTACACATGTTTTAGGGGAATTTTTCCTTTTGGTAAAAGCCTCATCTTTCAACCCTTTATACACATACAAGTACTATCTTTCCAAGGCAGAGATAACTGCTCTGTCCCAGCGTGTCGCCATTTTTTGTAGGCACAACAGATCCCATGTTATTTAAAACATGGGAGCCCCAATTACACATAAGAAGGTAACATTTTGAATTCCTTAAATCATTGTAAAGTCCCCTATCACATTTGTCATGTTTTCTCTGTAATCTAACTTAGTCAAATTTTTTAATTTATGCATGAATTGTGTGTGTTTTTACGAGTTGCAGAAGACTACCTTTTATTGAAATTGTTTCATCCCGCAACCCACAACCTAGAAAATGTGGAATGCACAATGCAGAAAAGTTTTGAGTGTGGGATTTGGTCATCCCACATCTCGCATGTGCGGAATGCGGGCTACAGGAAGTAATTTATTTTATGATTTTTGTCGCCTGTCCCCGCAACCTACAACCTAAAAATTGCAGAGTGCGAGAATTAGTTTGATTTATGATTGTGTTGTGTGTTTCCACAATACGTAACCCGCAAATGTGGCTTGTAGATTGCGGAAAGGGTGTGTATATTTGCGAAATAAATGCCTGCAACTCTTCTCCTGCGTTCTATATATTTGGTATTATTTGATTGTTTCCTTCATTACTGATCTCTAGCTTATATTTTCTCTTTTATTCATTTGATTTGGTTCTATGATCTTGGTGGTTAGCTTACCAGGTTATCTTTCACATTCCCCACCTAAGCTTGGTCTTCACTACACAAACTAATTATTCGAGATAATTGTTGGGTATTACCTTCGCTCTGGGATTCAGATTGATCTTATCATTTCTTCCTTCATATTTTTTTGTATTGCAATAGTTCAATATTTGTTCTTGATTGAGTTTTATTTTCCTGTTTGCATGCCTAGAATTGTAATGTAAATATTTTAAAGAATATTGATATTTGGGTTATTTGCTTATATTAGTTTAATGTTTTTAATGTTTGGTTAGCTTATTGAAATATTTTAAATATTCATGGTTATTTTTTGACTTTCTTTAACTTAAATTGTGTATTTCATTAAATCCATATATTAAATTTATACATAATTTCATGTTATGAAAATTAAAAGAACACATGTTTTAGTTTGTTTGAATCCTAAATTCCCTAATTTCTATGAGATTTGGTTTTATGATTATTTGAAAATTTGTGGAATTAGAATTCAAAATTCACGAATGTGAAATTAGTTTGAACATGGTTAAGTATTTTATTTCCAATAAGCTAATTTGATTTTGAAAATATTACTTCTATTTTTCCATTTTGCAATCTAAAGGTATTTTCAATTATTATCCTGCAAAAGGAAATATTATTTTCTAGGTTTTCTATTCTTGGAAAATGATTATGTTAGAAATGTATTTATGGAATTCATTAACTCTCCTATATTGTAGGAGTGATTCTTTTCCTATATACATAACTATTATATTTTTAACATTAAGCTAGCATTATATTAGGATCTTTTAACTGAGAGAATAACAAGCACAACAATCAAACACAAGAGACAATGAACACAGTGTTTTTCCTCAGGGAAACCATAAATGGAGAAAACCCGTCAACTTCCTCAGAGATAGAATCAGCACCAAAAGTAAAACCCCAAAATAGTAAGATGATCTCCCGACAGCAGTAGACTCTTTCTTCCTAGCCCTAGTGTCTTCTTCTTCCTCAGTTATGCGCTACAACTGAGTGTGATTGAGTGTGTGTTAAATAGAGAGGCTCACTCTCTATTTATACTAATTCCTGACTGGACAATAACCTACTAGGGCCGAATTCTCTAGGAGAGTCTAATAACCCTAGTGCCCTAGAATTGTAGTGACTTTAACCCTTGACCAATAGGAGGGTTACCGACAATGACTTGACATGACTTGTTTACATTATAGAAACTCTTGATCGGAACATCGAGGCATGAAATGACTCAATTACATTACAAACACATCCCAGAATAAACATCGGGTTACAATACATAAGAAATACAAGTGAATACATTTTGAAGTTACAATTACATCAACACTCCCTCTTAACTAGGAAGGTATTCTCTCGACACAATTTATCAGCACAAGTCTTCTTCTCTGTATCATCTGGATCATCCTCGATTCCTCTTCATCTTCAAGTCATCTTCATCTTCAAGTCATATTCATCTTCAAGTTATCTTCATTTTCAATTCATCTTCATCTTCGGATCTGGATCATCACTCGATCTAGATCATCACTGAAACACCATCACTGGATCTGGATCATCACTCAATCTGGATCATCACTAGAGCATCATCACTCAATCTGGATCATCACTGTTGGATCATCACAGGTGTTATCTCATGATTCTTCTCATCACAGGAAGTTCTACAGAGCTAGCCCTTTTTCATGTTGGGTGTAGGCCTAGCCTCCATGTCAGTCTTCTTTAGCGCTTTTATCTGACCCTAAGTTAGAATGTCTTGTTTAGCACTTAAATATAACCTTGACTCGTCAGAAAGGCATGCCCAGCACTCAGATCTGACCATGAGAGGAACTTAATCCCCTCAGCATGTCAGAATGGCCCAGCCCTTACATTTGACCATGGAAGGAACTTCATCCTCTCACCATGTCAGAATGGCCCAGCCCTTACATCTAACCTTGACTTGTCAGAATAGCCTAGCCCTTACATCTGA
This sequence comes from Pseudotsuga menziesii, assembly GCA_001517045.1. NCBI lineage: Eukaryota > Viridiplantae > Streptophyta > Pinopsida > Pinales > Pinaceae > Pseudotsuga > Pseudotsuga menziesii. Next base: position 292,077 of record LPNX010368516.1, read on the forward strand.
CCTTGACTCATCAAAATGGCCCAGCCCTTACATCTGACCTTGACTCGTCAGAATGGCCCAGCCCTTACATCTGACATTGACTCGTCAGAATGGCCTAGCCCTTACATCTGACTTTGAATCGTCAGAATGGCTTAGCACTCATATCTGAACATGTGACAACACATCCCACAGTCATATCAGAATGGCCCTTAGTCCCAGACTGATCTTTCCTAGTAACTGACCAGGTGCCTCCATTCTCCCAGAGAATGGCATAAGCCCTTATATCTAATCAAGTGGGAACCAATCCCTCAATCACATTAGAATGGACAGGCACTCACATCTGATCATGTAAAAATACATCTCATAGTCATATCAGAAAGGCCCTCAGTCCTAGACTAAGTATTCTTGGTAACTGACCAGGCACCTCCATTCAAAGAATAGCAATAGCCCTTATATCTGATCATGTAGGAACCAATCCTACAGTCATATCAGAATGGCTCAGCACTCATATCTGACATGGAAGGAACCAATCCTCTCACCATGATAGAATGGATCAGCCCTTACATCTGACCATGGAAGGAACCAATCCTCTCACCATGTCAGAATGGCTCACGGACTCATCACTTCCCCTTGGAAGGAACCTCTATCTAGAGAACACCAAGCTTCTCCCTGAAGTACTCAAACTTCACTCTGGCTAATGTATTTGTCAACACATCAGCTATATGTTCATCCGTCACAACATATTGGAGCTTCAATGCTCCTCTCTGCACCATATCCTTGATATAGTGATATTTGATCTCGATATGCTTCGACTTGTCATGGAACACTGGGTTCTTCGAAAACTTCACACAACTCTGGTTGTTGCAATATATACAAGTAGCATCTAATTGGAGATAAACTAAATTAGACAGTAGCTTCCTTAGCCATATTGCCTCACAACTAGCTGAACAAGCTACAACATACTCTGCTTCCGCTTTACTTGGTGCCACACAAGATTGCTTCCTCCTAAACCAAGAGATCACACCTGATTCCATACTGAAGCAACACCCAGAAGTGCTCTTCCTATCAATGGCACTGACTACCCAATCTGAATCAACATAACCCTCTAGGTTAATCTTATGACTTGCCTCAGACTTGATCCCATAATAAATTGTACCCCTTATGTACCTCAGAATATGCTTTGTAGCAATCAAGTGAACATGTCTTGGATCTATCAGGAACTAGCTCAAGGTGTTCACAGCAAAGAAAATATCTGGTCTTGTATTTATTAGGTACATCAAGGACCCAATCATCTGACAATACATCATAGCATCAACTGATTCTGATGAAGCATCACTCAATAGCTTCAGGTTTGATGCCATAAGTGTGGTCATGGCCTTGCATTCCATCATCCTGAATCTCTTTAAGATCTCTACCGTATATTTCCCTTGTCCTAGGGAAATTCCATTTGCATCTTGCCACACCTCCATGCCTATAAAATAATGCATCATACCCAAGTCCTTCCTTTTGAACTCGACAACAAGCTTCCTCTTTGTATCAGCAATCAACCCATCCATACCTGTTATAAACATATCATCTACATATAGTGGGAGCATCACTGGGTTGCCATTTTCAACCTTGTAGTAAAGGTTGGAATCTGCTTTACTCTTGGTAAATCCCAAACTGAATAGAAAGTTGTCAATTCTATCGTACCATGTCCTGGGTGCCTATTTCAAACCGTACAGGTTTTTCTTCAATATACATACATGAGACTCTCTGTCATGTGTCTAAAAACCGAGTGGCTGATCCACATACACTTCCTCTTCCACTACACCATTCAAGAAAGCAGTCTTGACATCCATTTGGTGTATCTTCCATTTCATCACTACAGCCAGAGAAAGTATTGGTCTGATGGAAGTGTATTTGGATACAGGTGCAAATGTTTCTTCATAATCTATTCCTTCCTTCTGGGAGAAACCACGAGCAACAAATCTTGCATTATATTTTTTTATGATACCGTCTATAGCATGCTTGATCTTGTAGATCCATTTGGAAGTTACAAAATACTTCCTTTCTAGTCTTGGGACAACATCCCAAACATCATTCTTCATGATCAATTGATACTCTTCGATCATAGCATCCTTCCATTCTTTCCGTTCTGCCGCTTCTTCATAATTGGAAGGTTCTTTATCGATAAAATCACATAATAATTCTACATAAACAGAGTAGGACCCGGTTCTCTTTCTTTCTCTGTGATTCTCTTCTGGAGCCCCATATATTTCTACACCTTGGATAGCTTCTCATACCCAAGAAGGTTTCCTTTTATGAGGATTCTTCTCCTGAGGTGGATCTACAGGTTCTTGAGTTTCTTTGTTCATGGTTGTATCATGAATTCTAGGTGCTTCTGCTACTTCAGGTTCTTTAGCAGGTCTCTTTATAGATTTGTTCTATGTTGAGTCTTCATCAAATGTCACATCCATGCTGATGTCGATATTCTTGAATCCTGGGAAGTATATTCTATAAGCCTTCGAGCTTTCAGAGTATTCCACAAATATACCCTTCTTTCCTAAAGGATCTAATTTTGTCCTCTTCTATTTTGGAATGTGTATGTACACTAGACAGCCGAATATTCTGAGATGGTTGACTTCTGGTTTCTTGCTGAAAATACTTTTTCAAGCATCTTGTTCTTGAGTACTATGTGTGGAGTATGGTTCTATACATACACCGTTGTTCTTGCAGCTTCTGCCCATAAATGCATGGGAAGATCTTGATCATGAAGCATAGCTCTTGCAACTTCCATGATAGTTTTTATTTTCCTTTCTATAATCCCATTTTTTTGTGGATTATATGGAGTGGACAACTCCCTCTTAATCCCTAAGTCCTTGCATAACTCTTTGAATTCATTTGATGTGAATTCTTCGCCATTATCTGATCGAAAGGTCTTGATCTTCTTTTCAGTGTGGTTCTCGATCAAGGCTTTGAATTCCTTGAACTTGCTGAAAACTTCATCTTTGTTCTTCATGAAGTAAATCCATGTCTTCTTAGAAAATTCATCAATGAAAGAAACATAGTATACATTCCTGCTTAGTGAACTTGATGACATTGGTCTGCATACATTGGAGCCGATGATTTCCAAGATTCCTTTTTCCTTGCTCTTGCTACTTGGAAATGTATTCTTTGTATTATTTCCTTTTGCACATCCTTTGCAGACTCCATCATGTTTTGCTTGAATTTCTGGAAGACCTTCATTAGTTTTCTTGCAAGTGGTAGTGCTCTGTAATGCACATGTGCAAGCCTTCTATGCCAAAGTTCATTTGGCTCTACTGTGTCATGGATCAAGGCTGGTTCTAGATGGCCCTTCAATTTGTATAGACCTCCCTCTTGTTCCCCAATCACTACTGCATCATCAAAGGTCTTTCCTTTTGGCCACATGAGAACTTGACCATCTACAAATGCAACCCTCATGCCTTTTGCATCTAATGCAGATATGGAGAGGAGGTTCTTCTTGATTCCCAGTACAAACAATAAATCCTTCATCTTCATGGACTTTCTAGAGTCTAGCTTATAGGAGGATTACACACTACCTTTTATTGGATACTTGTAGTCATATTTGAGCTTCACCTTGTGAGGTGATTCATGTTCTGACAGTCTCACAAAAGCCTCTTTTAATCCTGTCATATGTTTGGAAGCCCCACTGTCTATAAGCCAATCATTGCTTCCATGTGTGATGTTTCTTGTGAGAGTGAAAATCAAAACATATTCTTCATCACTTGAAGAATTATCACTTTCTTGCTTGTTTCTCTTTGAGGAAGGTTCATCATCTTCTACAGCATGAGCATGGTGTCTTCTCTTGTTGTTTTTCTTCTTGTGAGAGTTTATTTTTTTTCTAGGACAATCTCTGGAAAAGTGCCCTATTTCATCACAAGTATAACATCTGAGTTGAGATTTCTTGTAGCAGGAGTACTTATTTTTACAATGATGATGATGATGGTCCCTTATAGGTTTCTTGGATTGAACTGTGAGAGCTTGATCTTCACTTCCCATCTTTTCTTCTGGAGCTGCTATTCGAGCTTCTTCTTGTGAGAATTCTTCCCAAAGTCTGCTGAACTTTACTAACTTCTTTCTGGAATAGATCCCTTGAATGAAAGAGTCCCATGTCCTAGGGAGACCATTCAAGGTGGTCATTACAATCTTTGCATTTTCCACTTCTTCATCTACTGCTTATAGCTATTCCTTGATCTGTGAGACTCTTGGGAAGTAAGACTGGATGGTCTCTACATTCTGAATCTTCACATTCTTCAACTGGTTCCTTAAAGTCATTTTCCTATTTATGTTCTTTCCTTCAAATAGTTTGGTTAGGGCATCAACCATAGATTTAGGTGTATTTAGTGAGGAAACCTATGGCATGAGGTGATCCTTGATTTAATCAGCAATAATCCTCTTTTCCATAACCAACTTCTTCTTGTGTAAGGCCTTAGCCTCATCTCCCTCTGGAACTGGAACCTCTTCATTGATGTAGGAGTCCAACTCATTTTTTTCCAGGACCAAGGATATCCTATACTTCTAGGCTTGAAAGTTATCAACTCCCTCAAGCTTTTCATCAAGATTTGTATGATGAGACATCTTAACTGAGAACCTCAAATGGAAATACAAAATATTTAGATCTTACCAGGTCAAGATGTCGGATCTGGAGTTGGAGCTGAAATTTTGCAGTGCTGGTTCAGGAATAGATTAGGGTTTGTATTTTTTGGAGTTCTATCCAACCAAATGCTTTTATATTGATCTCTAAACTTCAATTTCAAAGAGGAGATCAATTTAGGCCCGAGCTCACTGAAAAATTCCACTTCTATGGAATGCCCTAATTTTCGGCAGTAGTGTTGGGTCCAAAACTAAAAAAGCTCAGAATTGGATTATGCTTCGATAGAAAGATGCGCCCTAGGGAGGAGAGTTAGTCCAACCTTATTTTTCTGAAAATCTATGGAGAGAGATCCACAAAGTAGGAAGCCCTAGTTTTTGCAGCTACAAAGTATCTTCTGCTCAGGTTAGCTCTAATACCATGTTAGATTTTTAACATTAAGCTAGCATTATATTAGGATATTTTAACTAAGAGAATAACAAGCACAAAAATCAAACACAAGATACAATGAACACAATTTTTTTCCTCGGGGAAACCATAAATGGAGAAAACCTCGCAACTTCCTCAAAGATAGAATCAACACCAAAAGTAAAACCCCAAAATAGTAAGATGATCTCCTGACAGCACTAGCCTCTTTCTTCCTAGTCCTGGTGTCTTCTTATTCCTCATCTATGCACTACAACTGAGTGTGAGTGAGTGTGTGTTAAATACAGAGGCTCACTCTCTATTTATACCAATTCTCGACTTGACAATAACCTACTAGGGCCAACTTCTCTAGGAGAGTCTAATAAACCTAGTGCCCCGGAACTGTGGGGACTTTAACCCTTGAGCAATAGGAGGGTTACCCACAATGACTTAAGATGACTTGTTTACATTATAGAAACCCCGGATCAAAACATCGAGGCATGACATGACTCAATTATATTACAAACACATCCCAGAATAAACATCGAGTTACAATACATAAGAAATACAAGTGAATACATTTCGAAGTTACAATTACATCAACAGTAACTTGTTTCTAATATTTATTTTCTTAATAATTAAGTTGTAAATGGTTTTTATAATTTCTAGGTTTAGGGTTTTGGATATTGGATTTTCTTTCACTATGTAGATATATATAGATTTTTAATATTTTCTCTATTATGGTTTTATTTCAATCTATTTCATACAACCTTAAAGAAAAAGAAAATAAAAATATTACATTCTACCTTGGTTAATGAACACTAATTGATATAATGTTTTGTAGGTTTGAAGGGATTCTAAGCCGAGCAGATTACCAAAGATAATATAATCAAACTATGGTTGTGCTACCAATTTGCAGTTTGACGAAGCTGAATCGCACCTGAAGAGGGAGGCGAATTTCAGGATCCATTTTCTGTCAAACCGTGAAGAATATGACAAGATTTTTGAAAACCCACTTCACAAATGGGGTATTTTACTCCTAATTGCGGGCCATTTTTGCAATATCTCAACTGATTTGGAGAAAAGCATGCCCGAATAGAGGAGTATTTTCAGAAGTTGGTTGCGACCGGTTTTGATGGGAGTTGAACGAACAAGAGTTCGATGGTTGGATATTATCCTTCCATTGCTTTTCTCTTCTATAAATCGACCTAAATTTTTGAGAAAAGGAAGGGGCTCAAGACAACAAGAAATATTTCTCTTTCACATTTCGCAGAGAAGACTAGGAGCTGTGCTGAACAGATCAAGAAAGTTTCTTTTAATGTTCTATAAACACTACTGCCTGGGGACTTTTGGAGAGGAAAGATTGGAACAAGAGCCTAAAAAACACCTCTATTTTTCATGAGGTTTATGTAATTTCTTGCTGAACTTCAAATTAATGCAGTATTATTATTTCACACCTCTTGTAATTGATCTGATTGAATTTCTTTGACAGATCTCAATTTTTCTTGTTTCAAATGGACAAATGATGTTGTTGTTTACTTGAAATTGGTAGATGTATTTATTTATAACTTATATTTATCTTTGTTATTGATTAATGCATTGATAAACATTTAAGGAAATTCTTCTTTTAACTGTCTTTATCTATTTCTGCAAGTGATTGAATAGTGATACTTTGCAGCAAAATATGTCGGTTTTTCAACTAACATGTGCTATGCATGTTAAATTTGAATGATATAATCCTAAGTCATTGTTAATTTATTTTTATTAATTAATTGTGAGTTAGGTGATAAGTTCCTAATCTAATTTACATTTCTGTTAATTGGATAAAACACTTGTCTGTAATATACCTCAAATTGACCTGCAAATCAATTCAACATTCTCTTTAAGTAACTTAGATTTATATCAAGTTTACTTTCATAGTTAGATTTGAGTTTACTTTTCTTTACATCACCAACCTTGTTTTCAATCTGGGAAATGGATCCTCTGTGGATCAAACTTACAAAATCCAGTGGAGGCTATTGAAATATCTGTAGGAGATCACTACTTTAAACAACTTGAGGATAAAGCAATACTTACGCGGGATTGCTTGAAGCCTTTGGCTAGGTCTTCTTCCTGTGTTGTAAGTCTTAGACACACTTTTCAGCCACATACACAACTAAGGCTTCAACATACACCTCAGGAGTTTCTTAGGATTTGAAATAATGATTCAGGATTGATTCCCAATTTTGTAAGTTAAATCGTCTCTATTTCGAGGTTGGTCTCGGGAGCCATGAAAGTATAAATGCAACCTCAATAGAGGAATAAAGGGTTGGAACTTTCATTCAGGAGCCTTTAGCTCTTGCTTTTTATATATCTATAAACTTTCTTGGAAGTGTTAATGAGAAATATTCTTCTATGTCTATGAGATTCATCAGGGTTTTCTACATTCAATTCGTGTTTCTTGTTTGCATCACTTTCATTTCTGTGAGTTTCTCCTAATGCTTTCTATTTGTATGTAAGGAATTCTTTTAATTAAGCACTCCCTGCACAAGATATTGCATTTGTGATGTGTTTATGATAAATGCTATAGAATTCAACATCTATTAGGTGCTCTGTATCAGTTGTTATCCTTTATTGTTGTTACCGCTAAAGGCGGTGCAAGAGATTCATCCATAGATAGGTGCATCTTGCTTCATTGGACTCATTCTCCTTTCTCCTATCACCACTTGAAGATATTTGAATGAATGTGACACCTACTTTTCCTCAGAATACAAAGAAAAATCCCCACTCATTTTCACTGTAATACCCTTGATTGATTCAGGGTGTGACTCCATTTCCCAATGGTATTTCTTGACTGTCTATTTCACCATCTTTAAATCTGCAAATATCTCATTCCTATCAGATATCTAGCCTTCTGACTGCTTGCTTAAATCCATATGTATATGCAAATGTTTATGTGACAAAGATAGAGCCCTCTGTGACTATATTGGCTAGACTACAGTCTAAAGATTGGCTTGAAATGGTTACCCCTATGACTACCTACCACAACCATAGGAAAATTACTGGGTGATAACATTTTGGTGTCATTTCCAAGGAATAATCACTATTGTCTCCTTAGTAAAATAGAATTTACCTAGTTCTAGGACCTGGTTGAGAAGTCGGTCTTAGACACAAAATTGGTTGTATATGCTATGGTGACTCCACTCTAAAGTGTTTCGAAGGAGACTCCACTAGAAATATTTTTGACCAGAAGAACTAATATGAAGATAAACCCTGCCACCGATTTGTTTCAAGAAATATTTGATCTGCAGATCCTGAATCGAAAGGCCAATAGGCTGCAAAGGTTAGCCATAACTCTTTCCTTCCCTACTGAAGGTGTTGTTTTTCCTAATGATATATCTGAACTTTTTAATGAGGAATTTGGACTAGATTTCCCTAGGACTAAATATGAGTCCAGCCTCTCTAAAGTGGTCTCTGATACCTCTGCATTTGATTTCCTCCACATTTCCTGGTAACCCTATACCTCAGAGCCTTTAGGAAGGGTTTTCCAACACTTGCCTCATCCAAAGTGCCCTACATTTACCTTTGAGTTAGCCCTATTAAATTTTGTTGTCCTAGAGTAGTCTACCATTGCAACTTTGTCTCTCACTACTTCAAAATAGAATCAACATTCATCTTCCAGTTTCACAACTCCCCACATTCCTACAGTTCCTCATAGCTTACCAATTTCTATCGCACCAGTCTTATCCCCCATTGTAAACCTTGTTATAACTCCAAGGATGGAAAATAGGCTTGATCCTCTTCATCTTCCCACTACTCTACATGACCTCCCTCTGAGATACTCCCAAAGGCTCAAACAGTTCAATGGGGAGAGGGGGTATTCAAATGAAGAACACTTGGGATGGTTCTTAGATTGGATAGACCTGGAGGAGGTGGACCATGATGATGTTAAGGTCAGTTTATTTTCCCAAAGTCTGGCAGGAGAAGCAAGAAAATGGTATAAAAACCTCGTAGACGAATCAATTCTGAGATATCAAGATTTTGAAGAATCTTTCAAGGATAATTGGGTAGACAAGAAGAAACCTAAGCAATATCTCTCTCAATATCATTCCAAGAGAAGGAGGGAGAGTGAATCTATCCAAGAGTTTTTTGACAGGTTTATGAAGGTATACAATGTGACCCCTACCCAGTTCAAACCTCCCATTGGTTCTGCCCAACTCCAATATGATGAAGCTTCCGATAGTGAGTTTACCTTGTGGCTAAGTGAAAGGAGATCATTCTCCTTAGAAGCTATGATGAAAGATTCCACAGAGGTGGAGGTAAACCTGACTGTTGTAAGAAATAAGAAAATGGATGAGGGAGAATGGATGAGAGATGAGGGAGAGTGGAGAAGAGATGAGGGAGAATGGAGAAGAGATGCGGGAAAATGGAGAAGAGAGGAAGGAGAAAGAGGAGAGAGAATAAAATATAAAGAACCTGAACATCCCTCTACCTCTAGCTCACAAGAGTCCAGAATAGACATGATGTTGAGAACCATGGAAAGGATGATGGAGAAACTCTCTATGGATGGTAGACCAAGGAAAATAAAGAGCAACATAATAGGAATCAAAATGATAGAAGGCCTCAAATTCTCTAGAATGGGAAAAGAGACCAGTGAAACCCTCCCAATCCACCTATCAGGCCTCCATTTGAAGAAAAATATGTTGATTAGGATCGTAAAAATCAAGCTGAAGATGAAATCCATCAGCTGGATACTAACTCACCCGTCACTTTTCTGACCAAAGAGGAACGTGATAATTCTTATCTTAAAGGGTGAGAGATGCCCCCAAAGGAAACATCGGACTTCAGGAGAGGATATCAACTTGCTGGTTTGGATGCGCAGAGATAGATTAGACTGAGAAATAGAGATGTACCTGTTGTGAGAAATAAATATGCAGGAAACAAGGCCTCTACTAGAAAGCCCAAAAATGACACACCCTCCAAGGAGGGCTCCAGAAACGTGCCAGAGCCCAAAGGGAATGAGAGAAGAGAAGACAATCCAAGAATTGTTGATCAGGGACAAAATTATTTCATTTTGAAGGCTTAAATCGCCAAGATCAAGATCTCTATCCCTCTTAATGAATTATTGAAAAACTCTGAATATCATTCCAAAATTTCCACAGTATTGAAGCCCTTGGGGGAAATCTCTGCTATATCAGATTCCCTGAATCTTTAAGATGATAGGCCCACCATACTATTTCAACCCCATGTAGATGAGACTTCTGATGAAGAGGTTCCCCCTTTCTATGTTAGTCTGAACATCCATAATTCCATCCTACACAACGCCACGCTCTATTTAGGGGCCTCTCACAATTTGATGCCCAAGAGAATCATGGGTGAACTGGGATTGGAAGTGTCCAAACCCTACAAAGATCTCTTCTCTTTTGATTCTAATAAATTCAAGTGCCTGGGATTGATCAAATATTTGGTCATCTCTTTAGCCCAAATTCCTACGAAAACCCTAGTTATGGATGTGGTTGTGGTTGCCATCCCTCCTAAGTTTGGAATGTTGTTTTCAAGATACTGGGAAGCCAATCTCAAAGGTTCCCTCCAAGTGGACATGTCATACGCAACTATCCCTATCTTTGGGGTACAAATAAGGCTTTTCAGAGAGCAAAATTTGGCATACATGGTGGCCAATGCTGCGAGGACATGCAATCACCCCATATATTCGCTGGAGACAAAGATGGGATCTATTATTTTTTTTCAAACAAGGAGGTGAAGAAAACTATAGTTCACAGAACGTTGTCATCATTCCTACTCAGCAGGAGCTATAGAGGGTGTGGGATATAATCTTTGATGGGGTAGCATGCAGAGAAGGGGCAGGAGAAGGAGTGTGGGTGAGACCCTCACGAGGGAGAGATTTGAATTATTCGTACAAAATTTCCTTCAATTGTACAAATAATGAGGCAGGGTATGAAGCTATGGTGTTATCCATTCAGATCCTGAAGGATTTTCAATTTAGGATGGTGGTAATACATGGAGATCTTGAGCTAATAATTAAATAAATGATAGGTGAGTATCAGGAAAGACATCCCAGAATGAGAAGTCACAGAAATGCTTCCCAGGACCTCATAGAATGTTTTGAAGAATGTAATTTTCATCTGATCCCCATATTGAAAAATTGTATAGATTATTCCTTGGCTACTTCTGTTGTGGTTTTAAAGGTCCCCATGCATCCCAATGGGAAATACGAAGTTGAGGTTAAACACAGACCCTCTGTTCTAGATAACGTCAAGAGTTGGTAAGTTTTCGAAGATGAAAAACATATTTGGAACTTCCTCACTCTCACTGGGGAGTTTGATGGTCTGAATATTGATGAAAATGCTCTCGCCTATGAATTCATGTCAATCCATACTGGAACTTCAAGAGACATGCCATAGGTTGATATTGTCATCACTGCTAAAATTGCTGAGGTCTGTGATGCCGAGGAAGCTTGGGAGCCATAATTGCTGGAGGTTGATGAACAACTCGAATATGTGAACAATCTCTATGGCAAGGAAATCCTCTAGTTAAAAGGTAACTCTATCCATAGAGGTCTAGTTCCTTTAGAAAATATTTTTGATTCTAATGATGTTGCAAAGGAATTCCAACTTGTCCCAAGTTGTGATTACATTAAAGATGTAAATATTGGGACAGATGATCACCCCAAAGTCATCAAAATATCAAGAACCCTCTCATTAGAGTCCAAGAAAAAATACATCTCACTGATGACAGAATATTGAGATTTGTTTTCTTGGAGCTATAGTGACCTTAAGGCATATGATACACATATAATCTAGCATACCATACCAATCAAGAAGGATGAGATTCCTTTCAAGTAGAAGCTAAGAAGGATGAACCCCAAGCTACTGCCCCTGATAGAAAAGGAGATTAAGAAGTTATTTGAGGCCAAAATCATTGTGGCCCTCATATTCTCACGTTGGGTGGAAAATCTAGTCCATGTTAGGAAGAAGAATGGGGAGATAAGAATATACATTGAATTCAAGAACTTAAATAGATTTTCTTTGGAGGATCATTACTCCCTTCCCAAAATGGGCCATATCTTACAGAGAGTAGTGGGTTCATAGAGGATCTTGACATTGGATGGATTCTCAGGTTATAATCAGATCATAGTGCCTCTAGAAAACCAGGATAAGACAAATTTCACCACCCTGGGGCATATTCATGTATGCAAATATGTCGTTCGAACTAATTAATGGAAGAGCAATGTTCTAGAGGGATATATACATAGCCTTCGTCGATGAAAAGGAAAAAATTCTAGTCATCTATCTGGATGACATCACTATTTTTTCAAAATCTGATGAAGAACATATCACACACCTGCTGAGAATGCCATTAGAAAATGCAGAAAGTTCATCATCTCCATGAATCCTAAAAATTCATTATTTTCTATGAAACAAGGGAAGCTGTCGGGGAATATAATATCTTAGGAGGGCATCAGGATAGATTCAAGGAGGGTTGATGAACTTTCAGGGAGATGACGAACTCGAATCTAGAAATCAATCCTTTCCTATATGCAAGAGAAACCAAATATCTAACACTAAAGGATCTCGATTCATACCTTATTCCAGATAGTTGATGTAGATCCCCGTTGAGCTTTTTAACGCCAGCTTGAATTGATAAATTGCTTCCTCAACATTCAATAAACAAGCCAAGCATGCTATACATAATCGTGTTAGACCTACTCTAGCATATATAATCAATAACATATAAGCATTTGAAAGCATCCATGGATTAAATACTCATTTAAACACATATTATTGGACAGGAAAAGATATTTCTATTAATATAGAATAGAGATTACAATAGTGACAACCTATGTCAGCACGTCTGCGAATCAAAGAAACTGAGTCCCCATGATCCTTTATATATATTCATCATGGATATTCTGATCTATTTATATTGTACGTGGTGATGACCACACATGTCATATTGTATCATGCCTATTCATGGCCATTGTACTCTTATGTATCCCGCATTGTTGTATCTATTTGTAGTTATATGCAGAGCATTATCATTGTATTGTACTGATTGGATGGCTGGTTCTTCCACTGGGTTCTTCATCACTTCACTTCTGGGATGGACTTCTAGGATGCTACTTCACTTCTGGTAGTGACAACATTTGTCATTTGAATAAAATTTTGCATTTCTCGTAGTAGCATGTCATATTTTTCATTCGACACAATGCATTTGCATTGATTGTTAGGTGTGCATTTTCCTTCATGTTGCATCATAACACCATTGGTTGCACGGTCATCTACCTTTTTTGAGTAATAAATCCAAATAAAATCAACACTTAATTAAAATGGATTACACTATTTTCTTTGATAGGATACACCAACAAGATCAGGTTTTAGGGTCTTGGAATAGTTCATTGTGAGTAAATTCTCCAACACCACTAAACAACAACATGTATGTGTCTGTCTAAGTGAGAGTGTGAAATTCCTTGGTATAATTAGTGTTTCTTAGGATCCTCCTTTTACAAGGTATTTAAGCATGAGGTAGTGTGATCATTTATGATTGGGATGACCCCTGGTTGTAACTGAGTAGCATCAGAGATATTTCTAGGATTGTATTCGTATCTGGGGGATCTTTCAAGAGTTTCATGCTTTGCTACCCTTCCCATATGGTCACTCCCTCCTGCGACTATCCTCTTGAGAATTGATTATATTGAGGTGACCTTAGTTTCCTTACCTAGGTTATCGAGGGGGTACTTCGCAGAGGTTATTCTGCAGGTGTCCCGGCCAGGTAGGGGTCAGAAAACACAGTCTCTTTATGCGTTGAAGCTGAGGGCCACTATAATTGGTTACATACCTCTGCTTGTAGTGTATTGGAGTTTTGAGCCTCTCTTAGGTGAGACATACCTATTGCATTCGGGAGCTCACATATCCTCCCCTTGGTTTTCTTGTATTTTGGCTGTAGATTTTCTTAGGAGTGTGTTCTTTGTGCGCTAGTTGGCCTTTGGGATCGCGGTTACTTGAGTATATTTATGCTCTATTGAGTTCAGGTCCTTTATTTTCGACATGCCTGGTATCATATCACCCATCCTGGGTCCTAGTACGGAACCTGGTGTCAGACTTGGGGGCATCATAATCCCTTACCGTGCTCATAGATTTGGGAGTGGTCACATTCTACCCTCTACTCCATTTGTGGAGGATGTTGACTCCATTCTCTTGGTATTTACACTGGTGTTCACCCTCATGGGGGTGGTAGTGGATGCGTGAATGTTGGGTCTACATCTTACTTTCCTTTTCATGTCCCATCGTTCACCGCATTGTTTCCTTTGGGTGCAGTTGTCATGATCATTCATCCCTATATCCTATAGTTTGGATTCTTTATTGACTATTTTGGGTTGTTTTGGACTAATATGGTTGTCATGTAGGGTCTAGCTATTGTACACTCTCTCCAAGGTTTCGATCCATTCATTCCTATCACAGGTATTATGTCTGAACTAGCATATAAGTTAGGATATCACATTTGCTTGCACTTATGCATTTCCTTATGACCATTCCATCTTAGCCTTAGGTACGAACCCATTCCATGGTATCATGGAACCTTCATGATGCTGTTAGAAGTGATACTATGTGAATGGTAGAGATTTCCTATACATGGGTGTCCTAGTTAGCTCCCTTTTTCATTTGGTACCCATGCTGTGAGTCCTTTCTTAGGTCCAGGAGTACTTTGTAGAGTATCGCCATGTCTTTGCTCAAGAGCCTCATACTCCTCTTGATATTTTTGCTGGCTTGTTTCCCCAAGACTCCCTTATGTCAAGTTGTAATTGCATTATCATGAGCTTTTCCTGCCTCATTGAGCCTTATTCCAGCTTCCTTGACTTTGAGTATCAGCCATATAGCCCGAGCCTGTCTCATGTCTAGCCACACAGAGCCATTTTATATATCATTTGCAGCTTGTTTCCCTATTTTTATTGGGAGGGGACTTTCCCTTGAGTGTCTCTATCCTACACATGTGTCCTTGCATTGAGCATAGGTATGTTCTGCTGCTTGGAACTAGTTTGTTTTCCCATTTAACACTAGTCTCCTCCTAGTATGTAACTTTAAAGTGATTTTATTCTTTTTCAATATTTCCAAATATTTGAAAAAGTCCAAAAAAATTAAAAAACCAAAAACTCAGAAAAGAAAAGATGTTATCTTTGGCATCAGTCGACTCGTGTCGCCTTCGAACAGAGCACTGTATATCACATCCATTGGTTGGGTTAATAGTTTGACTTTAGGAGCTGTAATCATTTATTTGAGTTTATCTCCACTGACTAGTTAAGATTCCAGTACCTATGGAGCCTTTGTCAATGCCTCCTATGTTGCAGAGATATCCCAGTTTTGCATATCGAGTCTATGCTACCTACATTCAGTCACCATTCACCTTTATGCTCTTGTTCGAAGGAAGTTGAAACTTGAGCCAGCCATTCCTCAGTTATCTTGACTTTGCATGGCGGCCATTCCTGGTCTAGTTACTGGTTCTTGCACCTTATGATCGAGTCCTTCCACATTATATAGCTTTGCTGAGTACCTTGTGTTGGATGATGGGGAATGCCTTAATGCCCTCCTTCCAGCAGATTTCATCCCATCGACTTTAGATCATTTATTCTGGGATAGGAATCTAGAGTCATGTTTGAGTGCCTTGAGACTTGCAGCTTGTTGTAATCTCACAAATCACATAAGGTTACCAATAATACATACTAAAACATACATAAATATAGAACAAAGACAAGAGATAAGAACATATAGGATTAAAACATATTATATTATTATAATGAGTCCATACAATGCAGAGAACTGAACTGAGTTCTCGTTTGGCTCAACAGCCTAATATATACAATTTACAAACGGTTACAAAATAATTACCTGTCGGTTCAGTGAACCAGCGTGACTTTTAGATGGCCGACCTAATCTCTTAGTTTAGTCGGCTGAACGACTTAGTCGGCTGATCAACTAAGTCGGCCCATCGACTTAGTCGGTTGATTGACTAAGTCAGTCCTTGTTCAAGTCGACATATCAACTTGCTCCTTCTACACAGTCATCAGTGGCAGATTCTCTCGTCATCGATAGTTTTTTGGGAATACATCAATGTCCCCTAATCGATAGATTCTCTCAAGTGTTCGACCTCAACACATTTATTCACACTTGTTAGTTTGCGCTATAGTACCTTGATTCCCATTTTCATTATTGGTGGGTGATCTTGCGTCTGTTAACGGTATACATCGATGACCGGTAATCAGACAATGGAATACTATGTTCGACCTCGAAACCTCTATTCACATAGTAGGACATGTACTCATAGCAGTTTGTGTAGAAGACTTTCCATATTGGTGGCATCTCTTATATGCTACCTCCTTGATCGTGCCAGTGTTCATGAGATTTCAGCTCTTGTGACTTAATTCCAGTATATGTTAGACATTTCCAGCCACTATGGAGATCTTGATCCATTATATATCTTCAGTCTTCATGGAGATCATGATCCTTTGTATATATTCATCATGGAGATTCTGATCTATTTATATTGTACATGGCAATGACCACACATGTCATATTGTATCATGCCTATTCATGGCCATTGTACTCTTATGCATCTGACACTACTGTATCTATTTGTGCATTATCATTGTATTGTACTGATTGGATGGCTGGTTCTTCCACTGGGTTCTTCATCACTTCACTTCTAGGATGGACTTATAATGTATTTCGACCATAGTATGACGCCTCTGACCTCACACATTATGGGGCATCTGTTACAACTGATTTTACCACACATGGTGAATCACATTTTTATGGCCTTCCCTTTCCCTCTGTAGACTCCTTAGACCCCATGGACCATTTTTGTACCTTTGATGTTTCTAAGATCATCCCTAAAAACATGCAAAAATTTCCATAAGTGACTTTTAAATCCTTTCTCACATATATACGCGGGTTTGACCCCTAAAACCACGTACATTGGGATGTGTGCAAAATGCCAAATTATTTTGGAGTTTTCCTTGATGTGGATCTAACTCACTTGTCTCATGGACTTCCATATGCCTTGAGATCACTCGGATTCAACATTTCATTACCCCATTGAAGAGATATATAAGGAACCCTTGGGATATATTGAAGGTAAGAGGAATTGAGAGCAAGAGAACTATAGTCCATTGTTGCTGGAACTTATACCTGAGTCTGCATCCCTTTGTCCCTTGGAGCACTTTTATGTTCTTCCCAAGATTTCATTTTTCTTTTGATCTTGCTATCGAGACATGGAGGATTGAAGTGGTGGAAGCCCAAGTGGGGGACTCAGTTTCTCTGATTCGTAGATGTGCCGATAGAGGTTGTCACTATTATAATCTCTGTTTTATATTAATAGAAATATTTTTTCATGTCCAATAATATGTGTTTAAATGAGTATTTAATCCATGGATGCTTTCGAATGCTTATATGTTATTGATTATATATGCTAGAGTAGGCCTAACACGATTATATATAGCATGTTTGTCTTGTTTATTGAATTTGAGGAAGCAATTTATCAATTCAAGCTGGAGTTGAAAAGCTCAACAGGGATCTACATCAACCATCTGGAATAAGGTACAAATCAAGATCCTTTAGTGTTATATATTTGGTTTCTCTTGCATATAGGAAAGGATTGATTTCTAGAGTCGAGCTGTCTATTGTGGTACCCCAAGCCATAGGAATTTCTCTCCGTAACAAGAGGTACCAAATCAAAGAGCATCGGGTATGATGGTATATAAGTAACTGGACTTGGAATAGATTAAATTGAACTACTGATCCTTAAGGATAGCTTCCTCCTTAGTTTGGATTCACTAAGATGCAACGTCCTTGTCCATGGGGGGGAATACGTTTTTGAGGAACCAGTCAAGGAAGGTCCTATCGTCCAACTAGATCTTGCACAATCTACGGAGACAACGCCATTCATGGATATGATCCATGATATGGATAGCTATGTTCTAGCAATAGGATAATAAGATCTTTTCTCCCTCGTCATAATAGACGGGTAACTATAAGTACTGAAGTAACATCGAAGTGAGTGAGGAGAAGTTGGGGTAAGTAGCATGAGGCAACTCGATGTACCACTTGGACGCAACACCTGTAAGTGTGTACTAGAACAACCTCAATCGAATAGAGTCATCCACAATGTTGTTAGATGAACACCATAGGTGGAATGACATGATGTGATTTTTAGGGTCATCTCCCGCCTTGCCCTCAAACTTCGGGATGTCTAAGGGAAGCTTCGTAGGCATAGGAGGCCATTGTGGGTGGTGAAAAATGGGGTCAATGGTTAACCGTTGTTATAGTGGATTTCACCACTCTAGGTGAATAACACATTGTATGGCCTTCCCCTATCCCATTGCAGACTCCTTAGACCCTATGGACCACTTTTTGTCCTTTGATGTTTCCTTGATCATCCCTAAAAACATATGAAAAATGATATACGTAGCTTTTAACCCTATAATCACGTACATACGCGGGTTTGACCCATATAACCGTATACATCGGGATGTGTGCATAATCCAAATCCTCTTGGAGTTTTCCTTGACATGGATTCGACTCATTCGACTCCTGGCCTTCCATATGCCTTGAGATCGCTCGGATTCGACCTTTCATTATCCCCTTGAAAGCTATATAAGGAACCCCTTGGTACATTGAAGGCATAAGAGATAATTGAGAGAAAAGAAACTATAATCCATTGTTGTCGGAACTTATGCTTGAGTCTGCATCCCTTTGTCCCTTGGAGCACTTTTGTGTTCTTCCCAAGCTTGCCTTTTGCTTGTGAGCTTGCTATCGAGAGATGGAGGATTGAAGTGGTGGAGGCCCAAGTGGGGGATTCAGTTTCTCCGGTTCGCAGACGTGCGTCAGAGGTTGTATCTATCTTGTAATCTCTGATTTATATTAATAGAAATATCTTTTCCTATCCAATGATGTGTATTTGAATGAATATTTTGTCCATGGGAATATGTCAAATGCTTTTACATTATTGATTATATATGCTAGAATAGATCTAACACCATGATATATAGTATGCTTGTATTGTTTACTTGTTGTTGAGGAAGTAATATATCAATTCAAGTTGAAGATTGGAAAGCTCAACGGGGATCTACTTCAACCGTCCGGAATAAGGTATGAGGTCTGATCCTTTAGTGTTAGACATTTAATTTCTATTGCATATTGGGAAGGATTGATTTCTGGAGTCAAGATATCTGTTGTGGTACCCCAAGCCATAGGAATTTCTCTCTGTAATAGAATTGGCGACTTGGCTGGGGAGTTCCTAGTAGTTGTCCTTTGGGGGTTGATTTCTCAGCATTCAATGTATTTGAATTGCTCTTTCTCTCTTGTTTCTGTGTCAGGTTTGGGGGCATGTATGCCTGGTAGAGTCTGATTGGTGTGAAGTTTGTCTCAGCCTGTTTGTTTGCCTTGGTTTTATGCACCTTTTCTTCCTGTACATAGGTTTTTGACTTATAGTCACGTATACACACGGTTTCCTCTGTGATTTCCGCATATACACGCGGGTTTATTGCGAACAGTCGCATATACCCTTGTTTTTTCCTTTTTTGGGGAAGATAATTGGTTGCTGGGTGAATTCTGATAGTTGTTGAGTCTCCTTTGACACTGCCTGAGTCTGTTTAGACCTTTGTTTCTGACTAGAAATGTTTTTTTTTAGCCTAATTTTTTTTTTAGGAAATTTCTTGTCATGGTATTTTTGATTTTTTGTTTGAGATTAGTGCATTAGAGTTATTTTACCTTAGTGATTTTGTTGAATGCTGTTTATGTGTGCTTACATATTCTGGGGGTTGTAGGATCATTCTTTTGCTTTTTGCATCTCTTTTATTTTCAAAAAATCCAAAAACATTTGCTTATCATCATGCATTGCATTTTGCACTTTGCATTGTACTTGCACTAGATCTAAATTTGCTTTGGAGTACTAGTTAGGACTTCATATAGGAAATTTTTCATTCATCATTTGAAGAAGAATTGTGCATTTCACGTAGTAGCATACCTTGTTTTCATGGACACAATGCATTTGCATTGATTGTTAGGTGTGCATTTTACTTCTTGTTGTGTCATAACACCACTAGTTGCACGACCATATCCTATTTTTGAGTAATAAAGCCAACTAAAATCAACGATAAATAAAATGAATTACACTCTTTTCTTTTCTAGGGTGCACCAACAAGCTTAGGTTTTAGGATCTTGGAATAGTTCATTGTAAGTCAATTCTCCAAGATCACTAAGCAACATCTAGGTGTCTGTCTAGGTGAGTGTGTGAAATCCTTGGTATAACCATTATTCTCAGGATCCTCCTCTCAAACGGGAGTTAAGCATGAGGCAGTGTGAGCGATTATTGATTGGGATGACCCCTAGTCATAACTGAGTAGCACCAGAGATATTTCTAGGATTGTATTCGTATCTGGGAACTCTTTCGAGAGTTTTGGGCTTTGCTACCCTGCCCATATGGTCAATCCCACCTGCGACTGCCAGCCTGAGCATTGATTATATTGAGGTGACCTTAGTGGCCTTACCTAGGATATCAAGGGGGTACTTGTAGAGGTTATTCTTCAGGTGTCCCAGCCAGGTTGGGGTTAGATAGCATAGTCGCTTTACGCGTTGAAGCTGAGGACCACAATAATTGGTTACATACCTCCGCTTGTTGTGTATGGGAGTCTCAAGCCTCTCCTAGGTGAGACATACCTGTTTCATTCGGGAGCTCACTTATCCAGCCCTTGTTTGCTTGCATTTGGATTTAGATTTGGTTAGTGATTGCTCTTTGCACGCTAGTTGGCCTAGGGTTTGTGTAAATAGAGAGTCTTTGCTATTTTTTGAATCATTGTGGATTCGAGTGCGGTTCCATGCTGTTCTCGTCATTTAGTAGGACTTCTTCCTTCTACTTATCCTCCTCCTTTGGGAGAGATACCTAGACAGTCTAGGCAGACTATGTCACAAATTGATTCACACACCATGAGGGATTCTTCAGAAGGTATTCCTGAACCACCTCCTCCCATTCATGTAGACGATGGGGAATTTACTCCTACTTACGATCCTTCACCCGATTTAGCTGAGTTTGGTCCTGTGATTTATGAGATAGGAGCCATGCATGATAGACCTACTCACTCTAGGGCTGATTCCCCTTTGACGCATTACTGGTATGCCATGCTGGAGGACACCGAGACTCATTTTGAACCCGCCACTACTAGCTATGGTAGTTATGGTATGGTTGGTTTTCCTATGCATGATTTGACATTTTATGTCGAATCCGAATTTGAGCATAGCACTATGCCTGGGGGCACTCTCATTCCTTACCATGCGGAGAGGTTTGGGAGCACTAGTCACATTGCACCTTCCGTCCCAGTGGTGGAAGCTGCATCTTATATCCCTCCTAGGTCTAGATTTAGCGACTCTATTAGGATACCAGACTCGAGACAAGTGATGATAGGCGGTAGTACATATCTTATTACTCAAATTCCTTCGTCCTCGGCCCCTAGTTCTTAAAATGTCCACCCTCCACCTTATTCACGTGGTCCTTCGAGTTGGCACATGACTACGAGTCAAGTCCATACTGCGGTTACTAGACCGATTGTGTCTCAAGTTTACATACCGCTCGTTGCTTCGGGAGGCTATGTTCATGCTTCTAGAGGTCATATTACTACTTCCACAGCATATATCCCTACTTCTGGTATGTATATTCCTACTTCCGGAACCTATATTCCTACCTACGGAGTGTCTCATGGGGCATCACATACGATGACCTATGGACCTTATTATGGGATGCAGTATGGACAGGTTTCTTCACCTTATGGAGGTGGGTATCAACAACCTGCTTACTCTCCTAACTACGGCTTTGTACCTCCTACTAGTCAAGGTCCACCTCATTATGGTGCTTCCACGCCACCCTATATGGGTCATATGGGAGGAGCGCACTATGGCCAAGGCCATGGTGGCAACCAAACCTATATGAATCAGGGAGTGGTCCATCGACCTCATCATCCTAGGCTCCCTTTCCTTGTGACGCTTAACCTTCTTGACTTATCGAGACTTACGAACGATCCTGTGGCTCATGACCCGGCTTGGTCGGCTGTCCCTACCAAGCTTCCTTCGTACATACCTAAGTTTGAAGGAAAACCAGGAGAGGATCCAAGTGAACATGTTACTACATTTCACCTATGGTGCTCTTTGAATTCATTACATTAGGACTCAGTCTGCTTGAGACTATTTCAACGCACCCTCACAGGGCCTGCTGCGAAATGGTATATAGAGTTACCTAGGGGCGCTTTTACTTTGTTCGACGACCTTGCGATGAATTTTCTTAATCACTTCTAGCTACCAGTGCGCTATGACGTTGGTACTGAAATCTTGTCGACATTTTGGCAAGATAAAGCCACCCATATTTCTGATCATATTCAGGAGTGGCGTAGATGGAAGAGATTAATAAAATCCTTTATACCGCTGGAGTTCCTCCTCGAGTGGTTCCTCAAATCATTATTGCCATATATAGTGAAGGATGTTTCCACATCCAAAGTGCAGAATGAGGAACAAGTGATTTTTAGGGCACAGGAACTGGAATTGATCTATGCTCAGTCTGATTTGTTGTATGAGATTCTTCCCAACGCTCCTCATTCTAGTTTCGATGCCAAGGTCAAACCTGGACCACATGCCGATGGCATTATGGGTTGTGCAAGTGCAAAACTTGCAGATTCGGTTGCAAAATAAGTTGGTTAGTAGTCAATCAACCAATCTTCTTTGGGACAAGCTACGGATTCGTCTCAACCCACCCAAATGGTGAATGTACTTTCTGTGCAATCATTGGACCAGAAGGGTAACCAACAGCCCAGACGGAATAGAAAAAAGGGTAAAATTAATAATCGAAAGGGTGGGAATAAGAATGAGAATGCTAACAATAATGACAAGAATGGTAGAAATGCTGGGGGGGACAAGCAAGTTAAACGTAATGTTAAGTTCCCTTGCAAGTTATGTAAGGACGATCACCTCACTTACTTGTGCCCTCGGATTGATGAAGCTTCAAGATTCTTAGCACAAGGCCCAGTTGTGCTAACGAATCCTTTACCGCATAACCAGAATATGAACTCGAAGTCCCATGACCAATCTAGTGAGAATGATCCACCAGAGACTAGTGCTTGTGGGTGCATTAACATGGTCCGTGCTATGAAGGTTGTGACTCGTGCGAAAGATTATAGTTCTTCACAACCCAGCACAGGAAAAGAGCCTGATCCACCAAGGTCCCCTTTGCGTATTGAGAAACCTATGGATAAACTTAAGGCTGCACCTCGCATTCCTAAGGGAGTCCTTAAGTGTTCAGGGCATAATCCAACTTCCTGAGCCGCCCAGAATTATTCAGTTGTCGAGGATTTGGGCCACACTCCTTGTGCGATGTCTGCATTGGAAGTGCTTCAGAGTTGTCCTTTGCAAAGGAAGGCATTGCTTTCTGCCCTTGGTGTGAACGGAGATGATTCTTCCTTGGTGATTAAATTTGAAACCATAGGACTGCAGCCTCTCTTTCCCTACTATGTGTCTCTTTTGGTGCATGTAGAATGTATTAATATGATCATCAAGCGTACTGTGATTGAGGAGGGTACTGCGGCTTCTGTGATGTCTTTGTCCTGTTGGAAGGGTCAGGGTTCTCCTGAGATGTCTAAATCAGGGAATATGTTAACTGCATTTGATGGGAGATCTTTTAGGCCGCACGGTATCCTTCCTTCCCTTAAATTCCGTTTGGGGGGAAAGACCATTGCGATAGAGGTTGAGGTGGTTGATGCACCCCTTGACTACAATTTCTTATTGGGTAGGAACTGGATGTATAGTATGCAAGATGTTTCTTCTTCCTTGTTCCGCGTTGTATGATTTTCACATAACGGGAAGATTGTAACAATTGATCAAATGGCATTCAAGAATCTGTCTGTAATCGCATCTTTGGGAGCTCCGGTCCCGATCGTTGAGCACTCTTAGCTGGCAACTGGGAGTGTGGGTGTAGGCATGTATCCATCCCTTATGGGAAGCTTTAGTTGTCCTGCACCGATCCGCATGATAGGATTCTATTTCGATGAGGCTTCGAAATCTACGACCCGGGTATCTTTTCGCACAAACCATATGGAAGATCCTTGGATTCTTCCTACACCGAGTACTTCGAGTGATCCCATCGAGACAAGTGTGCCGTTGCCTGCAGCTATGATGGCTTATCAAGCTAATATTAAGAGTGTTGTAGAGCCTTGTTCTTCCTCTTTGTGGATGGAGGAGGAAGACCCCTATGTGCTACTGCCATGGGAAGTATGGTCTTCTCATGCCCACAACTACCTTGATACAGTTTTCCCTTCAAATGAAGCGATTATCGAGGCTATGTTGGGAGTTGAACCACCATGGGAGGAACTTCATCATAGATCATACTTTCTTCCAGCACTTGACAGTTTGGAGCATGAGGATTATAGGGATATTCTTAGTTAGAAAGTTGGTAGTCCTATGATTCCATTAAGCTCTCCTGGTCCGATGGCTGATGGAAACATGGCGAACATATCAGAAATGATTCCTATCAACATTTCTCGCAATCCTGGAAAAATAGAGAATGTCTATATTGGGGTGGAATGTTCCCATGCTGAGATTCTGGAATATACCGAGCTATTCAAGGAATTCCATGATGTTTTTGCTTGGTCTTACAATGAGATGCCAGGTATTGACCCTCAGATTGTTGAACATGAGATTAAGACTTACCCCAATGCTAAGCCTATTCGACAACGTTTGCGTGCCATGAATCCTAGGAAAGCACCCGCCATTAAGGTAGAGATAGAGAAGCTATTGAAAGCCGGTTTCATCTATCCCGTTCCCTTAACGGAGTGGGTTTCAAATCCCGTTTCGGTGGATAAGAAGCAGGGAGCGATCCGAATATGCACCGATTTCCACGGTTTGAATCGTGCTTGTCCTAAGGATAACTTCCCCACACCATTTATAGATCATATTTTGGATGAGTGTGCGGGTAGCGAGGTGTTCTCCTTTATGGACGGATTTTCCGAGCATAATCAGATCCAGATTAAACCTGAGGACCAACACAAGATTGCATTTATTTTTCCTTGGGGAACATTTGCATATCAGAAAATGCCTTTCGGCCTTAAAAATGCTGGAGCTACATTTCAGCGGGCAATGACCTTGATCTTCCACGATCTCAAGTCTATTATTGAAGTATTTTTGGATGACCTCACTGCTCATTCTCGTATAAGAATGCGTCATCCCTATCACTTGAGATTGGTATTAGAAAGATGCTGGCACTATTCAGTTAGATTGAAACCTCATAAGTGCATCTTTTGCATGAAGTCAGGTCATTTGTTAGGATTCATCATTTCGAAAGAGGGTATAAGAGTCGACCCTTTGAAGGTTGAGGCAATACTTCAGTTGTCTCCCCCGAAGAATATTCATCATATTCAGTGTTTGTAAGGCATGGAAAACTTCTTACGAATATTTGTTATCAATTTTTCCAATTTGACTAGAGGCTTCATGTGTCTCGTGAAGAAGGATACTCCCTTTGAATGGGATGAGCAAGCCCAGGAGTCCTTCGATGCACTCAAGCGAGCCCTAGCATCGGCCCCGGTGATTAGTCCTTCGGATTATAGCTGTGATTTCTTATTATATGTGGCCGCGTCTTTAGAGACGATTGGTATGGTTTTGGTTCAAGAGGATGAGGAGCTCCAAGAGCATGTCATATATTATCTGAGCCGAAACCTTATTGACGCGGAGATTCATTATTCTCATGTCGAGAGTCTTGCTTTAGCTACCGTACATGCGGTTCAATGTTTGAGACATTATATTCTCCTTTGTCAAACCTTGGTTGTGGCCCATCTCAATCCATTTCAGTTCGTCCTCACACGAAGGATGATTGGGGGAAAGTATAATAAATGGATTGTCATTCTGCAAGAGTTTGATCTCGATTTTGTTTCAGCAAAATCGAAGAAATATTTAATATTTGCAGAGCTTATATATGATTTCCTGAGCGAGGCCGAGGAGTTGGTTTGTGAAGATACGTTTGTCGATGAACACATATTATTAATCTCAACGTTAGACCCATGGTATGGGGATATCATAGTATATCTACAAACACATAGGACCCCTACTCACCTCTCGCGAGATGAACGATGACGATTACGTCATGTCTCTAAGAACTACCTCATAGTGTACAATACTTTGTATCGCCATGGGGTAGATTCCATTTTACGACGTTGTTTAACTCATGATGAGGCTGAGGTTGTGTTGAATGATTTCCATGGAGGGGCGTGTGGTGGTCATTTATCTGGGCTTTCTACAGCTCAAAATATTTTGAGAGCGGGTTATTTCTGGCCATCAATATTTAAAGATTGTGTTGATGCGGTCAAGAGGTGCCACCCTTTCTAGGTGTTCACACGTAATATGCACTCGAAACCTGCCCCATTACATCCTATTATCACCGCCGGTCCCTTCACTAAGTGGGGGCTCGATTTTATGGATTGCAACCTAGCTTCGGCTGGGGGGCACCATCAAATTATAGTGGCTATTGATTATTTCACGAAATGGGCTGAGGCTATTCCTACAGTAAAATTCGACGGTGAGACAGTCCCTCACTTTGTATTCAACCAAATCATTACTCGGTTCAGGATTCCGAAAGAGCTTGTCACTGACCATGGCTCACACTTTCAGAACTGTATGATGGAAGAGTTGGCATCTAAGTTAGGGTATAATCAATATCACTCCTCTTCTTACTATCCTCAAGTGAATGGACAGGTAGAGGCAGTGAATAAATCACTCAAATTCATTCTCCAACGAACCATCGCACAAAGCAAGATGAATTGGCACATCATGTTATATCCTGCTTTGTGGGAATATCGAACCGTGGTTAAGAATGCCACTGGTTTTTCTCCATATCAGCTTGTACATGGAGTGGATTTGATATTTTTGGTTGAATGCAAAATTCTTTCATTGAAGCTAGCTGTGGAACTCTTACCAGACACTTCACCTTTGGAGGAGCATTTGGTTCACCTTGAGCAACTTGATGAGCAGCATTGGGATTCCTTGGTGGCTCTAGAGGTTAATAAATGTCACGTTAAGGTCCAGTATGATAATTCTATCCATCCAAGAGTTTTTAGTGAAGGAGACTTGGTCCTTTTGTGGGATCAATCGAAAGAACCCTTGAGGGCAGGGAAATTTAATCCTATGTGGCGTGGTCCTTATGTGGTCAAGCATGTATTAGATAAGGGTGCCTATGAGTTAGTGGATTATGAAGAGACAGCTTTTGCGGAGCCTAGAAATGGGCTCTATCTCAAAAAATACTATGCATGATATTTAGCCAAGGCTGCTTGTTGTATATTATTGTACAACTTTTGCATAGTTGGGTCTTTTTCTTATCGTGATCGGCTTTGTGATTAGTTTCTGTTTCTTTTGGCAGATGTCAATGGAATCTTCCACCTACATAGGATTCACAGATGGTGCAAGTCATCACACTCAACACTCAGCCTCTGCTGCTTGGGTGATTTATACTCCTCTGGGTCAGGTACTGTCTTCAGGAGGTGTATGTCTATGGCCATATTCTAACAATGTTGTTGAATATAGCGTCGTTATTGAGCTTCTATGGGATGCCATTCTACATGGCGTTCTATATCTTGAGGTACGTCTTGATTCGGAGTTAGTAGTGTCACAGCTCAATGGTTTGTACCATGTTAGAGATCCTACGTTATTGAGAAGGTTCTTACGTGTGAGATTATTAGAACGGAAATTTGACAGTATAACATATATACACATTCCAAGAAATAATAATCAAGTTTTTGAATCATATTCTAACTATGTGTTAGATTGGAATTTGTCTCATTCATAATAAATTAATCATAAACACCTTTACACAAGTAAATAAATAAATTGATCACCATAAAAAAAAATTATATACATCAAAAATGTGGTAATGCATAGTGTCATGATACAAAATTGGGGATTTTAAATCCACCATCATATAGTACACGGTAGTACAAAACATATACACTCCCAGGTGTCTAATCCTGTGGAGGAGGAGGAGGTTTGTGATCATGGAACGTCACTACGGCTCTAGCTAGCCACCGGAATAAATGCACCCATGCACGTGGTACACCCACCACCTGCCGCTGCATGGCCTCAGGCAAGTCCTCGACTTGCACCATAGGAACTCTATGAGTCAGTCTCACAAAGTTGGTATGAATGCTATGGAGCGTTCGCTCTGCATCCACACCCGTGATGTCATCTCCTCTTCCCCTCTGTCTATGACGAGGGAAGCCCTCTGGCCGCCATGGTCCCACATATGCACATGAATGGTAGATGTCACTATGTATTGTCACCCAAAAACATGTCTTTTTGATTCCACATAATCAAGAAAATACAAAAAAATTAATTAACTCAAAAAATTTAAAAAGAGTGAGGGTCAAGATTCGTTACCTATCTCTCCATATGCCGATCCTGGTGGCAATGGCATGTTCGGATCCCCCTGGAAATCTATCCCTGCATAGAGGTAGTCATCTATGGCAACAATCTTTCATCGCCACCATGGAAAGAAGTCAGCTGGATATGGGTTGACCACCCTACCACCCCCCAGTCTGCGCATAGCATCTGCCCAATGTCGTTGGGCCGGATCTCGAACCCCGTGGAGAGGAATGTCCACTCTAGGGCTCAATCTTGGAACACGCTCAAAGAAAAATGTGCTCGGAATACTGCTGAACCTGAAGTTTCGTATTCTGCCTACCTTACACTCACTGAGCTGGTGTTTCATGTTGCTCAGTAGTGTAGTACTCCAGTCATAGATGGTGGGTCTCATACACTCCACTGCATAGAACATCAGCGCCCGTGAGGCCTGATGGAGTGATGCTAAGCCTGCTATCCTGCCCAGCATCAGTAATATGGCCTTTTAAAGGCCCAGCACCTGTATAGAATTGGTGGGGACTTGAATCCCCACCTTCTCAGTATCTGGGTAGCAGTACATGGCTATGTACTCATCGATAGTAAGGCCACCTCCTGGCCCACCTTGGGAACGAAGGTTCACCACCTCCCCTCATCTAGAAAGACCAGTGATAAAGTATATGTCCTCCAGCTCTATGGTGAGGGACATCCCATAAATACGGAAGGACTCTGAGTTTGGATCCCAATAGTCTACCAGCATCTGTAGCAGTCTTGGTTTGGCCCTCAAACCACCAAGACACCAAAACTTGTAGATTCTGCATGCATGAAGAGCTTGTTGAGCCATTAAGTCAGCCCTTACTGCTTCCTCTACTTCACCATGTTCACGCTCTCTCCACTGTAGCACCATCCTGCAAGAGAATTTGGAAAATTTCCCATTAGTTTCTTGTAAAATCACATGCGCGGCCTCATACGCGACTGTTTTGCAAACAACCATGTATGTATGTGGGTTTTAGCCCCTTTTCCACGTATAGCCATCCCTATAAGCGAAGAAAGATTCGATATCCATGTGGGCTGTAGCACTCATGTAGAGATGGCCTTAAAAACCTCATTTAACCATGAAAACTTATAAAAATTATATCAAAATGCAAGAGGAGAGCATGAGTAAATACCTAGAATAAACGGTTGTGAATTCCACCGGCTGGATCTCCTAGAATTTGCAGTTGAAAATCAGAGCTAAAATGGGTAAAAGTTTCAAATGATTTATATTTTTTACTATTTATAGAAAAAATTTCAAATATTTGAAAATTTTTACCCCCTTTCCTATAGTTTCGACATTTTCTAACCATTTTGGACCATTTTTGACATAATTTGTGATGTAGAAGACCTTTTTCAGTGTCGTTTCAGCCTTTGGATTGACCCATTCGTGCCGATCTCAGGTATCATGACTAAACTGGCATATAGGTTAGGTTCACCACCATTTGCATTTTGCATGAACTTATGACCATATCACCATGTCTTTAGGTACGAACCCACTCTATTATGTCACGGAACCTTATTGCTTCTTTAGAAGTGGCATGATATGAGTGGTAGAGATTCACCTTACATGGGTACCCTAGTTAGCACCTTATTTTCATTTGGTTCCCATGCTGACATTTTCTCCTTTAGGGTGTGGGCGTCCGTTGTATAGTACTTCCATGACATTTCGCAAGAGCCTCATACTCCTCTTGATCTTATGCTAGCCTATTTCCCTCAGGACTCCCTTATGTCAAGTTGTGAATGCATTATCATGAGCTTTGCCTGCCTTATTGAGCTTTATGCTGGCTCCCCTGACATTGCGTTTCAGCCATATAACCCAAGCTTGTCTCATGTCTAGCCACACAGATCCATTTTTTATATCCTTCGCATCTTGATTTCCCTTTTTACCAGGAGGGGATTTTCCCTCGAGTGTTGATATCCTACACATGTATCCCTGGATTGAGCATAGGTATGTTCCACTGCTTGGAACTAGTTTGTTTTCCCTTATGACACTCATCTCCTCCTAGTTTGTAACTATAAAGCTAGTTTATTCTTTTTTCAAGCTTTTCAAATAACTGAAAAAGTCCCAAAAAAAATCAAAAAACCAAAAATCTGGACAAGGAAAGATGTTATCTTTGGTAGCTGTCGAGTCATGTCTCCTTCGAACAGAGCACTATATATCACATCCATTGGTTGGGTTATAGTTTGACTTTAGGAGCTGTACTCGTTTATCTGAGTTTATCTCCACTGACTGGTTAAGCTTCCAGTCCCTATGGAGCCTCTATTGATGCCTCTTGTGTCACATAGATGTCCCAGTTTGTATATCGAGTCTATGCTGCCTTCATTTAGTCACCATACGCAGTTATGCTCTTGTTCGAAGGAAGTTGAATCCTAAGTTGGCCATTCCTTAGTTATCTTGACTTTGCATGTCAGCCATTCCCGGTACAGTTACTGGTTCGTGCACCTTATGATCGAGTCCTTCCACATTATATAGCTTTGCTGAGTACCTCGTGTTGGATGATGGGGGATGCCTTAATTCC
Organism: Pseudotsuga menziesii; assembly: GCA_001517045.1. NCBI lineage: Eukaryota > Viridiplantae > Streptophyta > Pinopsida > Pinales > Pinaceae > Pseudotsuga > Pseudotsuga menziesii. Next base: position 323,030 of record LPNX010368516.1, read on the forward strand.
CTCCTTCCAGTGGATTTCATCCCATCGACTTTAGATCATTTATTCTGGGATTGGAATCTAGAGTCATTTTGAGTGCCTTGAGACTTGCAATCATCAGTGGTAGGTTCTCTCGCCATCGACAGTTTTTTGGGAATACATCAATGTCTCCTGATCGATGGATCCTCTCAAGTGTTCAACCTCAACACATTTATTCACACTTGTTAGTTTGCACTCTAGTACCTTGATTCCCATTTTCATTATTGTTGGGTGATCTTGCGTCCGTTAATGGTATACATTAATGACCAGTAATCAAAGGATGGACTACTATGTTCGACCTCGACACCTCTATTCGCATAGTAGGACATGTACTCGTAGCGGTTTGTGTAGAAGACCTTCCAGATTGGCGGCATCTCTTATATGCTACCTCCTTGATCGTGCCAGTGTTCATGAGATTTCACCTCTCATGACTTGATTCCAATATATGTCAAACATTTCCAGCCACTATGGAGATCTTGATCTATTATATATCTTCAGCCATTTTGGAGATCATGGTCCTTTGTATATCTTCATCATGGAGATTCTGATCTATGTATATTGTACGTGGCAATGACCACATATTTGATATCATGTATTATGCCTATTCATGGCCATTGTACTCTTATCTATCCGGGACTGCTATATGTACTTGCAGTTATATGCAGAGTTGTATTATTGTACTATGCTGATTGGGTGGCTGGTCTTCCATTTGGGATCCTTCATCACTCCACTTCTGGAATGGACTTACAATGTATTTTGGCCATCGTATAACCCCTCTGATCTCATACATTAGGGGGCATATATTATAGTGGATTTCACCACTCTAGGTGAATCACACTTTGTATGGCCTTACCTTGTCCCGCTGCAGACTCCTTAGACCCTATGGACCACTTTTTGTCCTTTGATGTTTCCTTGATCATCCCTAAAAACATATGAAAAATGATATACGCGGATTTTAACCCTATAATCGTGTACATACGCGGGTTTGACCCATATAACCGTGTACATAGGGATGTGTGCATAATCCAAATCCTTTTGGATTTTTCCTTGACATGGATCCAACTCATTTGACTCCTGGCCTTCCATATGCCTTGAGATCGCTCAGATTCGACCTTTCATTATCCCTTTGAAAGCTATATAAGGAACCCCTTGGTACATTGAAGGCATAAGAGAGAATTGAGAGCAAAGAAACTATAGTCCATTGTTGCCGGAACTTATTCTTGAGTCTACATCCCTTTGTCCCTTGGAGAACTTTTGTGTTCTTCCTAAGCTTTCCTTTTGCTTGTGAGCTTGCTATCGAGAGATGGAGGATTGAAGTGGTGGAGGCCCAAGTGGGGGATTCAGTTTCTCCAGTTTGTAGACGTGTTGTCAGAGGTTGTATCTATCTTGTAATCTCTGATTTATATTAATAGAAATATCTTTTCCTGTCCAATGATATGTATTTGAATGAATATTTTATCCATGGGAATATGTCAAATGCTTTTACATTATTGATTATATATGCTAGAATAGATCTAACACCATGATATATAGTATGCTTGTATTGTTTACTTGTTGTTGAGGAAGTAATATATCAATTCAAGCTGAAGATTGGAAAGCTCAACGGGGATCTACTTCAACCGTCCGGAATAATGTACGAGGTCTGATCCTTTAGTGTTACACATTTAATTTCTATTGCATATTCGAAAGGATTGATTTCTGGAGTCAAGCTGTCTGTTGTGGTACCCAAAGCCATAGGAATTTATCTCCGTAACAACCGTGCCAAATATGGTAGGTTAAGACTAGAAATAAAAGGTAAGCTAGAGCCAAGCGTGGCTCGGGAAGGAACAACAATGGTGCTAGTAGCCACAGGAATGTAGTTCCCATGCATAACTTGGGGGGATGTTGTTGAATTCTGATATTAGGAATGATCGAAATGGATGTGGAAGGCCCAATACCCCCAGGTATATAAGGAGGAATGGTAGTGACAACAGTGGCTGGAATGGAACCGCCACTAGTGGGTAGTGAACCAGTAGCATTGTGTGCAGTGATAATGGTCCCACTAGGACCAAGGCCTATGGGCCCAGATGAATAGATACCTGTGATGGTGGGTTGAATGGACATGATCCCACTACTAATAATCCCCCCTTGGAAGGGGTTAGTATGCGCACCAGCCATGGGGATAGATGGAGAAGTGAAAAAGGTAGGTTCAGATTGATAGGAATCCGAATTAGGTTCAAAGTCCATGTGTGGCTATGAAGGTTGTGGGTGTCTTCGAATATGGCTTCGATGACGTCAGTTCAGAGAACCGAACTGGGGGGTATGCCCCCTAATCCTATATGAGTAGCGTGGTTGAGCTATGATGACTATTTGGAGTGTTGTGTAATGACTGGAAACTTGAGAGAATCAATCACATGCTCAAAAACCCAACTACAATCAAGTGTGTAGAAGGAGAGAGAATAAAAAGGTAGCTCACAGGCCAACAACAACCTCTAAAACCAGACTCCGACAATGGGTCACAGAAGAGTCTACAACAAGCGCGGCCAGAAATACAAGAAGCAGCACTACCTATCAAATGAAAATGACTCACTAACCTATGGGGTATGAGTGCAAGCAAGATCCTAACTACAAGCTAGAATCCCCTCACAAATCGTATCCTCAGTAGGGTGATTAAATCCCAATCAAACAATATGAAATGGAAGAACCATATAGGCTAAGAGAATCCCACTACCGAGAAGGACCCCTGGGTAAAATATCCCTAGAATACTGGACACTAGGATACCTCGTTCATGACATGTCTGTTTGATTTACTAGTGCTTCAACCCTTTGTCCCTAGACACCTAGTATACGCTAGCATGCACAAAAAGGACTATGAAGGTTTATCCTTCAGTGCAAGATGGAGTGTACTAATCCACCCTAACTTCCAAAACCTTGTTTTTGTGGCTTAGTCTTGCTTAGCAGGGGGCCTCTCGAAAAACTGGCTGTGACCATGTTAACAAATACAAGAGGGTTTTGGTTCAATACTGGACAAAAAATATGTCTCAAAATGTGAATGATAGAGGGGTGTTGTTTGGACACCTATCCCCGAAGTCCTAAATTGAATACAAGATTGTTTTATCCTCAAGTGAGGTTACAATGTTGGTTTGTATTTAAGTTAATTTTAAGCCTCTGCTTGGGGTCATAAATCGAACATTTCACTTAGTGGTGTGAATTGTGTGCAACTTTATGTCAAATCTAGCAATCCACTGTGAAAATGTTCCAATATCACTGTCAAGATGAAAATATAATGCAGTAAATAGCAGTAATGGATAGTAAAGCTGCAAAATAAAAAAATTCTTCCAATAATGAAATTATGCTTGAAACAAATGAGTAGTAAAGGAAAGAAGCATGGGATTTCAACTACGGATCTCAACTATGGAAACTCATAAACCAAGCAGGGGATACCTCAAACACACGAAGGGGATGTAAAATATTAGATATGCAAAGAAAAAATAAGCCAGGATAGGGCTTGGGACAGAGAGGGGTCTGAACTGTAGCTAGGAATTTTGCACCTCCTGCAGACAGGAGTTGTTTCTCTAGTCTGAATGGTTCAGACCTAGAATAAATGGTGCATCACAAGATTGGAATACATTCCCTAGAATGGGTGGAGATTTGGAATCAAGTCTCTTTCATGTAATAGTATAGTTGTTCCGTGTAAAGATGATCCTTCATGGATATACCTGCATAATCATGAGAAAAAAATGAAAAAGATCAAATAGAACCAGAATATAATCCACTATTCTATATTGATGACTAAGGACATCAATAACAAAACATACGACAATAACACAATATGTTTTATGGAAAAGGAACCAATTTTGCATTAGATAATAGAGAATAAGTTTACAACCTATGTCTTAGTGTCGATGTAATCCTTCACAAAGCAAACATCTCGTCCCCAATAGCTCCAACTTGCTCCCTCAAGCTCATTTCACTGATTTAGGCCAGAATATCAAAGCAACAACATAACTTTGCTCTCTCCCCAACCATGGAGAATGAGCATGCTTTTATAGGCTTGGAATGGGTAGAGATGGTTGAGAATTGGTGGGTGAGGTGGATAGGAGATCCTAAAAGGATGGATCTCGAGCCCAACTGGCCCAAGTGATCAAGGATAAGGGTGCCACGAAGCCTTCTTTCGAGAAGCTTCATGAGAACCTCTATTTTTCACTTTTTACCAAGAGCACCGCTTATTCCTCATTGAGAGAGAGCACTGACAGGGCAGAACCACACCTTGATCAAAGGGTAAGGGCAGTGCCACTGCTTACTGTCAACACATTATAAGTGATGTTGAAGAAGGTACTGATTTTTAACTAAAGGGTAGAGGAGGTGATGGATTTTCATATGTAGATTTGATGTCTGGACCAATATTCTTACTTCACAATTTGGGATAAGGGAAAAACATTGAATATTGGGTTCTCATCACATGTTGATGATGAGATTTAGGTGTAATAGAATGCCCTAGAAAGAATGAGGCTAGAGGGATACGATAGGTGAGAGATTTGAAAGAGCAAGTTATCACTTCGAGTTAATAATCATCTTGATTGGATATCATCAACCAGGCATTTTCAATACATCAATACTTTTGGCTCATGAAAATATGTGTCTTCATCATGGTTGTAGACCAATAAAAGGTAGATCCATGAGAGAGATAAACAAACATGGCTACTAGAATACAGTGTAGATCCATGTGATAGAGGACTCAAAATTGGACATAGCTACCAGATATACAATGTAGATCTATGTCGTGCAAACACAAATTTCAGCATAGCCATGACCACAAAAATGTGGATACATGCTGGTACTTCATACAATATACTCCATCGCAACCTGGAGAGAAAGCTATGAGTGCTTTTCAACAGACACCTAGGGTCTTCTTCATCTTGTCTTCCACAAAGTACAATTCTATCCATGTGATTACAATGATCTAAAGTCAAACATGGTAGAAACCATTTGATTATCAATCAATGATGTGAGCCGTTAACAAGTGCAAGGGAGATCACCATTAATGTCAATGATTCCCAAGGTACTCTAGTACAATCTAATAAGTGTGAATATATGATTTTATGTTGAACACTCAGTTGAATCTCTCGATCAGAGGTCAATGATGTGAATCCATGTCAAGAGCGAGAGGATTTGTCATTGAGTAATAAATATATCAACGTACTGAAATTGTTTCTAAGACTAATTCCTGGATGATGAGATGATGTCAATAGGAATAGTCTCATGGAAGGAGGGCCCTGATGAATCCCACATCGACGACATGAAACTCGGAACAAAATTTTGGAATGTTGTAGATAATGTAACCATCAGATTGAATCAAAAGTACTGACACAAAGGTTGTTTTAATTGCAGAGGTAAACTTCTAACTTCCCTTTGAACATCGGGAGGCACAACAAAAGACTTGGCAGCATTGACTCGATGAGGCAAAAGACAATACGACATTTTACAATGCATTCTTTGAAAGAATCAAAGGAATGACATGACTCATTAAAGTTGATTGACTCAAAGACAATTTGAATTACCCAATTGAGTGAATAAAATGCAGACAAGTGCCATGTTCAAAGGTGAGGACAAACTGCCATTTTATTTGCAAAATGAATTGATTCCCTTCCCTTAATTTCCCCATCATGATTGATGAGTGCCTCTTTTAATTTTTACAAGTTCAAAGAGGGTAACAAACACTCATTGTATCTCGTCCAAAGACAAGTCCATTCTCATACATTTTACGAACCTGAGAAAGGAGGGGTTCATTCCCAAAAAAGGGTCTCTTAGTGTTTAGTTTAACGAGTCCAATGAAATTTAACTCGGTATATTTCACATTTAGAGAGTCTAAATGAAGACAGAAGAAGACTTCGAAGGGTCCTCTTCCATATGATTTAGTCTATAGAGCCCAAAAAAGTATAAAATAAAACCCAAGAGAACTCTTCCGGTCATGATTGGCTGGAGTGTTCCTTTCTCGTAAATATTCCATCCAAACTAAAAAAGAGATAAACTACAGTCGAAGAGATGAATATTCAAATACTTTAACGAGTGTGAAGAAGACAAGTAATTGACAATATTTTCATATTTAGGGAGTTCAAAAAGAGTTTAAAGGAGACTCCATTAGGTTTCTTTTCACGATGAAAGGTTTTTACGAGCCTGAAAATAATCATAAAAAGACTCGAAACTTTGATACTAGGTTCTGGGAGCGCGATCAAAGTATCAAAACGAATGCTCAGGGAATTTTTCCTTTTTCCAAAAGTATGAAAAAGTCAAAAAAATAACTTTCCCATAGACATTACCGCTTATTCTTTCCCCTACAAGACTTAAAAACGACCATTGGTTTCCCAAAATATTCGAAAAATAATGATTTTTATAAACTATATTAAAGGGTATTTTTATAAAAAAATGATTTTAAAACATTAAAAACCCTAAAAATATGTTATAAAATCTAAGTAAAATAGTAAGAAACAACTTATTTACTATTTACCAAACCTTGGAGAGCATTTTGGGAGATTTGGAGCCAAAAATTTAGCTAGAGATTACAGGAGCATCCACAGTCCGTTTTTCGCACCGTCAGATTCAGGTAAAAGCTAAATCCATCCTCTTTACTTTCATGGTTTCCAATTTTTAATTTTGATGAGTTTTTGAGTTCATAGGTCAAACCTAATTTAGAAATGGAGGGCACTGCACTTTGCCTTTATGGGAAAGGAAGTGCCCAATATAAACCGCATTTTTTCAGTTCAACACAGGTGGTGGCACTGCTCTATCTTAACTAGGAAGAGGCGGTGCTGGCCGTAGGCTTTAAAAAAAAATGGCCCAGCCAAAATAAAAGTTTGCAAGAAATTTTGATGGTTTTAAATGTTTCTAAATGGATTTTTAATGGTTTTTGGCAGGTTTATTTGATCAAAAAATGGTTATTTGGAAAGAAATACAACATGACGACGACGATTCCATTACCACAAGAAATGTAGGTTGTGTGGCTGCCCTACATGGTTGTGGCCTCCTAAATTTATTCTGGAACCTTAGTATTTTTTCACATCCCCGTTTACTGGAATATATTCTACAAATATGGAACCTAGAGCAGCAGCACTTTGAGGTAGGACCTCATGTTTTGACTATAGAGGTGGAAGACATCTACTTATTGATAGGTTGTCCATACGAGGGGCCCCTATCTCTCTCACTGGTTCCCGAGGAGGGGACATGACTAATCAAGAATTGATTGATCGTCATTGGTAGCTTGGCACGAAAATGTCAGGTAAGAAGATTCCCATTAGGGTTGTGGTGGATATGCCACTTTCCACTATTTTTTTCACTATGCAGATGCTAGATGGAATCCAAGGGCCTCATTAGGAATTCCAGGCACATATGATGTATGCCCTGTGTTAACACTCCATTTGCAACAGTCAATTTACGGGCTTGACAGATTTCGAGGAGGGTTCCATTCCTTTAAACATTATGTGAACACCCTTCAGGCTATCAGAGGCACATGGTTCACATTTTAGAACTGTCAGACAATGAATAGAGATTAATCTATGGTGATAGACTCTTCCAGAGGTAAAGGCTCACGACAGCATGGATGATAGAGACAGGCGTCATAACCCAGCGATCCAAGATCACATGGAAGAAGAGGAACAATAGATCATGGTTTTGGCCCAAGACGCATGAGAATGGTCAAATTTTGGATTTTCCTGAGTTTGCTAAAGCAGGAAAACATATGAAAGGCCAAGATCAAGGCAAATCCCGATCAACGGCCTGAAATAGTTTTGTTGAGAAAACATGCTCGATGGAAAGAGCTTTTCCAAATCGTGAAAAGGTTAAAAGTCAGAAAAGTTCGACGACAGAGATGAGATCAGAAGCAGATCTACTGTCCCAACTAATTTCACAAACCATACTTGTGTGGATAAATTCATGATTTAAAATTGCAAAAAGTGATACCGGCTGTGAATATAGATGGTCACGACAAAGAAGGTAATGGATCTACGGTCAAGGTTCTTTTCTCAATTGGAACTAGTACGGATACTGTCATGGTCCCAGTTCGCAAAGAGGTGGTAGGACCTAGTCAGATCGATGGTTGCATGAAGGGATTGATCTTGATAGGCAGGTAAGAACAAATCACGATCCAAATATGCCCGTTGTATCAAGAAAGGAGAAATTGACAACAAAAGTGAAGAAACATGAACGATGGATGTAAAAGGTTCCCCCAAATCGAAGGGATGAGAAGGCCTCCAAGCTATAGGTGTCGCATCCAGTGTGGAGATGACAGGGAAGGGACGTTCATATGTGTAATCCACCTCTTGGAAGGCAGGCAGATGTCCTCAAACACCATCTTTGATAAACCTGAGGCAAAGGTCCCATCCAATGATGCTAACTTCCCCGACTCCATAGGTCTAGCACATGGTTCACGTGAGAAAAAAAGTAGCGATACAGGAAGTGTAGGTTTTGAAATGATGAATTAAACATCTACACAAAGTTAAGAAAATCCACAAACTGAATCCACTTAGTGCGACCATCTACCTAGATAGCTCCATCTTCTGAAGTTGTCAAGGTATGGAAATGTACTGGTGGTGAGAGGTAAAGGTTGGACCCCAAGAAGTGTTGAGTCCCTTTGTAGACAGCCATGGCTGTGTGGTTTGAGAAGTTAGTTCGACAAGGGGTATTAATGGTTGACGAACATGAAATTGTGTTTCTTTGTCATCTTGGTTATATGCACTAGGAAATCATCAACCACTAGGGCACATATGTTAAACACCTAAGCAAGTTCAACTATTTCCACACATCCTTACCCTCAGACACATGGTGCATGGGTTTTTACATCTCGAGGACATTTCATCGATGCCTCCAGTGGCTGTCACGACCTCCAAAGTGCCAACGCACAATGGTGGCAGAGTTGGTTGAGTGAAGGCTCAGTCTAGGATAGTGGAGGTCCGAAGCCTTCATCACCACCCTTATGACCTCCACTTAACAACCTTGCCACGGATGAGGAGGATGTCAAACACACACCCAACTACGTGGACTGCTATAAAACCCTCCTCGTAGGAAGGAGAGAGTAGTAATAGGATGATAAGTCTCTTAATATGTTTATCATCATCAAGTGCATGGCCACCCTTTTTTCAGTTCCCTCCTATAACTGTGTTACCAGATGAAGGAAGGGCTGGGAAAATGTTAGGCACCAGGGCACAGGCCTTCTTATCAGCCTTTGAGCAATGTGGTCTGAAAGAAGTAGACTAGTCAGAGGAGGTAGAAAAGCATGTCCGAAATGGATCAAGTTGGAAACTGACCATCAACAGGTAGCGTAAGGATTGCTTTCACATACCAGGATATAGAAAACTCTATGCTATTAGTCCACGCACTACAGCTCCATAATGTTTGTTCATATTTGTAAATTGTGGCAATAGTTCCACTCTCTATATTGTTAATGCATGATTGTGACTGGAAATGGTTTCTTAGGTTTGTTTCGAAGAATAATCTTAGCACTGAAGAAGTATAAATGCACTCTCGATAGGGGGATAAAGAGTTAGCTGCGGGGTTGGGAAACCTTCAAGGGCTGAGGTTCTCTGTTGTAAAATAAGATCTGGTGCCTATGTTATGAATAAAATTGCAGAGGAAGAGTTGTTTCTTAAGAGAGAGATTCATGTGTCGTTGATTCTTTCAATATATATTTTCTTTACGTGAAATGTACATCCTCTATTCATTCCATTTCATTGATTTCTTTCATGTCTGTAACTGAGTGTATAACAGTTTGGAATTCATACATGCTATGCTCCACCTATTGTTTTAGACATTTACCAAGTTTTCTTCTAAAGTTGCATGGAATTCATCTTGCTGGTGCACCGCATGATGGGTTGTTCTCTCTTGTCCACTAAACACCTGCTAAATATCTCCTGATTTCGAGATCGACGACTATCTTGCCTCTATTTTCAAGTCCACACCATTCGTTTCCTCCTGTAAATGTTCCATACCTGGGTTTTTGACTCCATTTCCATTGGTCCCTTGCCCTGATAATCCTACCCGCATCTCACATTAATACACTTTGTCCCATTTTAGGAGTCCGACCTCCTGACCGTCCTTGATCGAATATCTTACACAGAGTAAACCTGAAGACAAGCAAGAGATCCCTCTCTAACTACACAAGGATGGAGGTACAGTCTAAAGTGGTTCTGCTGTTACCCGAGAGCGGGCCTTCCTCAACCATTGGGATTAATCCTGATGCTAACAAACTGGTGCAGTTGCCAGGGATGAGGTTGAAGATCATCCCTGTGAAGAACAACATGGTTTTAGATCTAGTTGTTGATGGTGAACAATGATCAAATATCAAGAGGGTTGCACACTTTTCACCTCGTGACTCCACTCTTGAAGGGTTTAGACTTTAGCGACTCTGTTGGTGGTATGACCTAGAAATCAAATGGTAAAAAAAAACATGGGCAGGCTCCGTCCAAAAAAATGAACCCCTTGTAATGCCTGAGAATGCATGGTGAAAGGTTAAGATGCTCGAGTCTACATTTATTCTAAGAATATTTATCTTGTCTTGTAGGTTTGTTCTTATCCCTCCCTAGATTTATCAAAACAACCTTCTATCGTTCAATTAATTCTGAACAGAGATATGAATATATTCCTGTTTATCCTTCTTTATGAACCGAACGCATTGCATCGTCTTGTACATCTGGTTTTGACCTAGATTTTTCTCCAGAGACCCATGACATCAAAGTTCACCCCTACGAAATTCATGAAACCTCGAACGATAGCGTAGCTATTGTGCCTAACCTGGTTTCCCCATTTCTCCAAGCCGATACAAGCCACTACAACTACCTCCCATCCTCCATGATTTTCTCGTGAGACATTACAAGTACCTCCCAAAATTTGATGGAGTACCCAAAGAATTCACTGCTGAGAAACATTTACAAGCCTTTGAACATTTCTCTAGCCTTTTTGAGATAGAACATGATGATGTCTACATAAGGGATTTCACCCAGTCCTTCCAAGGAGATGATAAAGAATGGTTCATGCACTTGCAGCCTAAGTCCATCAATACTTGGGAAGAGTTTTATTGCACCTTCTTAAATTTTTGGGGTAGGAGAAGGCCACTGGATCAAATAATTTCAGAATTTTATTCACTGAAGAGACATGAGGGTGACAGCATATCTAGTTTTAATAGAAGATTTGCAAGATTTTATTATAGCATGCCTAAGGAAGTCCAACCTCTTGAGAACGCTGCTAAAATCTATTATGAAGTGACCTTTCCTCCTGAGCTGTCCTTGATTCTTTTGGAAATAAAATCAACCACTCTACAGCATATGTCTACTGATTATTTGGAGGTTGAGGAAAACCTTAAAATGTCAAAAAAATTGTCAAGTCAGGACAGCGGTGGTGAAATAAAATATAACTCAAAATTGGTTGGGCCCTACAAGCAGAATGGGAGAGTCCCAATCCCGCTAAAGCCCTCTCCTAGTATACAGAAAGATGACCGGCCCTATATAGGAGCATATGGTCCTGGAGGCCTCTTCCTTGAATATTGCGATCTGCGCCACCCTGGGTCCATAAAAAACAATTTTAAGAAGGATTTTGGTGCACTTGTGTACGATGAATATGAGGAAGAATGCCTGTGGGCTATACCTAAGGAGCTGGCTATTCAACCAGGACCTACTAATGGAGAGGATCAAGATGCAATGCGAAGTCGGGAGGTTAAATCAGAAAAGGGTGATAAGGGTGCTGAAGGTGATAGCCTACCCTTATGTTATGCCTCTTTCGAATTAATATGAGACATAGTTAAATCCTCTAAGAAAAAACAGAAAGAAGGGGAGATGGTGCAATCCAAAAACCTGTATGGAGGACGATATGATAAAAAGAAACTGCCATGCAATCCCTCTCCAACTATCGATGCATCAGGGATTTCTGATTAGGTGTCAAGACACGGAGATGGATGTAGCAGCCCTCAAATAAATACGTTTTTCGATGTTCCACCTTCAGGAGTACCACCTCACACAGGAGGAATATCCCTACTAAGTTTCGTTGGAGAAATAGAGGACCTCCCTTCTGAGGCACATCAAGCTCTCATTGCAGAAATTTTGAGTGAAAAAAGGGATGTTTCATTAAAGAAAGATTCTATGGGACCTGTTCTACAATCTTCTGGGTATCATCCTGACAAGTCACTAGAGGAAGGGAGTTCCACACGGCTTTCCTGTGAGCAGAAAACAGAGTATGTTGGAGGTTTCCATTTTTTCTATGACCTCATAGCAAGGTACATGGAAGGGCTAGGGAAGGATGATGACTGGTCACATTATTGCTTTAGAGAGAAGTCTATTTGCCATTTCCCTCTCCCATTAACTATTTCATTTATGTCCATCAAACACAAAAAAAGAACAAAACTATTGGGCAAGTTGCTTGATTGGCTTTATTGGAAGTCTGATTTCACTTAATCAGACTTATGCACTAAATTAGGTAGAGTAGGTAGGAACAAATAAGCTAGGTAATCATAGAGCATTTCCTTCATTGATATTTTGCTTTGTTTTCATTTTCAATTGCAAGCACAGGTTTTGCAGTCAAGAACATCATTTGCAGGAGTGGCGTGAATTCATTGAAGTAGTAGCTTAGAGCAGAATGGAGATTTTGAAGAGAGATTGGGGACAACCCAATGGATTTGGCACTTGGTCTATGGGGTTTCTTTGCTACCTCACTAGGAGGATAGCATCCCTCATGGTGACGTCTATTAACACACTATTTTCAATGGTCGGTTTAGGGGATTGACAAAGTTCGAGGAGGGTTCCATTCCTTTTAAAATTATGTGAACACCCTTCAGGCTATTAGAGGTGCATGGTCCACATTTTAGAACCATCAGACGATGAAGAGGGATCAATCTATGGTGATAGACTCTTCCGGAGGTAAAGGCTCATTGCATCATGGATGACAGAGATAGGCGTCATAACCCAACGATCTGGGATCACAAGGAAGAAGAACAATAGATCGTGGTTTTGGTCGAAGACGCATGAGAACGGTCAAATTTTGGATTTCACTGAGTCTATTAAAGTAGGAAAACATATGAAAGGTTGAGATCAAGGCAAATCCCAATCAACAGCCTGAAACAGTTGTTAGAAAATAGGACCACAGAGCAATAACAGAGATATAGTTAAATCAATAAACAAGATGAAAAACACATTAAAACATTATAGAGAGACACAGATATAATGTGGTTCACCCAAATGATGGGCTATGTCCACAAATAAATTGCCAATCCTTTTATTATAGTCCAGAAAGATGAAGGGATACACCCTGCAGCAAAACTGATGCACTTCCTCTTCACGCTCTCATAGTCACTCTTCTAATACAATACAATACCATACTCGGTCATTTTACAATGATTTCTTTTATAGGGGAAATAAAATGGGAAAATTCTAGGGTTAACCCAATACCATGGGTCTGCAAAACTATTGGCCAACACACATCCCCGAACCCCAAGGTAGGGGGAATGAGTGTACAGTACTCCTGGGTTATAATCACAACTGAATAATATCTCTGGATCTGGAAGATTAGGCTCCACAACCAACAATATCCCACTTGGAGATTGATCATAGAAACTCCACCTCTACTACACTTGCTAGACTATGCTCTAGACCTTGGACTTGGAAAATTTCTTATTTTCACCTTCACACTTGAATGCCAACAGAAACTGAGCAAGAACTCATTTTCTCTCTGGTTACTCCCTTTGTCAACATGTCTGCAGGATTCTGGCTAGTGTGAATCTTTTCCAATTTTAACAGTTCTTCATCTAGAACATATCTTATAGAGTGGTACATGAGTTGTATATGTTTAGTCCTCAAATGAAAGGATGAGTTCTTTGTAAGATGAATGGCACTCTGGCTGTCACTGTATAGCCTACTATTCTCCTGTTTCTTACCCAATTCTTCCATGAACCTCTGCAACCAAATCATCTCCTTACTAGCCTCTGTAGTAGCAACATACTCTGCTTCCATTGTTGAAAGTGCAACAACCTGTTGTAGTTTTGAAATCCAACTTACTGCTGTTCCACATACAGTAAACACATACCTTGTGGTGCTCCTCTTATTGTCTTTATCACCAGCCATATTTACATCAACATATCCCTGTAGAACAGTGTCTAAACCTCCAAAACATAATGTATGAGAAGTGGTACCTCTAAAATACCTGAGAATCCACTGTACTGCTTTCCAATGCTCTTTACCTGGATTATTCATGTACCTACTCACAAATCCCATTGCATGTGCAATATCTGGTCTTTTGCACACCATGGCATACACCAAGCTCCCAACTGCTGATGAATAGGGAATCTTGGACATGTAATTTATCTCTTCCTATGTCTCTGGACACATATCCTTGCTTAGTTTGAAATGGCTGGCCAAAGGTGTACTGACTAGTTTTGCATTCTACATTCTAAACCTATGCAACACCTTTTCTATGTGCTCACCTTGAGACAACGTCAATTTGTGATTTTTCCTATCTCTTGTTATTCTCATACCAAGGATTTTCTTTGCAGCACCCAAATCCTTCATCGTAAATGATTTAGCTAGTTTTCTTTTGAGCACATTTATATCTTGCATGTTAGACCCTGCAACAAGCATGTCATCCACATACAATAACAATATAATATATATTTCGTTATCTAGCCTCTTGAAATAAACACAGTGGTCAAAATGACATCTATCATAACCTTGTTCTGTCATAAACTTACCCAATTTTAAATACCACTGTCTTGGAGCTTGCTTCAGGCCATACAAGCTCTTCTTCAACCTGCAAACCAAATTCTCCTTCCCTTTGACCTCATACCCTTGTGGCTGCTACATATAAATCTCTTCCTCCAAATCCCCATGGAGAAAGGATGTTTTTACATATAACTATTCAAGATGCAAATCTTCTACTACCACTAGACTTAAAATAGTTCTAATTGAAGTCATTTTAACAACAGGAGAAAATATTTCATCAAAGTCTATACCTTTCTTTTGTTCAAACCCATTTACAACAAGTGTAGCCTTGTACTGCTTCTTTCCTCCATCTTCTTCCTTCAACCTGTAAACCCATTTATTCTGCAATGCCCTTTTTTCTACATGCAACTTAACCAGATCCCAAGTCTGGTTTCTTACCAATGAGTCCATCTCCTCATCCATGCCTTGCTCCCACTTATTTCTAGTTTCTACCTGCATTGCTTCTTCAAAACATTCTGGTTCACCAGAATCAGTCATTAATAAATAATACAGTGAAGGAGAGAATCATTTAGGGGGTCTACTTAACTTGGTAGACTTTCTTACAGTTGTAGGAGTTTCAGGTACCTGCTGCTTCTCTTGATTTTCTAGTGCCTTTGGAACTTCATTTTCTTTTATTTCATCAAGCACTGTGTACTCTGTGTTTTCCTTTTCTTCTTTCTTTACCTGCAACTGATCTTTGTACATGACCTTTTCATTGAATAATACATATCTACTCCTAATTATTTTGTGATTTTTAAGATCCCATAAGCGATAACCAAAATCATCAACCCCGTATCCAATAAAGGTACATTTCTTGGATTTAGCCTCAAGCTTTGTTCTATCATCTTTATCGATATGGACAAATGATTCACAACCAAAAGTTCTCAGAAATGAGTATTTTACCTATTTACCTGTCCATGCCTCCTCTGGAATGCCACCATCCAAAGCGCTTGAAGGCCCTCTGTTTATTAAATAAATAGCAGTGTTTACAGCATCAGCCCAAAACTGTAAGGGAAACCCTGCATGCAATCTCATACACCTTGCATGCTCCATGATCATTTTGTTTATCCTTTCTAAGACACCATTTTCTTGTGGTGTTCCAGGGACTATCTTCTCTCTGCGAATCCCATTGTGTGAACAGTAACTGTCAAACTCCTTGCTGTAGTACTCACCTCCATTATCAGATCTGAGACATTTCAACCTTTTTCCCGTCTCATTCTCAGCCAAATATTTCCACTTCTTAATAGTATCAAACACATCATATTTCTATCTAATGCAATAAACCCAAGTTTTTCTAGTTGCATCATCAATAAAAGTAACATAATAATGAGAGCCACCAAGAGATTGTACCTGAGTTGGTCCTTATACATCTGTATGGACAAGATCTAACTTTTCACTCTTCTTTTGTTTCCCAACCCTGAGAAATCTAACTCTCTTCTTTTTTCCATAAACACAGTTCTCACAGAATTCCAAACTTACCTCCTTCAGATCTGGAAGCAGTTTCCTTGAGTGGAGAATCTACATCCCCTTCTAACTCATGTGGCCAAGCCTATGATGCCACAATGCCGCACCTGTTTCTGTGGAAGCTACAGAGATAGAATAATTAGTATTATGAGGACATAAATATAATGTACCTATCCTATCCCCTTTTGCAATTACCACTGATCCTTTAGTGATCTTCCACCACATTTCTCCAAACGTAGAAAAACGGCCACTATCTCCCAACTGCCCTGCTAAGATCAGATTTCTTTTCATAGCAGGAATGTTCCTTACATCCTTTAGCAGCCATTCACTTCCATTATTTAACTTAATCTGTACCTTACCCTTTCCAACAATTTTACATGGTTCATCATCCCTCAATAGAACATGCCCAAAATCACCTTGAACATAATCATGAAAGAATTTCCTATGGGTTGTAGCATGACATGAAGCCCTTGAATCTACTACCCAGTAATCACTAGTATTATCTAATGCAAGAATCAAAGCATCTTGTAACACATCACCTGCTACATTCCCTTCTTGAGTAGTCTCTTACTGTTTGTCTCCTTTTTTCTTTGGAGCTCTGCAGTCTTTCTTCAGATGTCCTTTCTTACCACAGTTCTAGCACTCTATTTTTCTGAATATGGACTTGGAACTTCCCTTTTTAGACTTGCTGCGATTTCCTAGGCTCCTTCCTCTCTTGTTTTGTCTCCCTCTACTCTCCATGGTCAACGCATTGCCTGATGTCTCACATGTGCTTTTTCTTCGCATTTCCTCGCTAAGAATAACACCAACAACCTCAAACTTAAGAGTGTTTGAACTAGGGACAGAGTTACTTACATCCATAACCAAGCTATTCCAGCTTTCTAGCAATGAGCACAAGATTAGAAGAGCCCTAACCTCATAATCAAAGTTCATTTTTACAGAACTTAACTGACAGGTAAGTGTATTAAACTCATTTGAATGGTCAGCAATAGATCCACCTTCTGACATCTTCATATTAAATAAACGCTTCATTAAAAATAACTTGTTAGAAGCCGAGGGTTTTTTGTAGATCTTACTCAATGCACTCATAACACCCTCTGTTGTTTTTTATTTTGAAATATTGAAGGCCAGTGACGAAGCTAGGCACAGCCGTATTGTTTGTAGTTCCTTTCTGTTAAGAACCTCCCATTCTCCATCCTTCATAGCCATCAGCTATTTTGCTTTTCCACCCAACGGCAGGTACAAATCCTTCTGGTACAGATAGTTCTCCATTTTCATCTTCCATAACTGATAATTTTGGCCATTAAATTTCTCAACACTAAACTTTTCTTCTTTCTCCAATGCTCCCACTCAAACCAGGAACCCTTTTTTCCTGCGAGTTTACCAACCAAATAGACCTTTTGGCTCTGATACCAATTGTTAGAAAATAGGACTGCAGAGCAATAACAGATATATAGTTAAATCAATAAACAAGATGCAAAACACATTAAAACATTATAGAGAGACATAGATATAATGTGGTTCACCCGAACTATGGGATATGTCCACAAAGAAATTGCCAGACCTTTTATTACAGTTTAGAAATATGAAGGGATACACCCTGCAGCAAAATCGCTGCACTTCCTCTTCACGCTCTCACAGTCTCTCTTCCAATACAATACAATACCATACTTGGTCATTTTACAATGATTTATTTTATAGGGGAAATACAATGGGAAAATTCGAAGGTTAACCCAATACCATGGGTCCACAAAACCGTTGACCAACACACATCCCAAGAAATTTTCTCAGGGGAACGAGTGTACAGTAATCCTAGGTTACAATCACAACTGAATAATATCTTTGGATTTGTAATATTAGGCTCCACAACCAACAACAGTCTTGCTGAGAAAACATGCTCGATGGAAGGATCTTTTCCAAATCATGAAACAGTTAAAAGTCAGAAAAGTTCGACAAGAGAGATGAGATTAGAAGAAGATCTATGATCCCAGCCTATTTCGCAAACAAGACTTGTGCGGATAAAGTCACGATTTCAAATCATGAAAAGTGGCACCGGCTGCGAATATCGATGGTCACAACAAAGAAGGGAATGGATCTATGGTCGAGGTTCTTTTTGCAATCCGAACTAGCACGGACAGCGTCATGCTCCCTATTCGCAAAGAGGTGGTAGGACCCACTCAGATCGACGGTTGCATGAAGGGTTTAATCCCGATAGATGGGTAAGAACATGTAATGATCCAAATGACCATTGTATCAGGAAAGGAGAAATTGATGGCAGAAGTGAAAAAATGTGGACGGTGGATGTGAAAGGTTCCCCCAAATCGAAGGGCTAAGAAGGCCTCCAAGCTGTAGGTATCGCATCCAGTGCGGAGATGAGATGGGAAGGGACATTCATATGTGTAATCCGCCTCTTGGCGGGTAGGCTGATGTCCCCAAATGCTGACTTTGATAAACTTGAGGCAAAGGTCCCATCCAATGATGATAACTTCTTTGACTCCATAGGTCCAACAAGTGGTTCACGTGGGAAAAACAATAGGGAAACAAGAAGTGTAGGTTTTGAAATGATGAATAAAACATCTACACAAAGTTAAGAAAAGCCACAAACTGAATCCACTCAGCGCCACTGTCACAGTGAATGAAAAGGAAAGAAAGGTCAAATCCATAGTCCTTGAAACTAGCTTGGAAACCATATCAGGTAATATAATTGAGCATTAGAAGGAAAGATCCCCACCCTGGTGTCACACATCCTATTTTCACGTCGACCGATATTCAAGATTATGGCCATCTCCAGGCCATCTTGGCTTGCCCTACATAGCTCCATCTTCTGAAGTTGTCAAGGTATGGAAATGTATAGGTGGTGAGAGGTAAAGGTTGGACCCCAAGAAGTGTTGAGTCCCTTAGAAGATAGCCATGGCTGTGTGGTTTGAGAAGTTAGTTCGACAAGGGGTATTGATGGTTGGTGAACATGAAATTGTGTTTCTTCGTCGTCCAAGTTATCCACACCAGGAAATCGTCAACCATCGGGGCACAGATGTTAAACACCTAAGGAGGTTCAACTGTTTCCACACATCCTTACCCTTAGATGCATTGTGCATGGGTTTTTAGATCCCAAGGACATTTCTCCAATGCCTCCAGTGACTGTCACGACCTCCAAAGTCCCAATGCACAATGGTGGCAGAGTTGTTGGAGTGAAGGCTTAGCCTAGGATAATGGAGGTACGAATCCTTCATCACCACCCTTATGATCTCCACTTAACGACCTTGCCACGGACGAGGAGGATTTCAAACACACACCCAGCTACATGGCCTACGAGAAAACCCTCCTCATAGGAAGGAGAGAGTAATACAAGGATGATAAGTCTCTTAAGACGTTTATCATCATGAAGTGTATGGCCACCCTTTTTCCAGTTCCCTCCTATAACCATGTTACCAAATGAAGGAAGGGCTGGGAAAATGTTAGGCACCAAGGTGCAGGACTTCTTTTCATCCTTTGAGCAGCGTGGGATGAAAGAAGCAGGTCGGTCAGAGGAGGAAGAAAAGCATGTTCGAAATGGCTCGAGTTGGAAACTGACCATTAGCAGGCAGCGTAAGGATCTCTTTCAGATACCAAGATAAATAAAAATCTACGATGTTAGTCCACGCCCTAAAGCTCCATAATGTTTGTTCATATTTGTAAATCATGGCAATAGTTCCACTCTATATACTATTAATGCATGATTGTGACTAGAAATAGTTTCTGAGGTTTATTTCGGAGAATAATCTCAGCACTGAAGTAGTATAAATGCACTTTCGATAAGGGGATAAAGAGTTAGCTGGGGTGTTGGGAAACCTTCAAGGGATGAGGTTCTCCATTGTAAAATAAGATCTGGTTCCTGTGTTATGAATAAAATTGCAGAGAAAGAGTTGTTTCTTAAGACAAAGATTCATGTGTCATTTCTTCTTTCAATATGTATTTTCTTTACACGAAATGTACATCCTGTCTTCATTCCAGTTCGTTGATTTCTTTCATGTCTATAACTGAGTATATAACAGTTTGGAACTCATAATAGTTCCCTCCTATAATCGTGTTACCAGACAAAGGAAGGGCTGGGAAAATGTTAGGCACCAGGGCACAGGACTTCTTATCAGTCTTTCAGCAACGTGGTATGAAAGAAGTAGACCAGTCAGAGGAGGTAGAAAAGCATGTCCGAAATGGATCAAGTTGGAAACTGACCATCAACAGGAAGTGTAAGGATTGCTTTCACATACCAGGATATAGAAAACTCTATGCTATTAGTCCACGCGCTACAGCTCCATAATGTTTGTTCATATTTGTAAATTGTGGCAATAGTTCCACTCTCTATATTGTTAATGCATGATTGTGAATGGAAATGGTTTCTTAGGTTTGTTTAGGAGAATAATCTCAGCACTGAAGAAGTATAAATGCACTCTCGATAGGGGGATAAAGAGTTAGCTGCGAGTTTGGGAAACCTTCAAGGGCTGAGGTTCTCTGTTGTAAAATAAGATCTGGTGCCTATGTTATGAATAAAATTGCAGAGGAAGAGTTGTTTCTTAAGAGAGAGATTCATGTGTCGTTGCTTCTTTCAATATATATTTTCTTTACGTGAAATGTACATCCTGTATTCATTCCATTTCGTTGATTTCTTTCATGTCTGTAACTGAGTGTATAACAGTTTGAAATTCATACATGCTATGCTCCCCCTATTGTTTCAGACATTTATCAGGTTTTCTTCTAAAGTTGCATGGAATTTGTCTTGTTGGTGCTTTGCATGATGGGCTATTCTCTCTCGTCCCCTAGCCACCCACTAAATATCTCTTGATTGCAAGATCGATGACTATCTTGCCTCTTTTTTCAAGTCCATGCCATTCTTTTCCTCCTGCAAATGTTCCCTACCCAGGTTTTTGACTCCATTGCCAATGGTCCCTTGCCCTGATAATCCCACCTGCATCTCACATTAATATATTTTGTCCCATTTTAGGATTCCGGCCACTTGACCATCCTTGATCGAATATCTTATGTGGAGTAAACCTGAAGACAAGCAAGAGATCCCTCTTTGACTGCGCAAGGCTGGAGGCGCAGTATAAAGAGGTTCTGCTATTACCCGAGAGTGGGCCTTCCTCAACCTTTGGGCTCAATCCTGGTGCTAACACCATGGAAGCTATGGCACCTATAGTTTTTAACTAGGGAGAAGCACTTCTTCCTGTTTTCAAGGACCAGGTAACAAAATGTCGGAAAGGGGAACTAAAGCAATTTGGGTATGGGTCCATTTTAGCCTGCTTCCTCTTTGAGAGGGTGCCTCTCATGAGACTGAGCTCGAGGAGAACCTAGAGCGGCTGACTCTTGACATCCCTGATGCAGCAATAGATGACCTCGCCATGAGGTATCTGAGACATACTACAGGAGTACCAGGTCACTTCAACTCACTTCTTTGCAGGGTAGCACGGGCCATCATGTGTTGTCATTAGCATCTTTAGATGGTGGATTGCATGATGTACTACTGAAAGATAACTAGATTTAGGGTTTTTGTATGATTTTGTATTTCTTGAAAACCATAGTGATTCAGATGAGGTCTTGTGACCACATTTTTGTAAAAAATACTTTTTAAATATATATACAGACTTATTACTGGTGTTTATATGTCTAAATGGAAATCATATTTACATGAGTTTTATGTGTCATTTACAGTTTATTTTACAATGAACCATGTTTATTTTACAAGTTATGAATGGACAATATACCAGTCTAGGATGTAGTTTGCTAACGAATCAACAATTGTAATATTTGACCTAGGGATATGCCTATAAGTGATACACTCGAATGACCTCTCTAATAAACGCACTCTCTGAAATAAACAAAGGAGTACAAGGTTTTTGATGGTATAGACATGGTTTAGATGACAAACCACTAATTGTGAATCCATAAACACTACCAAATCATGAATGTCTCAAGACACGGCCTCATTCAGTAGACCTATTACTTCTTGATACTCAACGATGTTGTTGGTAGTGGGACCAATACAAACTGCTCCTAAACTGATCAAGTCATGAGCCGAGGAATAGAGAACCCAAGCAGCTGAAGCAAGGTTCAGGGTATGACGACAAGCACCATCAGTGAAGCTATAAAAATCCATTCAATCTACATAACCAAAACATGGTATAAATAGTTTGGACACTAAACTTAACACCATACTAAATCAACACACAACACACTAAAAGCCAAAAATATACATATATACAAGGTACCATACAAAAATCATTTAATCATAGTACCTCTTCAGGTACAACCCATTGTGAGCTTACCCAAAGGGTATCCCTTCATAATCCATGAGCTCATAAGCCCCTTTCTCTAAAACTTTGCTGAAAACAAAGGGACCATACCAGATTCACTCAAACTTCCCTTTGCCTAGTTTATCATGTCTCTGATCGTAGGTCAGAACTAGGTCCCTTTTGTTACAGCTGATTTTACCACACATGGTAGATCACACATTTATGGCCTTCCCTATCCCTTTGCAGATTCTTTTGACCCCATGGACTATTTTTGTACCTTTGATGTTTCCAATATCATCCGTAAAAACACTCATTATTTGTTGTACGCAACTTTTAAACCCTTTCTCATGTATACATGTGGATATAACCCTTAAACTTGCGTACATCGGGATCATGTGTGCAAAAGGCCAAATATTTTTGGATTTTTCCTTGATGTGGATTTGAGTCACTTGTCTCCTATCCTTCCATATGCCTCTATATCACTCGGATTTGACCTTCCATTACCCTAGTGAAGCAGTATATAAGGAAACCTTTGGATACATTGAAGGGGGAGAATTGATGAGCAAGAAAACTATAGTCCATTGTTTTCGTAGCTTGCTTATACTTGAGTCTGCATCTGTTGTAATCTCACAGATCACATAAGGTTACCAATAATACATACTAAATCATACATAAATATAAAGCAGAGACAAGAGACAAGAAAAGGTAAGATAAATAGATTATATTATTCCAATGAGTTCATACAAGGCAGAGAACTGAACTGAGTTCTCGTTTGGCTCAAAAGCATAATATATACAATTTACAAATAGTTACAAAATAACTACCTGTTGGTTCAGTGAACCGACACAACTTTTAGTTAGCCGACCTAATCTTCTGGTTTAGTCGGCCAACCGACTTAGTCGGCTGATCAACTAAGTCGGCCCATCGACTTAGTCGGTTGATCAACTAAGTCGGTCTTTGTTCAAGTCGACTTGTGTCGACTTGCTCCTTCTACATCTCCCCCATGAACAAAACATTTCTTCATCTTGAAGAAACAGGGAGGTACAAAATATGTGTTTTTTGGACCCTTCCAAAAACGCTATTATGGCGGACTTTGCAGACGAATGGTCGGTCTTTTCTAGACACAAACCTCAACAATGGCTGGAGCTGTGATGGCGAGGTTATGTTGAAAGTCTATCCATCTCTGCAAATATTTCTGGATGTCGATAGTTAATATAGTTAAGATTGACAGGACCGACATCTTTTCCGAAAGGGGGACTTCCATGATCTTCTCCATGTTGGGGCCCAGGAATTGGTTCTGCTCTTTTGCTGTGTCGATGAGTATTTTCATCTGTGGGCAGATGATGTCGACTTTCTCTAGATTGGGAAGAGCTTGTTGTACCCACTGATGTGCTTCCCATTCCAGTTTCTGCAGTTTGTTGGTTTCCAGCACTATCTGTTCTTCTAGTGTCTACCTAAGTGTCGCCTCTGTCATCTTCTTGCTCTCCAAATCCTGAATGCCTTGACGAGTCTGGCGTGTCTGCTGATAGACCTTCCCATAGTGAGTAGTCTAGTACCTTAATACTTCTTCGATGATGATAAATTCCTCCATATGGTCCTGTAGCACTTTGTATGCCTCTGAGAAAGCAGTGTGCTGTGCCATTAGTAGTCGGGTGGTCTCTTCCTTCTGTTCTTCCTTAGTTTCCTGGAGATGTGCCTGGATGGTCGACACCATGCTCTCGAAGAGCTGATATGCTCTTTCCAATGGTCTATCTGTGTCAACTTCGATAGGGCTTGGTATGACGGACTGAGCTAATGTCCTGCATTTGCCGAGAAACTTGACCTATTCTGTATCTTTATTTGTTAGTTCCTTTGTTTTTCTATCAGCCCTTGTCTTTGCTTCTTTGGCCAAGGTCTTGAGGAGTTGGCCAACCTCCGTGTTGGTCAAGGAGCTTGCATCCCTTAAGCTGATCTGTAGGCTGGAAGTTTTTGCATGATGCTCTTTCTTCTTCTTATGCTTTTCTGGTTCGGTCTCTTGGGTACCTGCAATAGTTGAGGGGGGGCCTTGGGTTTGTGGGATGGAAGTGGATGGTTTTTCTGTCTGGGGAGGTGGTATGGTCACTTCCGGCCATGAGGATGTAGTCGGTTGAGATAGGTCTGGTTGTAGATCAGGTGGTGGAAGAGGTGTTGGGGATGATGGCGGTGGTGGTGATGGAGTGGGGGAATGGTCGGGGGTAATAGGTTTGGTGGAAGTGCGTTGTGGAATTCTATCGGGGGATATGTCTGGTTCTGGTGGTCGGGTGGTGGGTGGGTTGATGTGTTCCATGGTAGACTATGTTTCTCCAATCATGTCGCCTTCTTGGTTAGTTTGTCATGTGAAGTTCGACGTCATGTGTGCATAGACCGTGGGGTGGGTACTGCTACCTGCATAGAGAGGAGCCCTTGTGTGAATTTTCTGAGCCGACTGGAATAGGTCAGGCAGCGTCTCAAAGAAATATTTGATCTCGGTGTCCTTGTTGAACTTTTCTTTCACTGACTCCGGTATCACTCTTTTGTATAAGTCAAGGGGGCTGACCGATTGTTTTGCCGGTGCTTGCTCCTCGACTACTGGTGTCGGTGATGGAGGTGGAGGGGTTGACATAAGATCAATGACGTCTTCGGGCGTCGTCGTTGTTTTTTCCTTCTTTGGTCGACCTTCAGGGGCTCCTGCTTCAAGAAATCGTTGGAACTGAGTCTCCACTGGTACTTTGTTTGCGGCTGCATCCTCTATTATGTCAAGTGCCGTAGCTACTAGATCTTATTCATCATCAGATGACTCAGCAATGATAATCTTGCACTTACCTTTGCGTTGTTGTACTTTTTGTGATCTAAGTTTCCTTCTGGCGGTGGCTA
The DNA here is from genome assembly GCA_001517045.1 of Pseudotsuga menziesii. Taxonomy (NCBI): domain Eukaryota; kingdom Viridiplantae; phylum Streptophyta; class Pinopsida; order Pinales; family Pinaceae; genus Pseudotsuga; species Pseudotsuga menziesii. Next base: position 348,354 of record LPNX010368516.1, read on the forward strand.
TCTCAGTGGCTAATTTCTGAATGATGCCTTTTGATAAAGCATACTCAGGGTTGTCGGGCTCGACTTTACCCATCGGTACCTGAGTTGGGGCGACGCTTACTGGAGCCAAAGGGGTTGCTTGCTGCTGTGGTTGTGGCTACGGTTCTGTCGGCTGTGGGTCAGCTTGCTTTGCGGTCGGAGGATTGATAGTTATTTGTACCCGACCAATGGGCTCAACTGGTATGTCCTCTAACACAAAGGTACCGATATAGAGGTTGAGCTCGTAGTCTTCCTCTTTCTCTTGGTCAGTGAGTGGCTCCTCTATTAAGAAGTCGACCTGTTTGGCTACCTTGGGCACTGGTATTCTTGTCTTCGCTTGTCGAGTCAATTTCCAGAAGATTTGATCGACAGTCGGGTAGTAATCGAGGGCGTTGGCTTTGGGGTTCTCGTCCTGCATATACCAGATCGACGTATGGTCGAGCTCTAGCTGGATGTGAGAGCTCGCAGGTAGATTTCATCGGATGTTCTGAGGCACCCTCCATCTAGTCATGTGAACCTTTAATTGTTGGAACCAGTTTTCCAGAAACACTTTCCCCTGTCCTAGCTCATGCGGTTTTCCTTTCTGGGAGAAGGGTTTAAACCTATTCATGTTGAAATTTGTTGGTTCCCAGAAGAGTGGATTTCCTTTTAGACAGATGTGATACATGATGATCTAGAGGATGAGGGAGGGGAACTTGATGAGTCCTCCTATCTCTTGGCATCGTTCGCAAATGGTTTTGATCATGTCAGCGACATAATCTCCCCATCTGTAGATTCGACCGTCAATTGCAATTGTGTCAACGGACTCCAGCATTTCCAATTTGAGGTCGCTACTTCGACCTGCTAAGGTAAGTGTGATGGCGATGATTTTGGCCACAATCTATGGCGTTCGAGTTGCAATCCTCCTGATCATCAACCCTTTGGAATTTTTTCCGGACGGCGATCCCGTAAGCTCTTGAACCAACCCTTCCTTGATTCCGATTGGTACAGGGTTCCCTTGGTTAGACAGGCCGGTGAGCTTGGAGATGACATCCCCGGTAATGTCGATCGACTGGTTAAAGTAGAACCGACCGTTGTGGTATCGACTGATGATGAATGTTACGGCAGCTTCTTTTGTCCCACCAAAGCTTGCCATCAGGGGTGCATTGGCATAGTTAAAGATGGTGCTCCGTCGGACTTTTTTGGCCACTTGGGTCATCTTCTTGTCGACAAAGGCCCACTCTTGGATCTTGGTCCAGAGTTTCTGCCATGGGCCCTCCTGCACTTTGGCATTTTTGATATTCTTTAATCTACGGATCAAGGGTGTATCCTCAGCCTGTAGCTCTTTTTCCTTGGTCGCTGCTCTGGTCTGTTTGGGGGCCATTATGTCTTTTTGGTCGGGGTTACTATAGGTTTCTGGGTTTTTAGTCGACTGAGTGTGCGAGTGCTCTGTATGTAAAGGGTGTGGTGAATGAACCTTCGACGGTCCTGTATTTATAGGTGATGCTGTGATTGTGTGTGGGAATGGATGTATTAATGGCAGACTTGACGTTCCAGCTGCAATACGTGAGTGTGGAGTAATGGTGAATTGCTTTCGGTGCTCGAGGTCATAAATGCGTGATGGGACTTTCGAGGTCGTCGGCCAGTGTCAGTGCTGAGAATGGTCGACCAGACTGGTCGATGAATATGGTCAAAGAGGATGATGTCGGTGGTCAAAGTAGCGATTTCCTGTCATGGTGTTGTGTGGGGTGTATTAAGTTGTTTATTTTTTTGAATTTTTAGCTTTTTATGGGTTTTGGTGGCCGGTTACGGTCGTTATTTATTTTTATTTTTTTCCAGTTTTTGTAACGTTTTAATCGGGCTCCATTAACGAGTTTTTGAAATACTAGGCCCTGCAATGTTTTTAGTCGGACTGAACCATTGGAGTGTCTCTCTTCGACAACGTATGGGCCATTCCACTTTGTGTGGAGTTTCTTGGGTTTTCCTTTGACTCGACTATTATAAAGTAAGGCAAGGTCGCCGACTGACAAGTTTTTGTTTTTTATGTTACGGTCGTGCCATGCTTTCTGTTGTTGCTTGTGAATTTCTTGGTGTTGTATAGCCATGAGTCTGTGTTCTTCCATTTTGCTAAGTTGAAATAGTCAGTCCTTTATTACATGTTCGACATCAACATGTAGTAGTTCTGCAATAATAGGTGTCTGCTATCGGAAATGTAGGGGGATGACTACTTCTTGTCCGTACACTAGTCGAAAGGGGGTTTGGTCAGTCGACCATTTATAAAATGTCATGTACACCCATAAGACCGCAGGGATTTTCTCGTCCTAGTCTTCCTTGTCGATACTGCATATTTTGGTTAACCCTTTTGTTAATGTTTTATTGAAAGCTTCAATTGCACCATTCGACTGAGGATGGTATGATGTACTTCATCGGTGTTCAATGTGGAATTGGTCGGTCAAGTGTTTGATAGTTTTGTTAATAAAATGTGTTCCTTGGTCGCTGATCAATGTTAGTGGGCATCCAAATCTAGTGATGATGTTTTCATAGATAAAATTAGCAGCTACCTCACTTGAACATGTATTGACGGGTTCAGCTTCTGCCCATTTAGTGACATATTCTACTGCTGTGATAATATATCTTGCACCTGACCTTTTGGCTGGGATAGGAAATGGTCCTATGAAGTCTATAGCCCATATTTCAAATGTGAGACTAGGGTTTACTGATATCAAGGGAATTTCTATGCTCGACAGGGGTCGACCAAGTTGTTGACATCTGTCACATCGACTGACAAAACTTTTGCAATCTCTGTGGAGTGTCGGCCACCATAATCCTGACTGTTATATTTTCTTGGCAGTTGTGTCTTCTTGGAAATGTCCTCCTACAGGTCCATAGTGTGCTTCATGCATGATTTGGTCTCGTTCATGTTCGAGTACACATCTTCAAAGGATGTCGTCTAGGCCCATTTTGTATAGAAATCCATTGATGAGGCTGTAGGGTGTAGCTTTCATAGCTAGGATTTGTTTTTTCTTAGTATTCATACCTTCTGGTGCCTGGCCGGTTTCTAAGAACTGACCAATTTCTTCTAGTTCTTCTAGCACTGCTTCTATGCGAAATAAATGGGCATCTGGTAAGTCGTTGTCGACTCTGGTCGGTTCCTCCCCTATGTCTATGCGGGATAGATGGTTGGGCCCGACATTTAGTTTTCCTGGTTGGACAACGACTTCAAAATCAAATTCTTGAAAAAGAAGTAACCAGCGACAAATTCTCCCATGATGAAGTGGTTTATTGATGAGGTATTTGAAGGCTTGATGGCCGGTATAAAATGTGAAGGGATTTTCCAAGAAGTAATGTCGATACTTTTGGAGGGAAAAGACCATACCTAGGGCTTCCCTTTCAGTGGTCGAATAGTTTCTTTCAGCTTTATTTAGTTTTTGACTGCTGTAAACTATAGGGTAATCCATCCCATCATCCCCTGGTTGAGTTAGGATTGCTCCGATTTCTATTCCTGATGCATCAATATGCACATAAAACTTGGTCGACTAGTTTGGAAATTTTAGAATGGGGGCTTCGACTAGTGTCCTTTTCAATTTGTTGAAGGAGATTTGGCATTCCTCTGTCCACTTAAACTCTTGATCTTCCTTTAGTAGTTCTTCCAGAGGATAGGTCATATCTGAATAGTGTCTTGTGAATTTTCTATAATAGCCTGTATGGCCCAGTAGCACCCTGACTTATTTGGTGTTTATTGGTGGTTTCAGGTCGAGGATAATTTTAATTTTTGCAAATTCGACCTTGATACCATTTTTACAGACAATATGCCCTAAGAGTATGCCTATGGGAGTCATAAAGATACATTTCTTAATGTTTAGGGAGAGTTGAATCTGTCGACATCTTTCGAGCATAAGTCAGAGCCATTTGCAGTGATCTTTTAAGGTGGAGTATATTGTCCAGTCGTCGAAGTATACTGCCATGGTCTTATATATGTATTCTTGGAATGTCTTGACAACAATTTGAGAAAACACTACAGGTGCATTCTTTAACCCAAAAGGCATAACTCTGTAAGCAAAGGAGCCAAATTCATAGACAAATGTTGTTTTCTTTTGATCTTCTTTTGCTATGGGTACTTGGTTATAGCCTGAGAATCCATCTATAAATGAGTAGCATTCATGGTCTGCAACTTCATTCAAGATTTCATCAGCATAAGGGGTGGGGAATGGGTCTGTCAGTGTGACTTTTTTGAGCTCCCTAAAGTCGACACAAATTCTTAATCTTGTCAGGTCATGTTTCTTGGGTTGTACGACCATGGGGATTTCCCATTCCGACTGGTCGATAGGGTAAATGATCCCTGCTGCTAACATGTTGTCGATTTCCTTTTTAACTATCTCCTTGTATTTGTGAGCTAGTTTATAAGGTATTTTCTTGACAGGTCGAACATCAGGTTTAGTATCAATTTTCATTTCTCCCATTTCTTGTACTAAGCCTTTTAAGTATTTATAGTCCCTAGCAAAGACATCCTGGAATTCTATAAGTAAGTTCACTATTTCTGTGGTCTGTTGGTTGTTCCAGTAGTCACCAATCTTTGCTATTTTTGGTCAGTCATCATTTGAAATGTCGACCTCTTTAGTTTTCATTTTGGGATCTAGCCACTCTGGTGCTTTAGCTTCATTAATCGGCCGACTCCCTTCTTTGAACTGGGAGAAGGTGGCAGGGAAATTAGCTGCAGTCATTCTGTCAAGATTTGGTTTGTTGGTGGTCTCGACTTTCAAGATTGAGTGGATGGGTTTGGTTGTTTCAATGTGGTCAGATTTCCATCTGAATCTCTTTCCTTCTGTGTGTTCATTTTCTAAGTGTAAATGGGTCGACTATGGTTTTGACCCAGTTTGTATATTGTTACAGCCCTTGATCTATCGATGGTCTTGGTAGGTTTGTTTTTCAGTCGGTTGGAGAAACTGTTTGATTTGTTGTGCTGTTTCAGCCAATTTTTCCTGTTGAGGTGTGAAGTTGAAGTCTTTAATAAAATTTTCCCTCAGTTCATTCCAGAAGAAGGTTTCACCTCTAGCTTCCTCCATCTTATACCATTTATTGGGTAAGTCGGCTAGGGTTGAAGGGAACAAATGTGGCCAGGCTCTCTCATCTTTATATCCAAGTCTCCTCCACTCCATTTCACAAGTTTTGATATGTTGTTCTGGGTTTTGACCTTGGGTAAAGGTAGGGATCTGGGCTTGCTAGGTTAACTTCTTTCCACCAAACCTCTCGACAAAGTAAGTCGAAGCAGTTGTCCAGGTCTGTAGTTTTGACCGATGGGTATCCCACCATCTAGCTGCTTGACCTGTAAACGTTTCAACTAAGCTTTGGAGTTGGCCATGTTCTCCAATATTTTTAGATACCTGTTCGACGTGCATGACTGGGGATTCCCTCTCCTTATACTTGGGTAGTTGTGTAGTGTTTAAGTTGTTGGTTGTAAGGTAGGTCGTTCCCTGACTTTCTTTTCAAATATTTTGGGGATAATTGATACTATGAAGCACTGTCGGGTGGGTTTTTTCTATACTTTTTGTATAGACCACAACCCTCTTGCTTGTGTTTCATAATTTTCCATCTCCCAGTCATATAATTCAGCATCTGAGTTATAACCAATTGAGTCTTGGTTACCTAAGTTAAGTTCTCCATAGATGTTTGGTTCTGTATAGTCTGTATTGTTGTCGATCTGGTAAAGTTGTCTGACATCGACTTCCTCATCAATCGGTTCAGTCCAAGGATCTCCTTGGGATGGATGAATGGGTACAATGACCTTTTGACCATTTCCTTTTAACTTGATTCGTTCCTTGTCTAAGGAGATGGATGCTTTCATCTTCCGTCCCCAAGGTCGACCGACTAGTGCTGGGAAGGAGCTAGATCCTTCTTTTGGGTCAATAATTTCAAAATCAACCTTAGTCGAGATTCCTTTGATGGTCATGTCCACATATTTCCAAACCCCAATGGGTTCAATGAGGCCTTGGTCGGCGAGTTTTAGATAAATGCTTGACTCGTAGAGTCGAGGTCTTCCCATCTTTTCCCATGTATCCCGGGTCATGATATTTACTTGGGACCCGAAGTAGAGCACTACTTGTCAGACATGCTAACTGTTACGGAGAGAAATTCCTATGGCTTGGGGTACCACAACAGACAGCTTTGACTCCAGAAATCAATCTTTCCCAATATCCAATAGAAATAAAATGTCTAACACTAAAGGATCAGACCTCATACCTTATTCTGGATGGTTGAAGTAGATCCCCATTGAGCTTTCCAATCTTCAGCTTGAATTGATATAATACTTTCTCAACAACAAGTAAAAAATACAAGCATACTATATATCATGGTGTTAGATCTATTCTAACATATATAATCAATAATGTAAAAGAATTTGACGTATTCCAATGGATACAATATTCAATCAAATACACATCATTGGACAGGAAAAGATAGTTCTTATTAATATAGATCAGAGATTACAAGATAGATACAACCTCTAACGGCACGTCTGCAAACCGGAGAAACTAAATCCCCCACTTGGGCCTCCACCACCTCAATCCTCCATCTCACGATAGCAAGCTCACTAGCAAAAGGCAAGCTTGGGAAGAACACAAAAGTGCTCCAAAGGGACAAAGGGATGCAGACTCAAGCATAAATTCTGGAAATAATGGACTATAGTTTTGTTGCTTTCAATCTCTCTATATGCCTTCAATGTACCAAGGGGTTCCTTATACAGCTTCACAAGGGATAATGAAGGGTCGAATCCAAGCGATCTCAAGGCATATGGAAGGCCAGGAGTCAAATGAGTCAGATCCATGTCAAGGAAAACTCCAAAGGATTTGGACTATGCACACATCCCGATGTACGCGGTTATAGGAGTCAAACCTGCGTATGTACACGGTTATCGGGGAAAAATCCACGTATATCATCTTTTATATATATTTTTAGGGATGATCAAGGTAACATCAAAGGATAAAATATGGTCCATGGGGTCTAAAGAGTCTACAGCAGGATAGGGGAAGGCCATACAAAGTGTGATTCACCTGGAGTGATGAAATCCGCTATAACAGATGCCCCCTAATGTGTGAGGTCAGAGGGGTCATACGATGGCCGAAATACATTATAAGTCCATAGCAGAAGTGGAGTGATGAAGGATCCCAAATGGAAGACCAGCCACCCAATCAGCATAGTACAATGATACAACTCTGCATATAACTGCAAGTACATATAGAAGTCCTGGATACATAAGACTACAATGGCCATGAATAGGCATAATACATGATATCACATATGTGGTCATCTCCACGTACAATATACATATATTAGAATCTCCATGATGAAGAAATACAATGGACAATGATCTCCAAAATGGCTGAAGATATACAATAGATCAAGATCTCCATAGTGGCTAGAAATGTCTGACATACACTAGAATCAAGTCACGAGAGCTGAAATCTCATGAACACTGGCACGATCAAGGAGGTAGCATATAAAAGATGCCACCAGTTTGGAAGGTCTTCTACACAAACCACTACGAGTACATGTCCTACTATGTGAATAGAGGTGTCGAGGTCGAACATAGTAGTCCATCGTCTGATTACCGGTCATTGATGTATACCGTTAACAGACGCGAGATTACCCACTGATAATGATAATGGGAACCAAGGTACTAGAGTGCAAACTAACAAGTGTGAATAGATGTGTTGAGGTCAAACACTTGAGAGAATCCATCGATCAGGGGACATTGATGTATTCCCAAGAAACTGTCGATGGTGAGAGAACCTGCCACTGATGACTGTAAGTCTCAAGGCACTCAAAAGGACTCTAGATTCCAATCCCAGAATAAATGATCTGAATTCGATGGGATGAAATCCGTTGGAAGGAGGGCATTAAGGCATCCCCCATCATCCAACATGAGGTACTCAACAAAGCTGTCTAATGTGGAAGGACTCGATCATAAAGTGCACGAACCAGTAACTGTACCGAGAATGGCCGACATGCAAAGTCAAGATAACTGAGGAATGGCCGACATAGTTTTCAACTTCCTTCGAACAAGAGCATAACGACATATGGTGACTGAATGAAGGCAGCATAGACTCGATATACAAACTGGGACATCTCTGTGACACAGGAGGCATCAAGAGAGGATCCATAGGGACTGGAAGCTTAACCAATCGATGGAGATAAACTCAGATAAATGAGTACAGCTCCTAAGTCAAACTATAACCCAACCAATGGATGTGATATATAGTGCTCTGTTCGAAGGCGACATGACTCGACAGCTGCCAAAGATAACATCTTTCCTTGTCCGGCTTTTTGGTTTTTTGATTTTTTTTGGACTTTTTCAGTTATTTGAAAATCTTGAAAAAAGAATAAACTAGCTTTATAGTTACAAACTAGGAGGAGACGAGTGTCATAAGGGCAAAGAAACTAGTTCCAAGTAGTGGAACATACCTATGCTCAATGCAAGGATACACGTGTAGGATATCGACACTCAGGGGAAAATCCCCTCCTGGTAAAAAGGGAATCAAGCTACAAAGGATGTAAAAATAGCTCTGCATGGCTAGACATGAGACAAGCTCGGGCTATATGGCTGAAACACAATGTTAGGGGAGCCGGCATAAAGCTCAATAAGGCAGGAAAAGCTCATGATAATGCATTCACAACTTGAAATAAGGGGAGTCTAGAGGGAAACAGGCCAGCATAAGATCAAGAGGAGTATGAAGCTCTTGCTCAAGGACATGGTGGGACTAAAAGGGACTCCAGACCTAAGAGAGGACTCACAGCATGGGTACCAAATACAAAAGGGAGCTAACTAGGGCACCCATGTATAGGAAAGCTCTACCATTCACATAGTACCACTTCTAACAGCAGCATGAAGGTTCCGTGATACCATGGAATGGGTTCATACCTAAGGTTAAGATGGAAAGGTCATAAGGCAATGCATAAATGCAAGGGGATGTGAATTCCTAACCTATATGCCAGTACAGACATAATACCTATGAGCGGCACGAATGGGTTGAAACCTCGAAGAGAGTGTACAAACAGGACTCTACATGACAACAATATTAGTCCAAAACAACCCAAAATAGTCAATAAAGAATCCAAACTCTAGGGAATAGGGAGGAATGATCATGACAACCAAACCCAAAGGAAACAATGCAGTGAACAATGGGACATAAAAATGAAGATAAGGTGTAGACCCAACTTTCACGCATCCACTACCACCCCTATGAGGGTGACCACCGGTGTAAAGACCGAGCGAAGGGAATAAAAATCCTCCAAAAATGGAGTAGAGGATGGAATATGACCATTCTCAAATCGATGAGCACAGTAAGGGGCTATGATGCCCCCAAGTCTGACACCAGGGTTCGTACTAGGACTAAGGACAGGTGATAGGATACCAGGCATGCCGAAAAATAAAAGGACCTAAACTCAAGAGAGCATAAATATACTCAAGTAACCACAATCCCAAAGGCCAACTAGCGCACAAAGAGCATACTCCTAAGAAAATCTACAGCCAAAATACAAGCAAACCAAGGGGAGGATATGTGAGCTCCCGAATGCACCAAGTATGTCTCGCCTAATAGAGGCCCGAAACTCCCATACACTACAAGCGGAGGTACGTAACCAATTATAGTGGCCCTCAGCTTCAACGCGTAAAGTGACTGTGCTGTTCGACCTCTACCTGGCCAGGACACCTGCAGAATAACCTCTATAAGTACCCCCTCGATATCCTAGGTAAGGTCACTAAGGTCACCTCAATATAATCAAAGCTCGGGAGGACAGTCGCAGGAGGGATTGACCGTATGGGCAGGGTAGCAAAGCCCGATACTCTCGAAAGAGCCCCCAGATACGAATACAATCCTGGAAATATCTCCGGTGCTACTCAGTTATGACTAAGGGTCATCCCAATCAATAACTGCTCACACTGCCTCGTGCTTAACTCCTGTTTGAGAGGAGGATCCTGAGAACGATGGTTATACCAAGGATTTCACACACTCCCTAGATAGACACCTAGATGTTGTTTTTTAGTGATATTGGAGAATTGACTTACAATGAACTATTCCAAGATCCTAAAACCTAAGCTTGTTGGTGCACCCTAGAAAATAAAAGAGTGTAATTCATTTTATTTAGCGTTGATTTTAGTTGGCTGTAATTACTCAAAGGGAAATGGCCATGCAACTAGTGATACGAAGACTCAGCAGTGAAATAAAAGTGCACACCATAACAAACAATGCTAAGTGCAATCTTTGTCAAATGAAAAATAGGGTATGCCACTACATGAGAGCATAAATATATATTCCTTTCTGAATTCCAATGCAATCCTTCCTATATGAAAGCCTAAACACAACTCTCATCCAAGAAATCCAATGCAAGTACCTCCTCAAATCCATATCTAAGATGCAACTACTTTGTATTTTTCAATATAAAAGAATGAAAAATGAAATAAAAGTCATCTAAAACTCTTAGTCTATGCAGCAAGTATAAAATACAAGCCCAGCAAGACACCGAGACAAAAAGAGCAATTCACTAATGGCAAAACAAAAAGGATAAATGACTAAAACTACTTTCAAAGAAAAATCAATGAAAAAGCGGTCTCTGGTCACAAAAGAAGCATCCAACAGACAACATCAGACCCAAGGAAGACCCAACCACACTCACAACCCACCCATCAACTTCCCACAACATCAAACTCACCAAAAGGGAGGATGTACACGACTGTATAAATAACAACTGTGTATGTACGTGACTTTTGGCCAAAAATCCGCGTATGTACGCAAATTTTGGCCAAAAACCTGCGTATACAAAGAAGGCAGTGGTAAAAAGCAGGCCAAGGACAAACCAATAAAGGGGAGTGTCAATGGACAGACATACTATAAAATGCGACACAAAAATAGGGAGAAACCAAGAGCAAGTCAATAATATCAAGCCCATTGTGCCCCCAACCCCAAAGAAAAACAAGGAACATCCCCAGTGGAGTCACCAATTCTGTTACGGAGAGAAATTCCTATGGCTTGGGGTACCACAACAGACAGCTTTGACTCCATAAATCAATCTTTCCCAATATGCAATAGAAATAAAATGTCTAACACTAAAGGATCAGACCTCGTACCTTATTCTGGATGGTTGAAGTAGATCCCCGTTGAGCTTTCCAATCTTCATCTTGAATTGATATAATACTTCCTCAACAACAAGTAAACAATACAAGCATACTATATATCATGGTGTTAGATATATTCTAGCATATATAATCAATAATGTAAAAGCATTTGACATATTCCAATGGATACAATATTCAATCAAATACACATCATTGGACAGGAAAAGATAGTTCTTATTAATATAGATCAAAGATTACAAGATAGATACGACCTCTGACGGCACGTCTGCGAATCAGAGAAACTGAATCCCCCACTTGGGACTCCACCACCTCAATCCTCCATCTCACGATAGCAAGCTCACTAGCAAAAGGAAATCTTGGGAAGAACACAAAAGTGCTCCAAAGGGACAAAGGGATGCAGACTCAAGAATAAATTCCGGCAACAATGGACTATAGTTTCATTGCTTTCAACCTCTTTATATGCCTTCAATGTACCAAGGGGTTCCTTATATAGCTTCACAAGGGATAATGAAGGGTCTAATCTGAGTGATCTCAAGGCATATGGAATGCCAGGAATCAAATGAGTCGGATCCATGTCAAGGAAAACTCCAAAAGGATTTGGACTATGCACACATCCCGATGTACGCGGTTATCAGGGAAAAATCCATGTATATCATCTTTTATATAGTTTTTAGGGATGATAAAGGTAACATCAAAGGATCAAATATGGTCCATGGGGTCTAAAGAGTCTGCAGCAGCACAGGGGAAGGCCATACAAAGTGTGATTCACCTGGAGTGGTGAAATCCGCTATAACACTAACCTTCGATTTCCAAGTTGACAAGTGGGTCGACATCGTTTTTGTCTTTTTGGTTCAAGTTGCAGATGTTCTTAGTTTTTTTTCCAAGGTTGGTACTTTTTATTTCATGCAGTAAGTCAATGAACTGAGCTAAGGATTTGTATATTTGAGTGAGTTGGATTAATTGCTGTATTGTGTTAGGTCGACTGTTAATGATGTCCTCTTGTCGTGCAATGTCGTGAAATATGTGGGTTGCTTCTTGATATGTGTGTTTTTCCTTCATAGGGTTGGGATAAACATTTGTGTTTTTAATCTTACTGATTTGAGGGTTATCAGGCCCCGTTTTTGTGCCTTGTCGAGTGACAATATGTAATTTTTTAGTAGTTATTACATGATGCTTTTGTATAGAAGACAAGACATTAACATTTTTCTTCGTATTGATTTTCTCTAACATAGTAGGACAATCCTCTAATGAGTGATCGCCTACTCCATAGTGTGTACAGAATTTAAGATCAGTTATGTCCTTGTATGGACAGTCTGCGTACCGATGACCTTCTTTGTAGCATGTGAAGCACTGGGTGGGTTGACGCGATCGTATGTTGCGATTCCCAAGGAATCAACCTCTTCCTCCGTAACCTTGGCGTCGATTGTCGTACCGATGCTCATATCATCGGTCATCGTATCCTTGTCCATTCTGATTGTTTGCTGGATTGATTTTCTCATTGTTTTGCGCTACTACATTCATTTGGTAAACCGCCTGATAGTTTTGTCGGTTCTTCAGGTTTAACTGACAGTTGGCGGTGTTATGACTTTTGGTCTCACAGATGGTGCACCAGGAAGCCTTTCTGTTCTTCATGTTAAATGGACAATATTTTGTAGAGTGATCTTCCTGTTCCTGGCAAATGTCGCAAAATGATTTAGTTTGTACAAAGCAGACATCTTGTCGGCTATATTCTTGTCGACAGTTATCTTTCGAGTGACCGGCCGTCGAGCATTTGGTACACTAGATCTCCTGATTCTTGAGGGTTAGTTCCTTCAAAGACTTCTGCATGTTCTCAAGTTGTTCCTCTAATTTGCGGTCCGTGGGGTAAGCAGGTAAGTCTTCATCCATCTCCACCTGAAGAGATTTTGTGAGTGTGTCTTCATATGTTTTGAACGTCTCCAGACTGATGTGTCGGTGTACTTTCTGTGATAATCCTACAAGGAACCATTGAATTAGTAACTGTTCATCAATAATGTAATCTAGCTGGCTTAATAGGTCCTTCCAATGTTTATCATAGTCGTGGACTGTCTCCCCTGGCTTTTGTGACGTAGTTTTGAGCTTCTTCACGGCCAGATTCTTAGCGTCTGGGGTTTTGAAAAATGATGAGAATTGTGCCTTAATATCGGCTTTGGTCGCTCTGGGTTTCCTTTCTAAAAAGGTCATGTACCATGTCAAGGCCCTTTTCCTTAAGTCTCCTACGAACTGTGCCATTTTTCGGTCTTCATCTGTAACTTGGTTGGCTTCCCAGGTCGACTCGCAGATGAACCAATGTCATCTGGGGTCTTTGTCTCCCTCATAAAGAGGAATGTGAGCTGATCCATGACCCATGTCTGAATCACTTCCACTTCTCTCAGAATTTGGTGGCGGTGGAGGTGGGGGTGGTGGTGAAAGTGGTGGGGTTATTGATGTAGTTGTTCCTGCGGAATTCTGGTCGATGAAACTTGTGCTCCCATCGGTCATCAAGTCTTCGTCGACTTGCAGTCGGTTAATGTCTACTTCTACTATCGATGGTCCACTGCAAATTTGTGTTCATAGGTCGGATTGTTTGATTTCTTCTAAAGCTATAATTGGCAGGGGGGCACTCCTTCATGTGTCAGTAAGAGTAAGTGGATACTGCAGAGGGAGGGTGCCGCTTGAAATGTCACCCAGTTTCCTTCCAGCGATCGACGTATAATAACATGTTGACTAGTGTACATTTCATCACCTAGTCAGCTCCATATAATGAAGTCACCAGCTCATAGTCGAAGGTCGTCTTTGACAATAGTCTGTATTCTAGTATGCGGATTCAATGGGGAAAGGGTCGTTCCTTCACTGGGAGCTCTTAGTTGGAGAGCTTATAGCTGCTCGATCCATGCTTCTTCTTTCATAGGGGATGATTCTTGCTCCATGCCTTCTTCATGTCAGTCATGACCCGACTCTGGCGGATTCTCTTCCTTGTCGTTCTCCCTAGGGTTTTGTCCTCTGTGCAGCTCTAAGGCTCTTTCACGTCTTGCTTCCCTTCTTTGGTATCTTTCGTCCCTTTTGGTCTTCTGGATGTCTGACATATTTTCATACAATACTAGTCTCATGTGGTCCTCTTCGGTCGACTTTTCATTACTGGTGCCTACTGTCTGGTCTGGGTCGACTAGGATCCACTATACTCTATCTCCAACACATGACCAGCTACCCCCCCATAGCCTGCCTGACACTTTTAGAAAGCCTAGATAGTTCTGTCTATTTTCTTAGGAAGTATTCCCACTCCCTTTCTGCAATGAATTTCTCCCACTTCCTCTGCTTCTTTGCCCAGTTAGTGTTTGATGGCTATTCGCACAGTGGTGGATGAGGTTCGACAATGTGTCTTGCTCCCTTCTCGATCAAGAATTTGAACAGCAAGGTTGGTAGGGAACACAAAAATTGTTCGGTGAAATCTGTGTAAAATTTCTCTTTGACATTTTCCACTGAAGTTCTGTCTTCGACTGCTTGTTCCTCACAGAAGTCGTCAGTGATTTTCTCAAACCACTCCAACAAATTTGTTCGGCCTCCTCAGATCAGTTTTTCCAGCAACTATTGTTCTTTAGTTGTGTCTGGCTTTCTCATCCAAAAGTTGCTTCAAGAGTTGGGGCACTGATTCGATGAACTTTTCATGCGTCTCTGTGAAAAATATTTCTTTTGCCTCAGCGACTGTTAATATGTTCCTTCATGCGTAATTTTGCATATAGTTTTCAATTTTACGTTCCCACCAGTCCTTAATCTCCTGCTATGGTATCATATGTGAGCATATATTTCAGTCATGTAGTACCAGCAATGGAACCAATGTTGTAATCTCATAGATCACATAAGGTTACCAGTAATACATAAATATAAAGCAGAGATAAGAGACAAGAACAATTAAGATAAACATATTATATTATTCCAATGAGTTCATACAAGGCAGAGAACTGAACTAAGTTATTGTTTGGCTCAACAGCCTAATATATACAATTTACAAACAGTTACAAAATAACTACCTGTCGGTTCGGTGAACCGACACGACTTTTAGTTAGCCGACCTAATATTCTGGTTTAGTCGGTCGACCGACTTATTCGGTTGATCAACTAAGTTGGCCCATCGACTTAGTCGGTTGATCGACTAAGTCGGTCTTCATTCAAGTCGACTTGTGTTGACTTGCTCCTTCTACAGCATCCCTTTGTCCCTTGAAGCACTTGGTTTTCTTCCCAAGCTTTCCTTTTCTTGTGAGCTTGCTATCGAGAGATGGAGGATTGAGGTGGTGGAGGCCCAGGTGGAGGACTCAGTTTCTCCAGTTCGCAGACGTGCTGACAAAGGTTGTCATTCATGTAATGTCTGATTTATGTTAATAGAAGTATCTTTTCCTATCCAATGATGTGCATTTAAATGAATATTGAATCCATGGATGCTTTTAATTGCTTATACATTATTGATTATATATGATAGAGTAGTTCTAACACCATTATATAGCATGCTTGTCTTGTTTTCTGTTGTTGAGAGAGAAAATTGCTAACACAAGTGGGATTGGAAAAAGCTCAATGAGGATCTACATCAACCGTCTAGAATAAGGTGTGTTTCGAGATCCTTTAGTGTTAGATTTTTTATTTCTCTTGCATATTGGGAAGGGATTGATTTCTATGGTTACTCTGTCTGTTGTGGTACACCGCAAGCCATAGGAATTTTTCTTCATAATAGAATTGGCGACCATATTGGGGATGTTCCTTGTTTTTCTTTAGGGTTTGGGGGCACAATGTGCTTGATATTCTTGACTTGCTCTTTGTTTCTCCTTGTTTCTATATTGAATTTTATAGTATGTTCATCCATTAACACTCCCCTTTATTGGTTTGAACCTTGGCCTTCTTTTTACCACTGTCTTCTCTAAATACATAGGTTTTTGGCCAAAAATCACGTACATACACGGTTTTTTGGCCAAAAGTTGCGTATACATGTAGATTTTTGGCCAAAATCCACGTATACATGCAACTTTTTGGCCAAAAGTTGTGTATATATGTAGCTGTTATTTAAACATTCAAGTACATCCTCCCTTTTGGTGAGTTTGATGTTGTGGGAAGTTGATGGGGGGGTTGTGAGTGTGGTTGGGTCTTCCTTGGTTCTGATGTTGTCTATTGGATGCTTCTTTTGTGACCAAATACTGTCTTTTCATTGATTTTTCTTTGAAATTATTTTTAGTCATTTATCCATTTTGTTTTTCCATTAGTGCATTACTCTTTTTTGTCTTGGTGTCTTGCTGGGCTTGTGTTTTATACTTGCTGCAGAGAATGAGAGTTTTAGATGACTTTTATTGCATTTTCCATGCTTTTATATTGAAAAATACAAAGTAGTTGCACTCTTAGTTGCATCTTAGATATGGATTTGAGGAGGTACTTGCATTGGATTTCTTGGATGAGAGTTGTGTTTAGGATTTCATATGGGAAGGATTGCATTGGAATTCGGAAAGGAATATATATTTATTCATCTCATGTAGTGGCATACCCTGTTTTTCATTCTACAAGATTGCACTTAGGATTGCTTGTTAGGTGTGCACTTTTATTTCACTGCTGAGTCTTCATATCATTAGTTGCATGGCCATTTCCCTTTGAGTAATTACAACCATTAAAATCAACGCATAATTTAAAATGAACTACACATTTTTCTTTTATAGGGTTCACCAACAAGAATAGGTTTTAGGGTCTTGGAATAGTTCATTGTGAGTTAATTCTCCAAGACCACTAAACAAAACAATTAGGTGTCTATGCAGGTGAGAGAGAAATCCTTTATATAATTAGTGTTTCTCAGGATGCTCCTCTTACATGGGAGTTAAGCACGAGGTAGTGCACATGATTGTGATTCGAATGACCCCTGGTCACTTTCTATGAGTGCCGGAGATATTTCCAGGATTGTATTTGTATCTGGGGGCTCTTTCGAGATTTTAGGGATTTTCTACCCTACCCATACAGTCGATCATTCCTATGACTATCCGCCTGAGCATTGGTTATATTGAGGTGACCTTAGTTTCCTTACCTAGGTATCATAGGGGGTACTTGCAGAGGTTATTCTGTGAGTGTCCTGGCTAGGTAGAGGTCAGACAGCACATTCATTTTATGCGTTGAAGCTGAGGGTCACTATAATTGGTTACGTACCTCTGCTTGTAGTGTATGGGAGTTTCGAGCCTCTCCTAGGTGAGACATACCTGCTGCATTCGAGAGCTCACATATCCTCTCCTTGGTTTTCTTGTATTTTGGCTGTAGATTTTCTTAGGAGTGTGCTCTTTGTGTGCTAGTTGGCCTTTAGGATCGTGGTTACTTGAGTATATTTATGCTATCTTGAGTTTGGGTCCTTTTATTTTTGGCATGCCTAGTATCCTATCACCCATCCTTGGTCCTAGTACAAACCCTGGTGTCATACTTGGGGGCATCACAACCCATTACCATGCTCATAGATTTGGGAATGGTCATATTCCATCCTATACTCCATTTGTGGAGGATTTGTATTCCCTTTGCTCGGTCTTTACACCAGTGGTGACCCTCATGGAGGTGGTAGTGGATACATGAACATTGGGTCTACACTTTACATTCATTTTTATGGCCCATCGTCCATCACACTGTTTCCTTTGAATTTATTTGTCATGATCAATCCTCCCTATTCCCTATAGTTTGGATTATTTATTGACTATTTTGGGTTGTTTTGGACTAATATGGTTGTCATGTAGGGTCTATTTTTTGTACACTCTCTCTGAGGCTTTGACCCATTCGTTCCTATCATAGGTATCATGTCTTAACTAGCATATATGTTAGGATTTCACATCCACTTGCATTTTACATGACCTTATGACTATTTCATTTTAACCTTAGGTACGAACCCATTCCATGGTACCACAGAACCTTCATGTTGTTGTTAGAAGTGGTGCTATGTGAATGGTAGAGCTTTCCTATACATGGGTTTCCTAGTGAGATCCCCTTTGCATTTGGTACCCATGTTGTGAGTCCTCTCTTAGGTCCGAGAGTCCTTTGTATAGTACCGCCATGACTTTGAGAAAGAGCTTCATACTCCTCTTGACCTTTATGCTAGCCATTTCCTCAGGACTCCCTTGTATATGTCAAGTTGTAATTGCATTATCATGAGTTTTTCTTGCCTTATTGGGCCTTACACCGGCTTCCCTAACTTTGATTATTAGCCATATAGCTTGAGCTTGTCTCATGTCTAGCCAAGCATAGTCGTTTTATATATCTTTTGCAGCTTGATTCCCCCTTTTTTTCACCGGGAGGGGACTTTCCCCCGAGTTTCTTTATCCTTCACATGTTCCCATTATAGGAAATTTCAACTCAAAATGGGCCTCCTAAAAAAAATAAAAAAAATAATAGTTAAAATAATAAAATAATATTTATTACATTTGGAGGATTAAAAGCAAAAAACTATGTTTTTGTTTGTATTTTCGACACATCTCCCTATGTTTTTACTCAAATTTCGATCGGGAGAGCTCGTTGGATGTGGAATTAAATTCCGCATCCAACGAGTACCCACTCGGCATACTTTTGATGGACCCCGCTACCCCAAAAACAAGAAATACTTGAAAAAACATGATGATGATGTCATCATCATGTTTTTTCAAGTATTTCTTGTTTTTGGGGTAGCGGGGTCTGTCAAAAGTATTCCGAGTGGGTACTCGTTGGATGCAGAATTTAATTCCACATCCAAAGAGCTCTCCCGATCGAAATTTGAGTAAAAACATGGGGAGATGTGTCAAAAATACAAACAAAAAAGTAGTTTTTTTAATGATACCTATCCCCAAATTTATATTAAAAAAATGTTTAAGACCTATATGGTATTTCAAATTTAAATAAATTTCATTGGCTAACACATGATGACATGGAATTTGATTTAAAGTTAAAATTCCCATTTTGAGTTGAAATTTCCTCTAATGCTTGCATTGAGAATAGGTATGTTCCACTGCTTGGAACTATTTTGTTTTCCCCTTGACACTCATCTCCTCCTAGATTTGTAACTATAAAGCACTTTTATTCTTTTTCAAGATTTTCAAAATATATGAAAAATCCAAAAAAATAAAAAAAACAAAAAGTCGGTCAGGAAAAGATGTTATCTTTGGCAGCAGTCAAGTCATGTCACCTTCGAACAGAGCACTGTATCTCACATCTATTGGTTGGGTTAAGAGTTTGACTTTAGGAGATGTACTCGTTTCTCTGAGTTTATCTCCACCGACTAGTTAAGCTTCCAGTCCCTATGGAGCCTCTGTCGATGCCTCCTATGTCATAGAGATGTCCCAGTTTTGTATATTGAGTCTATGTTGACTACATTCACCATTCACCTTTATGCTCTTGTTTGAAGGAAGTTGAATCCTGAGTCAGCCATTCCTCAGTTTTCTTGACTTTGCATGTCAGTTATTCCCGGTACTGGTACTGGAAATTCACCATGGATCTGATCGTGGAAAGTCACCACGGCTCTAGCTAGCCATCGAAACAACCGCACCCATGCTCGTGGTACACCCACCACCTGACACTGCATGGCCTCAGGAAAGTCCTCGACTTGCACCATGGGTACCCTATGTGTCAGCTACACAAAGTTTGTGTGGATGCTTTGGAGCATCCGCTCCGCATCCACACCCATGATGTCATCTCCTCATCCCCTCTGTCTATGATGAGGGAAACTGTCAGGCTATCGTGGTCCTACATCTGCATACATATGACAGGATGTCACTATGTGTTGTCACACAAAAACATGTCTTTTGGTTCCATATATCAAAAAACACAACCAAAAGACAGTAGGTTGGGATTCGTTACCAATGTCACTGTATGTTGATCCTGGTGGTAGGGGCATGTCAGGATCTCCTTGAAAATCTATCCCCACATAGGGGTAATCATCGATGGCAACTATCTGTCGCCACCAGGATGGAAAGAAATCAGCTGGGTAGGGGTTGGACACCCTACCTCCACCCATTCTACGCATCGCATCTGCCCAACGTCATTGGGATGGAAAACAAACCTCGTGAAGATGAACGTCAACTCTAGGGATGATTCCCGAAACACGCTCGAAGAAGAACATGCTTAGTATACTTCTGAAATTGAAGTTTTGTACCCTGCCCATCTGGAAAAAGGGCCAAGGGAGGATGAATCAAAAATTTATTTTTCCTTGGTGCTATAGCCAGTTATGGAAATCATGCTTACTGTTGCCACTTTTGTACTCGGAGGGGATGACAGAAACAGACCCATAAGGGTGGATTCTTTCAGTATACCTATCCCAATCGACTGATAAGGAGGAAGGGACTGACCTAGCATAGGGATGTTATTCACCATAGGGGTCGTAACATCCAGCGTACAATAGTCAAGTTGATCAATAGTCATAATATTCCCCAAATGTGGAAATTGGAGAGTTCAAAAAAATATCAAAGCAACAACAGTCAACTAATTTATCCCAAATAGAATATTGTAATCTAATGGGGCATCAACCACTTCCACTTGAATGGAAATAGTATTTCCCCCAAGCTCGACTTAAAGTGCTAAAAATAGACCATGGGGCTGGAAACCTCGTCCATCAAAATATTTTAAGGTAGTAGGTGACTTCATAACCTAGGAGAACCAATGGTTCTCCAACAGGCTATAGACAATATTGAGGTCAAAGCTTCCTCATCCAGGATGGTCCGATGGACCTTTCTCCCAACTACTCTAGAGGCAATCCGAAATGCGAGTTGGTGAGGTAATCTGGCTTTATAGTTCTCCACATTGAAAAGAATCAAGTTAGTATTGTCTGGGTCTAATGCCCCCAAATATGTTAGCATGGTTTTACGCTGCATTGGACAACTTTGGAGTACCTCAAGGGTAGGCATCACGCAAGGTGCATGACCTAAATCTTCAACAACATTATAAAATTGTGCAGCTTGGGAATTGGGATTGAAAATAGACTTCCCGAGGGTATCCTTAGGTGGTCATAAAATTAAATAAAGGTTAAGTTTTTTGATCACGAGAGGGCCATTAGACGAAGACAGAGGAGAACTACTAGAAGGAACTTTCTCGGAAGAAGGATTTTCACCCTTATTCTCTACTGACTTGTCATATGAATGACTACGAGTATTCAAGTTAATGGTTTTAGAAGACATCATTCTGATTTATTCCATGGAATTAGAGATCCCTTGATTAGACATGTGGTTTATCAATTGTTTTTGAGAGGGAAAAGGATAAGTAAGAACTGCTAGTGCGGGGTTACTCTTCAAAAATTTACTAATCTTGTCATGACTAGGGATTTCATTTGTGAAGTGATCTCCTCCACATAATAAGAATGGATATTTGTATTTCCTCTTCCCTTTATCATTCTCATTGGTTGTTGGTCTAGGATTCTCCTGTTGGTTTCTAGGTTTCTTGTTTTTACCTTTTCCCTTATTCTTATTGTCGGATGTCTGCGAACTCTGAATAGCATTTACCTAGACGGAAACCATAGGATTCGAAGGAGTGGTAGAAGCATTCAGTTGCTTGGTAGGTTTTGCTGTCAACAAGGGTTAGATTGAACCAACCACTCCATCAACATGATTTTCTGTTGGTGGCTTAGCGGGATCTCTGTTGGGGTGAGGAGCTTGAGGAATTAAGTCATATAGTGTTCCAGATTTTGAATATACCAAATCCAAATACTGAGCATGACTATTGGCCTTCTCTTCAGTAACAACACCTCCCATAGCCACATCTCGGGTAATAGGAGGAAACAATGACTTAGTGAACCAGTTAGCTAGAAGTTGGTATGGGATTGGATCTTTAATAAGACGTCTCCGCCTTCTCCAGTCATGGATATGGTTCGATATGTGCCTAGAGGTATTCTGACAGAGTGAAGTTAAAAAATCCGTACCCATTTCATAATGAATGGGTACTGGAAAGTGCGTAAGGGAAACAATTGCCAGAGAGCTAAAATACACAAATGAATGTTGTGGGAGTTCAATGTACCACTTCGCAACCATGTCGGGTAGTGTACGCTGGAAGAGCCTTAAACAAACAGAATCATCCATCAAGGAGTTCGAGGAACACCATAGATGGAAGGTCACAACATGGTTCTTGGGATCATCTCCCTGCTTTCCATCAAACTTGGGAATGTTTGATGGCAATTTTACTAGAATAGCGGGCCATGAAAGGTTGTTTCGAATGGGATCATTTATCAACTTATATAGATCAGGTAAGTCCAAAGTTTCCAAGAAATGTAATTTTCAATTAGGTTCCACATATCGGTAATATTGATAAGGAATATGTGTACTAGTATGAACATAAGTTGACTGATATATGGGTTGTTGATTTGGTTGATTAGATGACGAGCCTCTCGAATATCCCCCTGAAGGGGGTGGTCCCCCAAGAGGTGGGCCTCTAGGTGGAGGTTCACCAGGTGGTGGCCCTCTAGGTGGTGGTCCTCCAAAAGGTTGACCTCTAGGCGGTGGAAACCTAGAAGGTGGGCCTCCAGGTGGTGGCCCTCTGGGTAGTGACCCTCCGTAAGGTGGACCTCCACTAGGTGTGCCTCCGCCAGGTGGACCTCCTTCTCATGGACCTCCAAATATTTGTAGCTAGGAATTTTTCACCTCCTGTGGACAGGAGTTGTTCCTCTAGTCTGAATGGTTCAGATCTAGAACAAATGGTACACGACAAGATTGGAATACATTCCCTAGAATGGGTGGAGATCTGGAATCAAGTCTCTTTGATGTAATAGTATAGTTGTTACCTATAAATATGATCCTTCATGGATATACCTACATAATCACAAGAAAACAACAAACAAGATCAAATAGAACCATAATATAATATACTATTCTATATTGATGACTAATGAATTCAATAAAAAAACATACGATAATAACACAATATGTTTTTGGGAAAGGAACCAATTTTGCATTAGATAATAGAGAAGAAGTTTACAACCTATGCCTTAGTGTCGATGTACTCCTTCACAAAGCCAACATCTCATCCCTAATAGCTCCAACTTGCTCCCTCAAGCTCACTTCATTGATTTAGGCCAGAATATCAAAGAAACATCATAACTTTACTCTCCCCAACCATGGATAATGAGCCTAATTTTATAGGCTTGGAATGGATAGAGATGGTTTAGAAATTGGTGGGTGAGCTGGCTAAGAGATCCTATAAGGATAGATCTTGAGCCCAACTGGCCCTAGTGATCAAGGATAAGGGTGCCACAAAGACTTCTTTCAAGAAGCTTTGTGATAACCTCTCTTTTTCACTTTTTACCAAGGGAACCGCTTCTTCCCCACTGAGATAGAGTGGTGACAACACAGAACCGCACCTTGATAAAAGGGTGAAGGAAATGCTAAAGAAGGTACCATTTTTTTAATAAAGGGTAGAGGTGGTGATGGATTTTCATATGTAGATTAGATGTCTAGACCAATATTCTTACTTCACAATTTGGGATAAGGGAAAAACACTGAAGTTTGGGATCTCATCACATGCTGATGATGAGATTTTGGTGTAACATAAACATGCACAAAAAATAATGAAAATTGTCAGTTGCACTTGTCAGCGGAACAGGCGCCATCTCAGTCACATGGAATAGAGGGACAATTACGATATGGGAAGAGAACAGTCAAGTCATGCAAAACAGAGGTTAAGACACAACTGGGTCACTCGAAACTAAATGAGAGGACCGATTAGGGTCACTTAGTAAGCCAAAACAGGAGTGATTTGGGTAAAAACAAACAAGTTGCGCAAAATGGAGAGTTAAGCACGGTTGGGTCACTCAAAATAGAGCCACATGAGCGACTAAGATCACTCTTGAAGCTGGGACAGGAGAAATATAGGTATTTACACTAGGTCCCTCTTATTGGGGCTGTAGGTGCAATCTATGTTGTTCTTATTGGGTGAAAAGGGGCAATTGGGTCATGGCTTTCAGCTAGATCAGAGGGACTCTGCCCAAGATGGGAAAAAATTAAAAAGTAGAGCCGAAAAGGGCTGGGGGAGTAAGAATTGATGCAACAAGGGTTTGGATCAGCCACGAGGGGGGGGCATTTGTGATGGCTGATGGAAGAAAATTAAAAAAATCCATTGGTAACCTGCAAAAACTGAGATCCAAATGTATTGATCGAGTGGGATCAGAAACAATATAGTGGGGATTTCTCCCCAGCTACATGCAGAAGCACGTTGTGATTGTAAGGAAGAGTTCAATGGAAATAATTTTTTAACGTTTTTAACACATATCTCGGCTAAACTAAACTAATGTAAATAAATAAAAACAAACCTATTTTCCTGTAGAATGGGCCACCATAGCCATCCTTGAAAGTGGTTTCATGGCTCCATGGGTCGGTTCTCTAGTTGTCTCCGTAGAAAGTTGTCAAATGGGGAATGGATCCAAGATGGGTACGGAGGATACCTCAATTTACACTGTGGGAATGGTATGGCAATGGGAATGGTGGCAAGGGAGTATGCGAATACCTGAGAGCAAAAACTATCATAGCATACCCACAAATGAAAATGAGAAAAAAAGTGTTTTGGGAGAACCCTTCACAATGTATTTATAGTATGGTCCTAGATTTTTTTGACCCAAGGTGGTGACCCATGGTATTTTTCTGTGGTTTTCTAGCCCTTTCTCTTTTTTAGGTTTTTTTATCCTCTTTTGGGAGAGAGTGAGGGTAAACCATAGTAAATAATGATGTTTTGGACTATTTTTGGTGGAAATACAATTGTGAAGGTCAAAAGTAAGGGAAATGTGGTAGGAATATGATGTATGTATATGGTTTAGACCATGTAAAGCTAGCTAAACACCTTTTAGTGTTAATGATGCTATCTTCAAAACTCTAGGTACTTGTCTTCAGGAGACACTGATGAGAAATCATGATGTGAGGAGGAATAAAATGAATCCTTCAACAAATCACAATAGTAACTAAAAGACTTAATGATGGAAGGTAGACACAATGAAATCTCAGAGATGATAATGATGGGAATCAGGATGATAGGATAGAGGTACAAATCCTTGAAAAGTGAGTATGACACATATATGACCCAAGGAAGCTTTAGACTTTCAGATAAGACAACTAGACTTATTTATCATGTAGGAGACATGATCAGATTCCCCATGTCTAAAGGACAAGTGGAGGAGTAAAAAACTCATTGTAATAGCTGAGTTGGAAGTGGAAACCTAAGACATGAGTATCAAGAAGTTTAGAGAGTGCTTTGTTCAAGGATAACATGTTTCCACTATTTATAACCGAAAGAGAGAAATTATTCCTTACCTTTATTGTTGAGTTTTAACAAGTACAAGAAATTCAATTTGAGTCTCTCTTCATTTTTGACAAGCTTGTAGAGGAGATATAATAATGCTTGATATGTCATTGATTCGTGGATTTTACGAGCCCCAACTAATAGATGCTTAGTGGTGTTTTCATAATTTTGACAGTCTGAAAACCCTGTAGAAGACTCTAGGGGGTGATTTTTCATCCAATTTAGTCTCCTAAGGCCGGAAAATTATAAAAAAATCCACAGAAGAACTCTCTTAGCTACCGAAGGACTAAGGTATACCTTTTTCATAATTAGTCAACAAGGTCCAAAAAAGGGTTAAACTATCAC
This sequence comes from Pseudotsuga menziesii, assembly GCA_001517045.1. NCBI lineage: Eukaryota > Viridiplantae > Streptophyta > Pinopsida > Pinales > Pinaceae > Pseudotsuga > Pseudotsuga menziesii. The sequence goes on from LPNX010368516.1 coordinate 374,052, forward strand.
CATACCGATAGACCTTCAAAAGAAACATATAGCATGCATTTAATGTGTGTGAAGGAAGGAAAGATCACTCAAAAATATCCATTTGGTTACGAGAAATGGGGATTACAAAAGTAAACTCAATACTTTGTTCTTTAAGTTTTGCAAACATGACAAAGACATAAATTACGCTCGGAATCGTTTTCATGTTTGGGTCCAAAGCACAAAAAATAGAAAACTAAGCTCATACCGAGTGTTCCTTTTCTGTAAATTTAGTCACTTAGGTCCAAAAACGAGATAAACCTATTCCTAAAGATACTCTTCTCAATCCACAGAAATAGAGTATTCCTTTCGCATATATAATCTACATGGTCCGAGAAAGATATAACTTACCACCAATGTAGATGATCATTCAACTATTCTTAACAAGTATGAATGAACAAGTTTACTCGGTTTTCTAGTCTATTTTGAGGAGTCAGACCAAGGCCTAAAGAAAACTACATAAGGGTAGGGAGCCTTATAATCAAGTATAGTTTCAAAAAAAGATGCAAAATTAAGCTCATTTTGTCATGAAAAACAACTAAGAAGGATCCTGCAATCCTACCACAACTGCAGCATGGGTACCAAAAGACAATAATATGTTCTAAATTAGGTAACCCATGTAAAAGCGTCCCTATCCATGAAAGAACAATGATGTGTACAAGGTAAAAGTGGTTATACACCATAGTCCATGGATGCAAAAGTGATCCTAGGCTTAAGCGGAGGATAAGGTGTAAGTGTAGAGTTTGCAAACGAAGACCAAATCCTACCATATATGCGACAAAAATCAACTTTTAAATCATCCAGAACCTGTTTCACCAAGTAAAAGACCATGGTATTAGTTCATATATTAAAAAACTGATTTTAAATTATAGAAAGTGGGTAAAAATTTAAAATTTTTACTATAAAAATTTCAAAACAAAAATAAACATACCTTTTGGAATTTCAACTATGTTTGGCAATTTTACCTTTGAATTTCAATTGATCATAGTAGACAATCCTATGGACCAAAGTCAAAACCACAAGTTGCAGGTTAGTGGTATCTTCCCCTTTTTTCATTTCAGCCATTCCATTTTTTTTTGATGCAAAATTCAGTTGTTTTATTCTTTCCCTAAAATCATCCCAGGGAATTTCCAGGTACCCTTCTTTAGAATAGTGAGTGTGAGTTTTATTCATGGGTTTCTTGCAGTGCAACCCGTGTGTGCAAAAATCACAGTTGCGAATACTAGACAACTCCATTTTTTTTCAAAAATGAATAATGAAGTGCATTTTGTGAGGGATTCTAATGAAAGGAATATTACTTTGGTAGGACACCATGATTTTGGAGTGGAGAGAGAATGAGCATGAGGAAATGGATTGATATTCCATACAAGATTTTTCCACTTCAAAATATTTACAAAGAAGTGGCTTGTTAAATTTCTATTGTACCTCGAATATGCGTTCCCAAGTATGCCTTCTGGAAACTTTGGTAAGATTTTGGGATCACGAGCTTGGGATCTTCAACATCCAAGGGAAGACCTTGGAATTGATAATAGATGACATCTATTTTATCATGGGTCTATCCCACAGGGGTCCACCTATGAACTTGGAGGGCACTATCCATGGCGGTGACCCTCTAAGTGTGTAAGACTACCTCAACACCTACTGTTTTCATGGTACACAAAAATCAGGGACAAAAGTATCAATTTAAAAAATTTCAAGCTTTCCATTGAAGGTCATGGTACATAAGGTCGTGAGAGTAGCAAGGTTATCCACGTTGCATGTAGATGGTGGTAGTGTGCATGCGGGTTTTCTTGTTTGACTGGTGCTCGAGATTGCTCTCGATAATGAAGAAAAAACTGTCTAATTGCAAGAGGGGTTGAAGGAAAAAAATTGGTTATTCAAGTATTCTAGTCACATTTTTCTTCGAGCATGGTTCCTACCCTTAGTCCCATGGTGACCTTACCTCCTTTCCCAACCCTTGAGCCTTGACTCACGTAGTGGGGAGACATTTTCCTATGACAAGGTGGCAGTGGTGCGGTCCAGAATGATTATGACTACAAATTCTACTCCTGGTGGAATAGAAAGGTTCCTGCTCTAGAGCAGTTCCCTTATGTTGGACAAGATTTCTGTCGAGATCCAGAACTCATCCTCCCTTCTGGAGGGGCATGGGGGGAGATAGGTATGTATTTTTATCTTTTTATTGTTAGCTGGAATATTTCACCTCCTGCAGACAGCAAGGTGTTCCACTAGTCTAAATGGTTTAGATCCAGAACAAATAGAGGATAGAGGTTGAAGAATCTCCCTAGATGCTGTAGATACCTGGAATGCAATGCTTCGATCGTTACCCTGTGTACCTGCAATAAGCTTCAACATGCAAACAGATCAAGGAATCCATAATATAATATACTGATCTATGTTAGTGACTAAGGAATCTAACAACATACATGTGAAATCAAACAACAACAATATATGTGGGACATAAATCAACTTGCATTAATATAGAATTATGAATAAGTTTACAACCAAGCCTTAGTGTTGACGTGCATCTCCATGAAACCAAGCATTCTCATCCCCATAAACTCCGACTCTAACTCTCTCTATACTCTCCAATGGTATGGACCGAGTAATCAATCAAACAACATAACAATACATTAAGAGTTCTCCCCCTCAACCATGGCCATAAGCTTGTATTTATAAGGATTAATGGATAGGGTAGGTTGAGAGATAAGTGGGTGAAGTGGCCTCTAAGATCCTAGGATGAGGGATCTCAAGCTCAACTAACCCACAATAGTAGGGATAAGGGAGGACATGAGGCTTATCATCTAGAAGCCTTGAGAAACTTCTCTTTTTCTCTTTTTACCTAGGGTACCGCATTTATCCTTCAATGACAGAGCGGTTCTGGTAAGAAACAATTATGGACTAAGGGCACTGCTTGTGGATAACAAGGGATAGGCGGTGCGAACAAGGTACCACTCTTGGCTAACAAGGTAAGCACGGTGCTGGGAATTTTCATGAAATATTGACATTTAGTATGGGTTTCCACTCCAAGAGCTAGGATTCAGGGAAAGTAGGTATGTCAAATGTCTTATCACATGATGGTGACAGGATTTTGGTATAACAAGATGCCCCCCAAAGCATGAGTCTTAGAGGGATACAATAAACGAGAGCTTTGAGAGAACAAGTCGTCACCATGAGATGAAAATGTCGGCTCGATCGGAGCATGATGTGAAGTAGGCATCTGTAGCACATCTGTAGCACATCAGTATGTTGACTCATAGACACAAGTAACCAAACTCATGGCTGCAGATCAATACAAGGCAGATCCATGAGAGGAATAAACAAGCATGGCTACTAGAATACATTGTAGATCCATGTGATAGAGGACTCAAACTTGGACATAGCTACCAGACATACAATGTATATCTATGTCATACAGACGCAAATTTGAGCATGTCCACGACCATACAAATGTGGATCTATGCTAGACATACAAAACTCCATTGCAAACTAGGGAAAAGCGATGAGCACTTTTAAGAAACTACCTAGGGTCTTCGTCTCATCTTCCACAAAGTACGATTCTATCCATGTGATTACAATGATCTGAAGTCAAACATGTTAGAAACCACTTGATTACTGGTCAATGATATGAACCATTAACAAGTGCGAGGGAGATCACCATTGATGTCAATGATTCCCAACGTACTCTAGTACAATCTACTAAGTGTGAATAGGTGTCCTGATGTCGAACACCGAGTCGATTCTCTCGATCAAAGGTCAATGATGTGAACCTATGTCGAGAGCGAGAGAATCTGTCATTAAGGCATACAGATCTCAAGGTACTAAATATTGTTTCTAATACTATTTCCTAGATAATGAGCTGATGTCGATGGGAACAGTCTCATCGAAGGAGGGCCATGATGAGTCCCACATTGACGAAATGAAACTCAGAACATAGTTCTGGAATGATGTGGATGTAGTAACCATATGACTAACTCAAAGATGCTGACACAATGCATTCTCTTTAAAGACTCAAAGGAGTGACATGACTCATGAAAGTGGATCATCATGGAGATCAGATGAATACCCAATTGACTGACATGATTGTGCAGACAAGTTCCATGTTCAAAGGTAACGACAAACAACTGCCATTATTTCCAAAATGATTCCCTTCCCATTTCCCCCATCATGATCGATGACTGCTTCTTTTCAGTTTTACAAGTTCAAAGAGGGTAACAAACACTCGATATAGCTTGTCGAAAGACATGTCCAGACTTATATGTTTTACGAACCTGAGAGAGGAGGGGTTCGTTCCCAAAACGGGTCTCTCAATGTTTAATTTAATAATTCCACTAAAAGAAAACTTGGTATCATTCATGTTTAGAGAGTCTGAACAAATAGGAAAGAAGACTCCAAAGGGGTCCCTTTTTGTATGATTTAGTATCTAAGTCCCAAAAAGGTATAAAATCATACCTTAGAGAACTCTTCCAGTCATGATTGGTTGGAGTGTTCCTTTTTCATAAATATTCCTATTCGAACCGAAAAAGAGATAACCTACCATCGGATGGATGACCCTTCAAATACTTTAATGAGCATGAAGAAGACAAGATCGCTTGACCATCCTTTCATATTTAGGGAGCCTAAAAAGAGTTTAAAGAGGACTCCATTATACTTTTTCATGTTTGAATCTAGAGCATGAAAAATTAATAAACTAAGCTCAAACCCCTTTTCATTTTTTAACCAGAGAATGAAAAATAAAAAGTAAGCTCAACACCATCTTACTATTTTTAACGAGCTCGAACATCAGTTGAAAGAATGCTCAGGGATTGGTTTCATTTTTATGCAAGCTTGAAACCAATAGGTAAACTATTCTTCAAAAATTCCATTAACATGATATACAGAGGTTGGAATCTTGCCCCCAGCGTGATTGCTAGCAAAGCTTACCCCCAGCATGGTTTCTAGCGGCTCGACATGCCCCCAAGCTTCATTTCATTTAATGTCAATTCTTCTTCCATACCCAACCTAAAAACCTAGTTACAATGTGAATATGTTCACCATGGGGGTAGGAAGAATGAGAATTGGGAAGGTGAAAAGAAGGTTCAAGTTCTAACACTAAAGAGAAGACTCGAATCAAGGGAAGGGGATTTGTTTCATTTTTACACAAGCTTGAAATAGAAGGTAACTATGCTTGGAACATGGTTTTATTTTTATGCAAGCTTGAAACCAAAAGGTAAACTATGCTTAAGGAAATCCATTTCATTTTTTAACGAGCTTGACATAGAATGGGAACTTTTCTCACGAATGATTTCATTTGTATGCAAGCTTGAAACCAAAAGGTAATCTATGCTTGAGGAGATCCATTTCATTTTTTAACGAGCTTGACATAGAATGAGAACTTTCCTCATAACATGGTTTGATTTTTATGCAATATTGAAACCAAAAGGGTAAACTATGCTTAAGGAATGGTTTTATTTTTTAACGAGCTTGAAAGCAAAAGTAAACTATGCTCTAGACATGGTTTCATTTTTATGCAAGATTGAAACCAAAAGAGTAAAGTATGCTTAAGGAGTGGTTTTATTTTTTAATGAGCTTGAAACCAAAAGTAAAATATGCTCTCAAACCTGCTCCTATCCAACATGATATCTAGAGGTTGGTAGGTTACTCCCATTTCATAAAAGCTAGAAGCTTAGCTCCATTATGATTTCCATATACTAGAGCCATGGCCCCCATTTTACCTATGATGGGAAGAAGCTAACTAGAAGAAGGGGAAGGAACCACAAGAACAAGTGGCACATTCAGGGCAATTTGATTACTAGGAGTAATGTGATGGTCAGGTGTAACAAAGGAAAGCTGATCAATGGTCACAATCTTCCCATCATGGGGAAAATGCATAACTCTAAAGAGTGTGGACACAACAGCCTTCATGGCATAAACATAATCACATCCAAGGAGCTAATTGAAATCTAAAGGACCTTGGACCACCATAACATCAATACATATAGTTTTTCTACCAAAGTAATAGGAAACCAAGGAAGGATCCCTAAAGGAGCTATAGGTATTTTATTAAAAGCCAGTATCTGATCGGTGGCTGGCACAAGCTGAGGAGAACCTAAAGATTGCCAAGCAGTTGAGGATATAATACTAACAGAAGCCCCTTCGTCAACAATAGTGTGAAGTATCCACCTAGTAGTAACATTCACAACTATCTGGAAAGGAACACTCGAATGAAGATGAGACTCTGTTAGGTTACTCCAGTCAAAGGAAATAACCTCACTACTCGGAGAGGGTTCTGTCGAAATAGACAAAATTTGCTCTTGTCGAGAACAATCAGAATGAAGCATAAAAACTTCGGAAAGTTTTGGTTCATTCTCTATTGGAAGAGAAGAACAAGACAAATATTTGGTCAAAGAGACTACTTTAGTCTTAACACTCTCTAATGAAAGAGTGGGATTGGGTGGAAATGACACCGACTCGACCACTTTAACTTCTCCAAAGGAAGAGTGGGATCAACCATAGATAAAACTGAAATTATCACTTGGTCAACCAGCGAGGAATCGAGGGATAACTTACTATCACTTGTTGGAATCACCTGTTGATGATCAGTAATATTTTCCAACCAATGTGAAGCTTCATCCATGCTTGGACAAATAAAAGTACGATGCATAGCCTTGCATATCAAACAAGGATACAAGACTTTACCCTTACGACCCTTTACAAATGGGTCACTGGTTGAAGGAGTATCATCAACATGATGATCATAGGTCAATGACACAGACGGTTTGGACCTTTTATACCACTCTTCTTGTACACGGGAGAGACCGGGAGACTCCTTAAGAAGGTGGTCCCCCTTGCAAAGCTTACAAGGGAACTTGGGTTTTCTGAGTGTTCTCTTAGAATGAGCACCATCAAGAGCAGATGGTTGCTAATTTTTCTCTTTCTTATCCTCATTCCTTTTACTCTTCCCTTTCTTCTTCTTCTTACCCACATGACTACTAGCCATAGAGCTTTGCTCAAGTGAAGAAGAAGAAAGGGATGAAGCAACAACCAACAAAGAAGGAGAGGGATTAGGTTGAGGTTGATCCTCTCCCAGAGGAGAGGTGACATTTGAGACATTAGGTGTAACAGGAATTACCGGATTAAAAATCCAGACCGGTAATCCTATAGTTAATCCAGGAAGATTTAGAGTGGCAATAAAGGGAGGACCAATACCTTCACTTGGAGGGAATACAAAAGGTACACCTTGGAAAGGGACCTCTTGAGTGGTAGTCCCATATGAAGATGCCATCTCTAAACTCTCTAATAACCCCCTAACTACCATGCACAAGCAAGTACTACTCAAACTAAAAGAAACAAGCAAAGATGTGAAAGGAGTGGATAAGAGTCAGAAATCTCACAGGATAGGCCAAAAGGATAAATCAGATGGTTTGAGGATTCCTAAAAGGGTATCCTGATATACACAAGGTACGTGGGAGCTCAAATCAGTAGTAGTGCTATCTAATGCATAACTGTACACAAGGGGCCTTCCAATATACAATCGAGTATGTGAAGTACCTTTCTATATACTTCAAAGGTATGTGAAAGGCCATTCGATATACTGATGGTACATGGAATAACCATTCAAGTCTCGGGATGTAATGCATACAAATAATGATAGCTCCTACACTTAATGACGCTCAAACATGTCTCTAACTTATCACTCAAATTGCTAAAAATTTTAACCTAGTACTACCGTTAATTTTATCTTGTGCGTTTAGGTGGAACAATGGAATGAAAACTTGAAATTAAAAAAAAGATACACACTGATCTATATGATAATGCAAGTTTTCCTCTTCAATGAAATTATACTTAAGAGAGGGAGAGAGGTTTACTTTTCTTCCAAAAATGCACACCCAAATGCAAATGCAATTCTATATTTTCAAACGAAAAGTGAAATATCAATGCACCCCAAACAATCTTTAAAGTAAATAAGAAAGAGATCTAGAGAACATATAACATAAATCAAAATGTTTCCTATATTTTCATGCTCGAAAAAAGATGCATAAAAACTCAATGGAAATATGATTTCACTAACGTTCCCAAACAAAAATAACTCTAATGCACGCAAAGCTAAAAAAAAATATTTCTTCTTAATGAAAGTAAGATCTAGAATTTCAAACAATCATGCACAAAACAAGAAGAAAATTGTTCACAAACTTGTGAATAAAGCAAAAGAGAGAGAAAAATAAAACTTCTCTTTCAAACAGATAAGGAAACGAAGAACCAATCTTTCCTACCAAGCCTTGAAAAAATCATCATGCAAAAGGAAACAAGAATCACCCAAGGAAAGAAAGACTTAAAACATCTTGGATCACTCATGCATTCCAAGTCCAAAACAAACCGAAATCTACTCATGAAAATGAAATGTATATTTCCAATTCCAATAAATATTATCTATAGAAAAGAGAAAGATGTTTCAAGGAAAGAAAAGGATGTAAAATATAACGCAAGAAACACAAACTCTCTTTGAATGCAAAGAGAATATAACAATCAAAGAGACTGCAAAATATACAATTCATGGCCCTTCAAAAGTACACTTCATTTTCATCAAAAAGTAATCCAAAAACACACAAAAAATCAAAATACAAAGTCTGGAATAAGGCCTACCTAGCACCGCACAGATGAAGCTGTTGAAAGGTGGTTTTGAGGCAGAACCGCTTCTTGCTCACTGGATTCAAGTGGTGGCACCGCGTACTGCCCACTCTATTTAGGAGGTGGCATCGCTCCTCGTACACTGCATAGGCGCGGTTTCCTATAGATGACGAAAACACAAAGAGAACGATGGATCAAGTCAGAAAAATACTAGATCAAGGTAAATACTGCTAGATTAAGTATGAAAATAGAGCATAAAAGTTCGAGATGAATCAGATCTTAATAGATCTAGAATTTTCAAACCCAAATAGATCAAGTCAGAAAGTAGATTTGACTGAAGAGAGTTGGAGAAGGAGCTTGGATTCGGACAAGAGTTGCAGAACTGAGGAAGATCAGAACAACTGATACATATATCTATTCCCCAGTGGAGTCGCCAGATTTGTTAGCTGGAATATTTCACCTCTTGCAGACATCAAGGTGTTCCACTGGTATAAATGGTTCAGATCCAGAACAAATAGAGGATAGAGGTTGAAGACTCTCCCTAGGCACCGTAGATACCTGGAATGGAATGCTTCGATCGTTACCCTGTGTACCTGCAATAAGCTTCAACACACAAACAGATCAAGGCATCCATAATATAATCTACTAATCTATGTAAGTGACTAAGCAATCTAACAACATACATGTGAAATCAAACAACAACAATATATGTGGGACAGAAATCAACTTGCATTAATATAGAAATATGAAGAAGTTTACAACCAAGCCTTAGTGTTGACATGCATCTCCATGAAACCAAGCATTCTCATCCCTGTAAACTCTGACTCTAACTCTCTCTATGCTCTCCAATGGTATGGACCAAGTAGTCAATCCAACAGCATAACAATACCTTAAGAGTTCTCCCCCTCAACCATGGCCATAAGCTTGTATTTATAAGGCTTAATGGATAGGGTAGGTTGAGAGATAAGTGGGTGAGGTGGCCTCTAAGATCCTAGGATGAGGGATCTCGAGCTCAACTAACCCACAATAGTAGGGATAAGGGAGGACATGAGGCTTATCATCTAGAAGCCTTGAGAAACTTCTATTTTTCCCTTTTTACTCAGGGTACCGCATTTCTCCTTCAATGATAGAGCGGTTCTTGTAAGAAACTCTTATGGACTAAGGGCCATAAGTGGTGGCACCACTTGTGGATAACAAGGGATAGGCGGTGTGAACAAGGTAAGCACGGTGTTGGGAATTTTCATGAAATATTGACATTTAGTATGGGTTTCCACTCCAAGAGTTGGGATTCAGGGCAAGCAGGTATGTCAAATGTCTTATCACATGATGGTGACAGGATTTTGGTATAACATTATTTATTTGATATTTATGAGTTTTTATTCATAAAATTATATATACATATTTATTACGAGTTTGACCTTATTTTATGTTTATATGTAGATGTTGGGATTGTCCGCCCCGATGGCCATCCCAGAACATTTGTGAAGCCTGTACAGGTTGGTGGGGATGATTTTTTTCTACGTGTTAATGAGGGGAAGATGGTCAGGTTTACCCAGGATGTCCCTACACTTAGGATGGATCAGATCCCAATGATCATGAAGGAGTATGTGGTTGGGGTTCCTTCGACCTGGAAACGCCTTCTCAGAAGGGTGGCTAGGGCCATACTATATTGCAGGAAGGCTGTAGAGGTAGCCACAGCTGAGGAGGATGAGGATTAGGCCTAGACATAGGCATATTATAGACTATGATCCTATTTTTTGTATATTGATACACTTATGACAGGATCTTCAAATCAAACTTGCTATATCTATGGACATCTTATATATATATATATATATTTATGGTTATATACATGTGCCTCAAATGTGTCTGTTATACTTTATTTTACAATGTGTGTGTTAAATGTCAGTTAAGTATGTAATTCACATATGCATCAGTAATTCTATTTTGATTTCTTGAAATGTGAAGATATGCAATGTATGCACAATTTATTTCAACTGATCTTACACGTAAAAACTGACATAGTAAGTTAGGGTTTCAAACCTGATAATCACCATTGACTTGGGAAACCACGAGCTCTGAGTTAAGCCTGACCTCCAGACGGGTAATGTCATGTAATGTAGCATCCCATAACAACTCTATGACTGCACTGTATTCAACCATGTTATTAGTCGCAAGACCTAATCAGGCGCCACTAGAGGCAACCAGTTGTCTCGAGGGTGTATAGATAACCCAGGTGGCTGAAGCTAGATTACAAGTGTGGTGGCTAATGCCATCAACAAAATCTATGAATCACTTGGATGACATATGAAAAAACCAACAGACTGTATAAGAAACACTAACCAACTAATGACCTATTGTACATAAAAATACATACAATAAAATTTCAAGAAAAAGTATCATGCCCAAGCGTAATACTTCTTCAGGTAGATTCCATTCCTGGGCTCAGGAAACTTGTTTCCATCGTAATCGGTTAATTCATATGATTCCTTTTTCAAAAATTTCGACACAACCTAGGTGCCTAACCACATTGAATTAAATTTTCCTGCCCCCAGGGTTTTCTTGTCTTGATCCTAGATTAAAACAAGTTCTCCCTCAGAGAAAAATTGTAGTTTAATAGATTTATCGTATTGGTTTTTGACTTGATTCTTATTAGCCTCATTTGTAGTCAATACATCTCTACGGTGTTCATCTAGATTCTCTAGGTGAAGCAAAAATTCTTCCAGATCTGTAGTGTCAGGAAGCACATGAATAGAAATATTTAGGGATGGAATCTCACACTCAACTAGTGTGATTTCTTCCACCTCGTGAATGAGCTGGAATGGCGACAAACTAGTAGCAGTCTTGGCATTAGTCTGATATTCCCAAAGTGAAGGATATAGCATGATATGGCAATTTGACCTGCTCACATTAATAGTGCACTTTAGAATGGTTTTCAAGGTTTTGTTAACCACCTCTACTTTTCCATTCACCTGAGGATAAAAGGAATATGAATGGCCTTTCCTAAACCCTAGCATGGTGGTCAACTCAACCATCATACTGTTCTGAAAATGATTTCCATGGTCAGTGACAATCTACTTTGGTATATTGAATCGAGCAATGCTTTGGTTTAATACAAAGTAAGCTTATGTTTCTCCATTGACCTTAGAGGTAGGCATTTCCTCTATTTTTGGTGTTATAATGCCTAGATTAATTCACCTAATATTTAATTATCGACCGGGATTGGTAGGCTTCGAGTTGCTACAAAATGTATGCGAAGGTACAGGGTGTCATGTAAATACTTTAACAAACAAAATATCGAAAGATATTTGAAAATGAAAAACCGAGTCAAATTCCTAAAAAATATCCAAGTAATTGCACTGGAACATAATACTAAACCAGAACAAAATACTAGACTGAAGTATCAAACTATAAACAACTACTGAAAGAAAGATATAAACAATAATATTTATAAAAAAAGTTTATTAAATAACTTCTAAGACTAACTATGCATAGAAAAGATTATATTGAACACATAATTATAACAACTAATTTGATAAATTATTTTATAAGAAACTAACTAACTCTTCAAGTGAAAGGCTAAGGTGCAAGGACAACTCAACTTACAAACAAGTACGAAACTAAGAAGCAAGTAGAAAACTTAATAAATAAAACTTTAAAAAGAAGCAAGTAGAAAAAAATAAATAAAACTTTAAATTTTGTTCTACAAGTTTCTTCTAAAGAATCATATAATGAAATCAAAACAATTTATACTACTGTGGATGATCTAACAAAATACTAATGCATTTATCTAACAATAAGACATATAATACTAAAGTTTACATGAAAATGAATAAACTAATCCAAAAGCATATGGATAAAAACAATACAACAATATAAATCAAAGAAATCAGAAACAAACAAAATAAAACATAATTCCAAACAAACTCAAAGAAAAAAGGATAAAGGTAAAACTTTAGTAAACAATCAAAAACAACTGAACTTTTAGTCTTAATGGTGAATATAACTGAGTTTTAACTGTTACAACCTAAGAATACATCATAAACTAAAGAAACAGAACTTAAAACTGGCTAAAAACTCATAAAAATAATAAAAGCAAAACAACAGGCTAAATTAGGACTGAACTGTAGGTCTGCAAAAGAGACTGGAAGGAAGGTCAGAATGACAAGCTATACAGACTATCTGAATGAGAGTCTATATAAAGAAAATAGTATAAAATAACCTAAATGATCTACTTCTCAGCTGATTTTATGCATATGAAGATGCAATGCATAAGGAACAGTAAATAAACCTATTTAATCATCAAATTTAGAAGTAAAATAAACTTAAACAAATTCCTGAATATCAAGAATCATTGCTTATTAATAAACAAACTAAAATTCAAATTGCATATTCTTATAACAGAGAATAAATAAACATAACTTAGTATATTTAAATTGATAAAAACAATCTACTCTATCTTTTTTATGAACAAAACTAAATAATAAGCTGGAAATGAAATGAAAGAAACAAATGGAAAACAAATGTGCACGCAATCTAGCTATTTAATTTTGGAAATAAAATGTGTTGCATAAATAAAATGAAACAAACATCTACAGTAACTTAATGAAATAAATAAACTAGAAATCAAAATTGAATTAGCTACAAATAAAAATAACGAAAACAAGAAAAGAAAACATCTGGTTGATGAGGGGCCCTCTTAGCAATCAGGGGTGACTCTCGGCTAGCACTTACATGAAAAAAATCATGAACAATGGAATGTAGAACTTCTATGAAAAATACTGAACAATATTACAGCGTTCTTCACTCAGAAAACTGATTGTCTAACTAATGAAAATGATCCACAACCAACACTCACGCAGAGGCTCGTATTTATATTGTTTACAAGAGATGAGCAAGTCAACCCTTTAGTGGTCAACTACACTCTAAATTTAGTCAATCATAAAGGCTGTTAACAAATCAAATCCTGGCACACAGGTATCTTCCTTCTCTTTCATGAGTTTGGTTCTCTTCATCGTGATATGGCATGTAGGATCCTTCCTTACCGTCGCTAATGGAATGGTGTCAAGCAAAGGAAACATACATGGTAGGTCTTCTAGAATGGAGATGTTCCACCCTTTAAACACGTGGGAAGTAGGTAGGTTACAAATTTGTTCCATTGTTTAATGCATGAGGTTGGTTATTAACAGCGCACAGACTGATTAGTGTTCTAGATGGAAAGCTGGACAACAAGCTGGAAGGTGAGCTACGTCGTGAGCTGGACAGCAAACTGGATCATGAGTTGGAAAGCGAGCTAGATTATGAGTTGGACAGTGGGTTGCGTCGTAAGCTGGATAGCGAGCTAGATGCACTGTCTGTTTGTTTGTCTATTTGTGTGCTTGTTATTAATTCACCCAAACAGACTATATAACCTCCAAACAAATATACACATTAACTAACATATCACATATGCTTTAAATAATGTTGATTTAAATCAATAAAATCATAAAATGACAATAATAAATGGATTATATATAAACCTTTAATTTATTCATAGCTTAGGCTAAATGGCGATCTACGTGGAATAAAATACATAAAAAGTTGACAAAACATATGTTTAAATGAGTAATTTAAATGCCAAACATGATAATAAATCCGGGCTCAACATTTCCCTCAAACCAGAGAAATGCTAGGTCCCACTGAGCAAAAATGATAAGAGATCACACTGTCATAGTGAACTTTGAGACGTGAGCTAGCAACAGGCATATGCATAAATGAGTGATTTCATAAGGTTTATAATTAGTTCAACCATATCCAAAGTAAAATTTGGATAGGTTGAACATATGATACAAAGACATAAATCACATTTATGATAAGATTGATCAATAAGAAAATCGGTCATTTGATAATTTACATGCATGATTGGGTTAAAGGATAGGGTTTTTGATGTATTTGTAACTTTGGAATGTATTCATCTATGTATCTTATGTATTGTAACCCGATGTTTATTCCGGGATATATCTATAATATAATTGAGTCATATTGTCATGCCCCCATGTTCCGATCGGGAGGATCAATTATGTAAACAAGTCATGTCAAGTCACAGTGGGTAACCCTTTGATTGTCTAAGGGTTAAAGTCCCCACAGTTCTAGGGCACTAGGGTTATTAGACTCTCCTAGTAGAGGTTGGCCCTGGTAGGGTTTTATTCATGTCGGGATTAGTATAAATAGAGAACTGGAGTCTCTATTTATCACACAAGTCATCCACACTCAAGTGTAGTGCATAGTTGAGGAAGGAGAAGACACTGGGGCTAGACAAGAAGAAGATTCCTACTGTTGGGAGATCACTTATTGTTTTGGGGATTTTACTATTTTGGTGCTGATTCTATCTCTGAGGAAGTTGCAGGGTTTTCTCCTTTATGGTTTCCCTGAGTAAAAACATTGTGTTCATTGTCTTTTGTGCTTGATTGCTGTACTTGTTATTCTCTCAGTTAAATATCCTAATAATGCTAGCTTAATGTTGACAAACTAACAAGGGTTACTGAGAGTGAAATCATAATTAAAAAAAAAAATTAAGGTCGAAGAATTCACATGGAGGTAAAAACTATTTGTCAAAAACAAAATTTGGTTAGCAAATTTTAATCATAAGTGTTATAATATCACCAAGTTTTATTAGATCGTCATTTGAACCATCATTCGATTCTCTGTACAGTCCTACATATAGCTCTTCAAATTGATTTTCTCTGTAAAAGTATGCTTCATGCTATACCATGAAAACACTTAACATTCATCATAGATAAACAATTTTGTCACAAATAATAATAGATAAAAGAAAACGAATCTTCCTAATCCTCCCCCAAACCAAAGATATGGCGTGTCCCCAAGCCATACAAGAGAGAATTATTCCAGAAAAATAAAAAGTGCGACCATGCTATTAATTTTTAATAAAAAAATTGAAAAACTAACTAGTAAAGGAAAATGATTCAAAGATGTATATTCATGAAAATAATAGTGTGTAAAAAGATCACTTGAAAATATGATAATGGAATCGAAAGAATTCCAAAGGAAAATTTAGTCATCTATGCCTTGTTGTAAAGATATCTCATCAGCATAAAATACCGAGTTTACCCTAGAGTGCGGCAGATTTGTGGCTATGGGTCCCATTTCTAGGATAATAACATCCAATATATTTGTTGAATTATATGGCCAGGTCCAAGCCTAACTTACAGCGATTCCCAAATGACATTATGAACAATTGGCCTTAACATATTATTCATAAAAAAAAATTCTTTATATTATCATTATTTTATGAATCATGTGCATAGTAGTACATTGGTCGATATGTCCCCACTGCTAGTAGGCATGTTCAATACCTCTATGGGTTTATATTGGTACCATGCAAGCATAATCCCGCTGTTAGCGAGCTTGTTCAGTACCCCGACGGGTTTACTTGGATTTATCGAGATTCCTTGTTTCAAGTTTTTGCTTAGCATTGACCCGCTGCCAGCAGGCTTGTTCAGTAACCTGATGGGTTTGCCTTGTATAATGATATTTAAATATATGGAATCCAATTGGTACTAGAGCGCGTTAAGTCCTTCTAAAACACATAATTCAATTTTATAAAATAAACTTACAAGTAACTTTTTATAATGGACTTAATCATAACTCATGCCAAAAGAGAATAACTTAAAGTTGTTCTTTGACCTTATAGTCCTTCTTCTTCATAAAAAAGTAATGTTCCCCACAAGAAAAAATTTCACTTACACTCGAGTTTTCACCAAAATACTTGAAAGACAACTTTTGATAACAAGTATAGGATGAACTAGTTAATCCATAGGAATAAGGTGAGATTTGAAAAAGATGATAATGAGAGTAGGTCTATCAAGCAATTGTTCAAAATAGAAAATCAGAAATACACATGTCTGAATCAAAATACCAAAAACTATATGAATCATAAAAGAAATAGTTTAGATTGATATATAGATAATTGTTTTTAATTGTCACTATAAGTTGTAAATTTCAAAAGTACCCCAAGAAAAGTAAAGATACTTGATGAGTGTTTTAGTGTACTTCCCTTTTCCGAATAATACTCCATGAGCTGCTTATAGAGATAAAGTGTTTGTAACCAACTGCAAAACCACTTGTTAGATGACCCATATTTATTTATAAAAACATATATAACATTATAGAAAGGAAAAGAGTCACCTGTACTAAGCTTGTCAGAAATGGCTCTTATTTATTTGATATAACAAAAATATATTTACATAATATCATATTCTACTTAGAAAGAGAGAAAAAAATTATATTCAAGTGTATGAATCCTTCCAATGTAACCAAGTTCGAAGCAAAATTAAAAATATACCTTTATCCACATATAAGAAAAATATAGCAGTGATTGTCTGGATACAAAGAACCAAGCAACCTGTTTGATTTAGTAGCAATAAGCATTGAAGGAGGGGATGGTACCGTGGCTTGGTTGCCTCTTGGAACCATAGTTCAATGTAGCTTATGTATTATAGGTTCTCTTCTTTATTTTTTATGTCACGAGGTCTTTCATTAAACCCTAGAATGTATACAGAATCTATGTTTAATGATGGGGAATATTCAAGTTCTAATTTTTTTCCTTAATCAAATGAGATGCATTTTATGTCGATATTATCTTCTTGTGGAAAAAGCCAAGTAGAAACTTCATTTTCTTCTGTATTGTCTATGACTCCTAGATCTACCACCTCTCCAGGTCTCATATTAATTTCTTGTAATAATGTTGGTGAGGTAGGTGAGGTGGGTAAATGTTGTAGTGCAACACTATAAGCATATTGTACTTCCTTATTATTCTTAGAATGTGGAATATATTGAACAAGAATGTGCGTAGGGCATAGATGAATTTTATGAGAAGTGTTTACGGCCGGTGCAATTGATTGTCTTGTGTAGTTAATCCTCCCTGGAAAATTTGTTGAAAATATTGTGGAAAGTGTAGAGGAACATAAAGTGTTGCAACATCCAAGAAACTATCCCTATGATCATAAGATGAGACAGAAATGCTTTGTGAACAAGATTGATAGGGGTTAAGATGAGGTTGCAATGACTGAGAAGAAGGTATATTCTTACTAGCCTTGAATTTTCCTCTTGAATACATTTTACATAATTCACAGACATCATCATATGATAACTGAAATACATCACATGTTCCCATCAGACTTAAAATTTCTAAATATTCATTTTTTATGCCTTTGAGTAAAAGTATTTTCAAGGTATCCTTCCCTTACTGTCTTAGTTTTGATCTCTGAAGGTTGTATTGAAAGCATTCGACATAATTTTCCAAAATTTCTTCTTCTCCCTGGGTTATTTCGAAGATGTCCTCCTTGACTTTGCAATAATCTTGGTGTCATTTTAAGAATATATGTTTCATATCTTCCCAAGTTTGAATGCAGTTCCCACCTAGGCTCATGAGCCATCAGAGGGCTGATCCTTTCAAGGTAAGAGGAAAAAGTTTTAGATTTTGAACATCATATCCTCTACAGAGTATTTCCAATTGAAATAAAAATTCATCAGGGTCTTCATTCTCTAGTGAATGAAAATTTGGTAAAATGGATAAGGGAACGCACTGTATTTGTGCCACTCCCCCTGGATCTCTAATATGGAATTCAAAGGTAACAACTCCTTCATCCTTCTCCCCTACCATATCTTCCCACAACATAGGTAGTTATTCATGTATTTATATTGAGGTTCCTCTTTTGAATGTTCTTGTCAGTTTGTTAGCAGGATGGGTGGTGCTTACAACACCACTAAGTGATTTAAATATTAAAATAAGTCACACACTTACATGAAATAAATGAAATCATGATAACTCTTTGTATAAAATAAAGAAATAGAATACTAAAAGGCAATGGGTGTGGGGAAACTAGTTTTAGTGTATCTACCTTTAGAATCTCTATGTTTGTTCATGAAAAACTAAACTAAAGAAAAGCATAGGCTACTACTATTGCTGGATTTGGGGGCGCCTATTATAACAAATGCGCATGTTCTTAGCTCTCGTATTACCGCTCCCCCACCACCATCGTATTACTAAAATTCATAAGCAAATTCTATTTATTCTACCTTACGAAACAACTCCCCGGCAACGGCACCAAAATCTTGGGTGTTATAAAGCCTAGATTAATTCACCTAATATTTAATTATCGACCGAGGTTGGTAGGATTCGAGTTGCTACAAGATATATGCGAAGGTAGAGGGTGTCGTGTAAATACTTTAACAAACAAAATATCAAAAGATCTTTCAAAATGAAAAACCGAGTCAAACTCGTAAAAACTATCCAAGTAATTGCACTGGAACATAATACTAAACTAGAACAAAATACTAGACTGAAGTATCAAACTATAAACAACTACTAAATGAAAGATATAAACAATAATATTTATAAAGAATTTTATAAAATAACTTCTAATACTAACTATGCATAGAAAAGATTATATTGAACACATAATTATAACAACTAATTTGATAAATTATTTTATAAGCAAGTAGAAAACTTAATAAATAAAACTTTAAAAAGAATCAAGTAGAAAAAAATAAATAAAACTTTAAATTATGTTCTACAAGTTTCTTCTAAAGAATCATATAATCAAATCAGAACAATTTCTACTGCTGTGGATGATCTAACAAAATACTAATGTATTTACCTAACAATAAGACATCTAATACTAAATTTTACATGCAAATGAATAAAGTAATCCAAAAGCATAAGGATAAAAACAACACAACAATATAAATCAAAGAAATCAGAAACAGACAAAATAAAACATAATTCCAAACAAACTCAAGACAAAAAGGATAAAGGTAAAACTTTAGTAAACAATCCAAAACAACTAAACTTTTAGTCTTGATGGTGAATAGAACTGGGTTTTAATTGTTACAACCTAAGCATAAATCATAAACTAAAGAAACAGAACTTAAAAACTCATAAAAATAATAAAAACGAAACAACAGGATGAATGACAGACTGAACTGCAGGTCTGTAAAACAGACTGGAAGGAAGGTCAGAATGACAAGCTGAACAGATAGTCTAAATGAGAGCCTATATAAAGAAAATACTATAATATAACCTAAATGATCTACTTCTCAGCTGATTTTATGCATATGAATATGCAATGCATAAGAAAGAGTAAATACAACTATTTAATCATCAAATTTAGTAGTAAAATAAACTTAAACAAATTCATGAACATCAAGAATCATTTCTTATTAATAAACAAACTGAAATTAAAATTGCATAATATTATAATGGAGAAGAAATAAACAGAACTTAGTCTATTTAAATTGATAAAAACAATCTACTCTATCTTCTTATGAACAAAACTAAATAATAAGATGGAAATGAAATGACAGAAACAAATGGAAAACAACTATGTGCGCAATCTAGCTATTTAATTCTGGAAATAAAATGCATTGCCGAAAGAAAATGAAAAAAATACCTACAGTAACTTAATGAAACAAACAAACTAGAAATCAAAACTCAATTAGCTACAAAGAAAAATAACGAAAACAAGAAAAGAAAACCTTTTGTTGATGAGGGGCCCTCTTAGCAATCAAGGGTGACTCCTGGCTAGCGCTTACACGAACAAAATAATGAACAGTGGAATGTGGAACTTCTATTAAAAATACTAAACAATATTACATCATTCTTCTCTCAGAAAACTGATTGTCTAACTAATGAAAATGATCCATATCTAACACTCACGCAAAGGCTAGTATTTATATTGTTTACAAGAGAGGAGCAAGTCAAACCTTTAGTGGTCAAATGCTCTCTAAATTTAGTCAATCATAAAGGATGTTAACAAATCAAACCCCAGCGCATAGGTATCTTCCTTCTCTTTCATGAGTCTGGTTCTCTTCATCATGATATGGCATGTGGGCTCCTTCCTTATCATGGTTGATGGAATGGTTTCAAGCAAAGGAAGCATACACGGTAGATCTTCTAGAATGGAGATGTTCCACCCTTTAAACACATGGGAAGTAGGTAGGTTACAAATCTGTTCCATCGTTTAATCCATGAGGTTTGTTATTAACAGTGTGCAGACTGATTAGTGATTCGGACGGAAAGCTGGACAGTGAGTTGGAAGATGAGCTACGTTGTGAGGTGGACAGCGAGCTGGATCGTGAGGTGGACAGCAAGCTGGATCGTGAGGTGGACAGTGAGTTGGATCATGAGCTGGACATCGAGCTACATCGTATGCTAGATAGCAAGCTGATGCATTGTCTGTTTGTTTGTCTGTTTGGGTAATTGTTATTAATTCTCCCAAATGGACTATATAACCTACAAACAAATATACACATTAAGTAATATGTCACATATGCTTTAAATAATGTTAATTTAAATCAATAAAATCATAAAATGACAATAATAAATGTATTATATATAAACCTTTAATTTATTCATACCTTGGGATAAATGGTGATATGCGTGGTAGAAAATACATAAAAAGATAACACAACATATGTTTAAATGAGTAATTTAATTGCCAAAAATGATAATAAATCTGGGCTCAACACTCTACCCACTTCGTGAAGTAGTCTACATAGACAATGATGTATTTGTGCCCCCCAACAAAAACCGGGTTACACATCATGTAATCTACCCCCCACTTGGTGAAGGGCCCTACCGCAATGACGAGAAACAAAGGAGCGAGATGTGACCACATATTTGTGGTATAGAGCTGACAAGAATAACAACGCTTTACATCATCCACACAATATTTGAAGATAGTGGTCCAGAAATAACCGACACATAAAATATTATGGGCCATTGCTAACCCAGATAAACTATCCCCACACGCTCCTCTATGGGAATCATTTAGGAAAATATCTACCTCCTCGTGGTTGAGGCACCAACGCAAGATCGAATCTATCCTTTTCGATACATGGTATCACTGATGATAAGGTATTTTTTAGCATTAGCCCTCAACTTACATTGATGTTCCCACGAGAAGGACACAGGACACTTAAGAGTTTGGAGATATAGTATGATATCTCTGCACCAGGGATCAGAGGTTGAATTAAAATATATATACTCATCTGGGCATGATTCTTGTTCTGCCACTACAGTTTCTTTCGTAGGGAATTCCAAGATTAATTATGCTAATACTAAGTATTTTTTGGACTTAGCATATTGAAAATACAAGTCATACTCCTGGAGAATGACTATCCACTTGTTGAATTTGCCTCTGATTATACATCTGGATAAAACATACTGGAATTGATTTACATCTACAACCACTATGGTTTTCCTTAGCAAGACGTAGTGACATATCCTATGAACAACATATACTACTACCAATTCCAACTTATCGACGTGCGAGTACCTAAGTTCAGGGCCTACTAAAGATCAACTAAGGTAGTAGACAACATGATCTTTGAGCTTGTCATCTTCCCAAACTAGTACTACTCCTATGGTCGACTCAGACGCTGCCAGATACAATATAAAATACTTGGTGTAGTATGGAAGACTCAATAACAATGTCGATAGTAAGGCCTTTCTTAATGCCTCAAAAGTGAGTTGTGTGGTTTCATCCCACAAGAATGGGGTGTCTTGCTTCAACAAGCACATGAAACCCTTAGTAATCTTGGCATAGTTGACTAAGAAACATCAAAGGAAATTGGATTTCCCCTGCAGACTCTACATTTTCCTGATGGAACGAGGAGGAGGAATATTTACAATGGCCTTGACTTTCAATAGATCCACATGTATTCCTATGTCTGACACAATGAACCCTAGTAACCTCCCCGACTTGACGTGAAAAGCACACTTGTGGGCATTGAAGCATATTTTATAGTGCCTACATCTTTCAAAGATCATACAAAGATGATTTGGATGGTCCTTCCTCTTGTGAGAATGGGTAGGAAGATCATCCAAGTATGGATCAAAAATATTGTTAATATTGTGGAAGGAAAAATTCATTTCCTGCTGGAAGGTAGCTCCGACATTTTTCAAACCGAAGGGAATTTTCTTATATGCGAATGTCCCCCAAGAACACATGAAGGATGTTTCATGATGGTCTTCTTGTTTTATTTGAATTTGGTTATATCCAGAAAAACCATCCATAAACAAAAATACCTCACTACCCACCCAAGCACTAATAATATGATCGATGAACGGTGTGGGGTAGTTATCCTTTGGACATGCCTTGTTTAGAACACAAAAGTCAGTGAAAACATGTATAGTCCCTTATTTTTTATCAATGAGAACATTATTGGATACCCATTCTATCAGAGAAATTGGGTAAATGAACCCAACTTTCAGCAATTTCTCCACTTAAGGCTTGATGACTATCGCTTTCCACGGATTTACTAGTCTGAGTTTTTGTCGAATAGGTTTGGCGTCAGGGTAAGTACGGATCCGTTGTTCAACTATAAATGGATCAAATCCTGGAATCTCCTCATATGACCAGGAAAATACGTCACAAAATTCCTTAAACAAGGAAGTGTAGATGGAAACCTTCTCCGGAGAGTATTTGCACCAATATGGACATTTTCAACGATGTTAGGGTTTGCAGAAATGTTGATTGGAATAGTAGTAGAGATATTTTCCATATTCCTCTCATCAAATACTTGCTCTTTGAGTAAAGGATTAATCAACAAATCAACATCTTCTACCAGTCTTACATGGAACTCCTGATTCTCAATTTTTCTCAACTCTTGAAGAAAGAAGGACTTATGGTGAAGGTATTCACAAATATTATCTCGTCCAATCATAGCTTCTAGAATGGCTTCGTCCGAAGGAAAAAACATATCCAAGAAATCATATGAATATGTCGAGTTATTTGCCCAAGCGAGAAGATAGGATTCATTTGAATCCTCTGATATTGAAGAAGGAGTTGCAACAGAATCAATCGTGGCATTAAAAATAGCTTGATAAGATACTTCCACCATAGATAAGGGAACTTGAGGCTCATGATGTGAAGGAAGGACCCAGGGGTCATTTCTATCGACAACCATTGTGATAGACTTCCCTACACTCATTGAACCTAAGTAGTTGATAGGGATGGTATATCAAATTTTCCCATCAAAGATGCATACATTCCAACCACCAAGATCTCGTTAGCTGGTTTTGACTGATCTATCAATGGTACCGTGGACTCATTCATTTCCAAATGAACTTTGTGAGTTAAAATGAGCTGGTCAACTATGACCAACTTCCCTTCATGTGGAAACACTACAACTTGGAAAATGACTGAGGAGATAGCACACATGACGTAAGTCCAAATTCTCCCCAAAAAGAGGTTATAATCGAAGGGAGCATCAATCACTTCCACCTCAATAGACATTGCTTTCACTGCCAAGTTTATTGTGAAAGTTGGTAGGATACCATACGGATGGAAAGACCTTCCGTCAAAAGCAGTAAGTAGAGTGTTTGATGGAATTAGCTCTAGGGATCCTAAGGCTTTCCAACAAGACATTGACACGACATGCATGGAAGCACCTTGATCAACCACCATTCATCTGATGGTTTTACCTCCATGGAAAACATCAATTAACAAATTCACAAGGTATAGTAGGAGTATTTTAAAATCAAACCGATTAAATTTTTCCAGCAGGCTCGCTGAATCCATGCTACCTATGGCTGCTAAGAGTGCATCCCTCTGAGAAGCAAAAATATATAACACCTCTAGTGCCGACATTGCACAAGGATTTTGAGTTAACTAATCAACTATAAAATAGTTGGAAGAAGCCCTAGAATTAGGTTTTTGAAATGTTTTCTTAAAGACACCTTTCGGTAGGTTGGGCATTGGTTCAGTTGGTTTTTCAATAGTGAGAGGGGTTGATGTTTTAGTACTAGATGTACCCTTCCCTTGAGCCTCTGAATCGTAATTATTATTTCTTTTTTAGAGGAAAGTGTTTGATCATACCATATTGATATAATTATGATCAGTATTAGTACTAGAAGTGCCCCCGACAATATTCGAAGAAGAAGTTGCATTCTGTCCTTGGGGAAAGGGATCCTTCAAGACAACCAGTTGTTGATTCTTAAGTAGCTTCTGTGCTTTTTCCATTAAAGGGAATTGATAAGTAAGGTGGTCTCCTTGGCACAAATTATAAGGAAACTTAACCTTTTTCTTGTCTTTCTTTCCTGCATCAGCATTGTTTGTGGGAATTTACTTGTTTTGGTTACCCTAACCCTTATTTCATTCTTTTTTTTCCCACCTAGCTGCTGATTTCTCTTCTGAGAAGACTGTGAAAAATAATTAGCACTTTGTGCTGAGGGGGTGGCATCATTAGCTACCTCTGGTGCATATTTATTCACTAAAAACTCATGGAGTTTCTTGGCTAGTGATTCTACAGTGCGAGTACTAACTGAACCAACCACGTCATTGGCTTGGGGTCCAGGCTTTGGTTTCTCTTGGTCATTCATAGACCTTAGGGCCTTAGGGATATCTCATACAATATCACAGACTGAGAATATATCAGGTATAACTGCTAGTCCCTAAGGATTTCCTCTTCTTCCATGGTAACCCCTGAAGAAAATACATCCTAAGAAATGTAAGGCAGTAGATATTTCAAGAAACAATCCAACAAAAACTTGGGAGGTATTGTGGCTTTCATAAGCCTCTTTTGTCTTCACCACTCCTGAATGTGATCGAATATATGTGTGGCCTTTTTTTGTCAAAAATTCGACAACAAGTCTATATCAGCATCATACTGGATTGGAAGATTAAAGTGATTAAGGAACATGGTTGCTAGATCTAGAAAGCTATCATATCCATTGAATGAAAGTTCTATGTACCATTTTTCTGCCACATGAGTCAACAATATTTGAAAAAGACTCAACCAAATGGATTCATCATTCAATGCATTAGAAAAGAACCAAAGGTGGAATGTGGTAATGTCAGCATCTGGGTCCTCACTAGCTTTTCCTTCAAACTTGGGGATGTTTGATGGCAGTTTGATGGCTACAGGTGGCCATGCCACATTATGTCGCATGAGATCATTTATTAGCTTTGGAAAATGTGAAAATTTTAATGTTTCTAGGAAAGGAATTTTGGGTTGAACCAGGGTTTGATATTGAGGATTTTGGGGTGTGGAAGTACTTGCTCCCTAGCTCCCAAAAGAAAGGTGTGGTTTCCCCCATCCGCTAGTTGTGATGTAGTTGTAGTATTTTGAAAAGGGTTCTAGCCAAAAGCTAGTGGATTACTAGTTTGTGGTGTATGATAGGTGGTTTGACCTGCTCCAACCGAAACTGGAGTTTGAAACACATGAGTAGGGATCCATCCACTAGAAATTGAAAACTGAGAGCTCATGAAAGGAGCGGTTGAAACCTAACTAGGTGTCTGAAAAGTGTGACCTATAAAATAATTTCTATTTATAGATGACATAGCCACATAAGAAGGTGATGGGACTACATAAGGAATAGATGGAGGAATGTGTCCTCCATTCCATGGAAAACCCTGGACAAATGAAGTGGACCCAATTGGACCACTTTAAGAACTTTGCATGAATGAAGGAGAAGTAAAAGGTGCACTAGGAATCCAAGTGACCACCCCACCCACTAGACTGATTGTTACACGTAAACCTAATCACCATCATGTGTTGAGGCCTAAAACATCATAATTTCCCCTCAAATCCCAAATTGTGAAGTTGGGATTTCCATATTTGAGTCCAGCACTGCCTTTTTCCTTAATGAAAAAGGCATTACCCTCTTCAATAATGACCATTGTCTCTTGAAAATAAGCGGTGCCACTGCTTATGTCCCTTGATCAAAGAGTGGTTCCACCCTGGTAACGCCTCTATCTACATGGAAGAAAAGTGGTGCTCGAGTTTAAAAGAGAAAAGGAGAACATTCATGAAGCTTCTCAAAGGAAGAATTCATGGCACCCTCATCCCTACTCCCATGGACCACCTAGAGTCGATATCCCCCCTAGTAGGATCTCCCTACCACTTCACCCACCATTTTCTCAACCATCACTATCCTCCCAAGCCCAATAAAACCTGGCTCATACCCCATGGTTGAGAGAGTGAAAGGTTATGCTGTTGCATTGAGATTATGGAAAAATCTAGTGTGATCATAGAAGGAGTAAGTTGGAGCTTTTGAGGACAAGGCATAGCATGTGAAGGAGCATCAAAACACTAAGGAAATGGTTGTAAGTTTTCTTCTTCATTTTTAATGCAAAGTTGGTTCCTTTTACGTAAAATGTGTTATGTTGTAATCAGACATTTTACTATTGGATTCCTTAGTCACTAATATAGAACTATAGACTATGTTATGGTACCTTTGATCTTTCTTGTTTTGTTTGATGTGTTTGTGTAGGTACATCCGTGGAGATTCATCACCATAGGAGAAAACTACATCACACTACAAAATAGATAAAGGACTGATTCCATATATCTACCAGCTCTATGGGAAGTCTTCCATATTTGTCATCACTCATTTGTTCTAGATTTGAACCATTCAGGCTTAGAGGAACAACCCTTGTCAGCAAGAGGTGAATTTTCCTAGCAACAAATTTGGCGACCATACTAGGGCAAAGCATTCAACACATCTGATATTCCTTGGTTTTCAAACTCTTGTCTGAAATCCAAACTCCAACCTTTTAGTGATCATATATACTAGATTTTCTAGTGATATATTGGTTTGGTATGACTATATCTACTTAGATATGAGGCACATATACTTTATGTACTTAATTTTCTAGTTAATTTCATGATTTGATGCCAGTGTTTTGGAACCTAACTTTCTCTGTTTCACCATTCTTTTTGTTTTAACATCTACAATAGTTATTGCACATGGATAGAGGACAATAGGTGGTCCCCATGTGCTTTCTCAGTAGTCATTAAGCGGTGCCAAAGCAGTAACGCTCTGTCACCAACCCTCTTCAAGCGGTGCTAGGTAGGGTTTTCACACCCTTGTGATTTCAAAGCTTAGTTTATTTTTCTTTTTGTTCTATGTGTTTTCTGGGTTTTATTCTTGAGATCTGGAGTGTTAAATTCAAATTTTGAAAGTGGTAAATGCTTTCTTTTCTTTGGTTCAAAGAGCTAGGTTACATCCATCTGTTTAGTTGCTTGTATGCTTGGTTTTTATTTTCAAAAGGAGTGCTTGGAATTTAGTAGAGTTATATCTCTTTTTACTATTTGATTTAACTGAAAAGAAAGCTTTGCTTTTAGGATTTTTATTTTATTCTTTGTGAGTCTATGAAAGATTTCTTTTTGCTTTTGATTCAAAGAAAAAATTGTTGAGATTTGATCATAATTTTGTTTAAAGACGAATCATTGGACCCTTGATTAGCTTCACAAGATTTCAGATATCCATGTTCTTCTTTCCTTTTATAGTCTCTTATCTCGTCAAAAGAAAAATATATCATAGTTATAAGTTATATCTTTTCATTTTTTGAATAAAATTGAAAAAGTGCTTAGTGTGCCTTTTAGTGCTAGTGTCTTTCTTTTTAGGAAAAGAGATCTCTCTTCGTTCTAGGTTTCAAAGATCACTGTAGAAGTGTGCTGCTTGTTTTCATTTTTTGAAAAGATGAGTTCAGTATGATTATTTGGGAATTTTTTGTTTTGAAATAGAAGTGAAACACTCTCTCCTCCCCGTAAGTAGGGCATACTTTGAATGGTAAAGTGAAAAATTTGCATCCCATGCTACATGGTTTTACTTTTCCATACACACTTCATGCATCCACCTAATCGTTCAAGATAAAATCAACAGTATATTTAGGTTAAAAGTTTTAGGAACTTGAGTGATGGGATAGAGACGTGTTCCGATGTAATTAAACATAGGAGTTGTCATTCATTTTCATACACTACATTCTAGGAACTGTGTGGTTCTTCCATGTACTGTCGGTATATAGAACGACCTTTCATGTACCCTTGAGGTATATCAAAAGGTACTTCATGTACTTGATTCTATATCGAAAGTCCCCTTTTGAAGGATTGTGCATTAGACAACACTAACACAGATATGAGCTCCCACATACCTTGCGTATATTGGGAGACTCTTCTAGGATTCCCTAAACCATCTAAGAAAAAAAACTTGTGGCCTACAATTCCAATAAAGTCACCATCATATATTCTGAAATTTGACTAGAATCAGGGAGAAGATCCCAAAAACCATGTTATGACCTTCCATCTATGGTGTTCTTCAAACTCCTTGATGGATGATTCAGTTCATTAAGGATCTTTCAGTGAACTTTGATTGGTACAGTTGCAAAGTGGTACAATAAACTTCCACAAAATTCGTTTATGGACTGTAGCTCGTTCGCAACAATTTTTCTTAGTCATTTCCAACTTCCCATCCATTACAAAACTGGTATCGATATTTTGACATCACTTCATCAATATACTTCCATGCACATATCTAACCATATTCATGAGTGGAGGAGACAACGAAGGATTATTAAAGCTCCTATTCTAGATCAATTATTGGCTGATTGGTTCACGAAATCCTTGTTGCCTCCCATTTTTCGAGATCTATCTATGGGAGGTGTTGTTACTGAAGAGAAGGCTAACAGTCACACTCAATATTTGGACTTGGTTTATTCCCAGTCTGGAACTCTGTATGACCTAATCCCTCAAGCTCCTCTCCCAAGCAAAGAATATACCAAGCCACCTATAGAAACTCCTGTTGATGGGGTTGTTGGTTCAATCCATCCATCATTAGCAGCTAATCCTGCCAAGAAACATAGTACTTACACTAATACTCCTTCTGCTCCTACGGTTTCCATCAAGGTGAATACTATTCAAAGTACGCAGACACTCGGTAATAAGAAGAAAGGTAAAGGAAAAAAAATAAACCTAGAAACCAACAGGAAAATCCCAAGGCTACGGCCCTAGATAATGACAATAAAGGAAAGAGGAAGGATAAGTATCCATGCCTATTGTGTGGTGGTGACCACTTCACGAAGGAGTTCCGTAGTCATGAACAAATTAGTAAATTTTTGAAAAGTAACCCTACACCATCAGTGCTTACCGACCCCTTTCCATCTCAACAACAATTGATAGATCATATGTCTAATCAAGGAGCCTCTAATTCTATAGAATAAATTAGAATTATGTCCTTAGAAACTATTATCTTGAATACTTGCAGTCAATCATATGACAAACTTGTAGAGAAGAAGGACATGAATCCTTCTTTCGAGAAAACGCCTTCCACTAGTTATTCTCTGTCTTTGTCTAATGGTCCCCTCATGATCAAGAAACCTAATCTCGACTTGATTTTGCACCCACCCAAGAATACCCTCAAGAAGTATGTTTTTAATCAAAATTCTAGAGCTACATAATTCTACAACATTGTTGAAGATTTGGCTCAAGCACCTTGTGCAATGTCTACCCTGGAGGTGCTTCTAAGTTGTCCCATGTAGCGCAAAAACCTGTTGACGAAATTGGGGGAATTAGACCTAGATAACACTAATTTAATTCATTTTAATGTGGAGAACTACAATTCTAGATTACCCCACCATCTCACATTTCAAATCATGACAAGAGTAGTTGGGAGAAAATTCCATAGGACTGTCCTAGATGAAGGCGATTCCACCTTGGTATTGTCTGTGGCTTGTTGGAGAGCCATTGGTTCTCATGAACTTACAAAGTCACCCAAAAACTTGAAATATTTTGATGGATGAGGTTGTAAACCTCATGGTCTATTACCAACCCTTTTGGTCGAGCTTGGGGTCAAGATTGTTTCCATTCAGGTGGAGGTGGTCTATGCCCCATTGAATTACAATCTTCTATTGGGGAGAAATTGGTTTTATTCTATGGCGTTTGTCACTTCGACACTATTTCGAACTGTCCAATTCCCTCATTTGAGGAATATTGGGACCATCGATCAAATCGATTTTTTTTCACCAGATGTTACTACCTCCACTGCAAATAATATCCCTATGCTAAGTCAATCCCCTCCACCTTATCAGTCGGTTGGGGTAGGTATGTTGAAGGATTCAACCCTCATGGGAGTGTTTCCCTCAACTCCTTCTAGTATGGAAGTGGTGACTGTGAACATGATATCCATGACTGGCCACATTCATAGAGGAAAAGAAGTTATTAAGTAATCCTCTTTAAGCCCTTACAAAGCACTTTATTATGTTTTTCAATCTTCTTCTGATGTCCATTCTAATGATCTTCATCTGGTGGATTTAGATCCTTACCACCTTCCCTATTGGATAGAACCCTCTCTCCCCACTCTATACTATCTCTTGCATACTTTCCCATTGCACGAGTCCATTATGTAAATAATGAGTGCAAATGAACCTTTATGGGAAGATCATCATCATAGATCCTCTTTCCTTCCCAACACAAGTTCGGTAGATTTTGATCTTGCATCTCTTATTATTACTGATATTGTCAACAATCCTCAAACACTTGTATTGTTGCAAGGCATTGATTCCAAAGGAAACCTTTGCAACAGCACTCAGACAATGCCTATTGACATATCAGTCAATCCCGTAACTATTGAGCATGTTCGTGTAGGCCATAACTGTTCAAAAAAAGAAACTTAAAGTTATAGAAATCTATTCAAATAATTTCATTTTTTTTCCTTGGACATATGAAGAAATTCCTGGGAAGGATGCATCCATCATCATACACAAGATTAAAACTTATCCCATGATAAGGCCAGTCCAACAAAAACTACGTCAATTCCATCCTAGGAAGGCTACAACTATTAAAGTCGAAGTGGAGAAACTTCTAAAAGTGGGGCTATTTATCCCATACCACTGAGGGAATGGGTGTCTAATATTGTACCTACGGCTAAGAAGTAGGGAACTATTAGGGTTTGTATCAATTTTTTAGATTTAAATAAGGATTCTCCCAAGGACAATTTCCCTACTCCACACATTGATCAAATCATTGATAACTGTGCTGGGAGCATCATCTTTTCTTTTATGGATGGATTTTTCGGCTACAGTCAGATAGAAATTCTACCCACCAATCAGCATAAAATGACATTCATCTGCTTGTGGGGAACCTTTGCATATCAGAAGTTCCCTTTGGTTTAAAAAACACTGGAGCTACATTCCAGTGTGCCATGTCCTATGATTTTCATGATATCAAGCACATCGTGGAGCTGTATCTGGATGATCTCCCTACTCATTCATAGCAATGGGAGGACCACCTAGGGAACCTTAGATATATTTTCCATATGTGTTTTCATTACAATATTCGGCTTAATCCACACAAATGTGCCTTTTGTGTTGATACTTGACGTCTTGTTGGATTTTTGGTTTCCAAAGATGTCATCTAGATAGATCCTTTGAAAATTTCTGCTATTTTGGCCTACCTTCCCCGATTAATATCACTGATATCCAAATTTTGCAATGGAAGGAAAAATTTCTTCATCGTTTCGTATGAAACTTCGCATAAAAAACACATGGATATATGCGTCTCCTTAAGAAGAACACTCTATTCTTTTTGGGATGACCAAGCCCAACGAGCTTTTGAAAATCTGAAACACGCTTTGACACATTCACCAATGTTGCACCCCCCAAATTACTCAAAATACTTTCTGTTGTATGTTGTTGCTTCCACTACTACCATTGGTATGGTTCTAGTGCAGGAGGATTCCAATGGCCAAGAACACATGATTTATTACCTAAGTAATATTCTTATTGACTCTGAAACTAGTTACTAGGCACCACAACTGTTCTTGCAGATCAAAACCCCATATATTACATTCTGACTCATTATTTACTAGGGGGAAAGTATTATCGTTGGATTGTTATCTTATAGGAATTCAATCTCGAGTTCACTAAGGTTGCTTCAAATAAGTTCTTGGTTTTCGTGGAGTTGATGTGTGATATTCCCTGTGCTCTGATAGAAGTTAAGCCCAATGATTCATTTCTGGATGAATTCTTGTTCTTGATTAGCACAACTGACTCATGGTATGGATATTTGATCATTTATATCCAGACCCAGAGGTTTCATCCCAACATGTCCTGTGACGATTGTCATCGCATTTGTCACCACGCAAAGTATTATCTCAATTTAAATGCTACATTGTATCGACATGGTATTGAATCCATTCTTTGATGATGCCTTACACACGAAGAGGCTGAACAATTTTTGAATGATTTCCACTCTGGAGCATGTGGCGGCCATCTTTCTAGGATGGCGATAGCTCAAAAAATCCTTTGCATTAGGTATTTTTGGCCCTCAATCTTCAAACATTGTCATGAGTTGGTTAAGAAATTCCCACTCTGTCAACACTTTTATCCTAAAAAGCGCACCCACCCTGTTCCTTTACACCCTGTCATTGTTGTTGGCCCTTTCACCAAGTGGGGTATTTATTTCATGCATTGTAAGCCTACCTCAGCCGGGGGAAATGGTTACATCATCGTAGTCATCGATTACTTTACAAAATGGGCTAAGGAAATTCCTACATATGCATAGGTTGGAAATACTATGGCCCTTCTTTTGTTTAATCATGTGATAGCTAGGTTCGAAGTCCCACAAGCCATAGTCACTGACAATGGATCTCATTTCCACAATCAGATGATGGCTAAGCTGTGTGCTAAGCTGGGCATTCGCCATGAAAACTCAACTCCGTAGTACCTGTAGGCTAATGGTCAGGTTGAGGCCATTAACAAATTTTTGAAAACTATGCTACGTAGGATGGTTGGAGATCACAAATCCAACTAGAATTTGACTCTTCTTTTCGCACTGTGGGCTTATAGGACTTCAATTAAAACAACAACTGGTTTTGCACCTTTTCAACTAGTTTACGGACTAGAAGCTATCCTACCTATCGAGTGTCAAATCCCATCACTCAAACTTGCAGTGGAACTTCTCCCGAACACTTCCGTCAAAGAAGAATGGTTTTTGTACTTAACAAACCTTGATGAAAATAGAAGAGATGATGCCTTGGATAACAAGGAACACAAAAAATGCGTCAATGCACATTACGATAAGTCTGTTCAACCTCGTGTCTTTAATGAAGGTGACATGGTTCTGACTTATGATTAGAGACATGACAAGCTAGGGAAGGGAGAGTTTGAATCTATGTGGTATGGTCCCTTTGTCATTAGTAAAGTTTTAGATAAAGGGGCCTACAAGCTTGTAGACTATGATGGTATACCTTTCAGGAAACCTCGCAATGGGTTGTACCTAAAGAGGTACTATGCTTGAAGTCATTTATGTATGGTACCTTGTATATATGTATATTTTTTTACTTTTTGGCATGTTTTTGGATTTTCAATGTGGTTTTGAGTTCCTCATCAATACTGTTTATACCATGTTTTAGTCATGCAGATCAGATGGATTTGTATTGTTTTATTGATGGTTCTTGTCATCATACCTTGAATCTCACTTTAGATTCTTGGGTTTTGTATTCCCTGACACATGAGTTAGTGAGTTCAAGAGTAGTTTTTATTGGTCCAGCTACCAACAACATCATCGACTACCAAGAAGTGATAGGTTTATTGACCAAGGTTGCATCTTGGGACATTCATGACTTGGTAGTATTTATGGACTCACAGTTAGTGGTTTGTCATTTAAACCATGTTTATACTATCATAAACCCTACAATTCTTTGTCTTTTTTGAAGAGTACTCCTGTTAGAAAGGTCATTTGAATCCATCACTTATAGGCACATTCTTAGGTCTTATAACACGGTTGTCGACTCATTGGAAAACTACACTTTAGACTGGTACATTTTCCATACATAACTTTTATAAATAAAAAATGGTCCATTGTAAGATAAAATAAACAGTAAAAGACACATAAAAACTCATGTAAATATCATTTCCCATTTGAAACACATATAAACATTGTAAATAAGTTTTTATATATATATATATAAAGTGTTTTACAAAAATATGGGCACGAGACCCCGACTAAAGCACTATGGATTTTAGATATACAAAATGGCAAAAATCCTAAAGATAGCTATATTTCAGTGTATACATCATGTGGAATGTCTAGTGGTGCTCGTGATAGCACATGATAGCCCTAGCTAATCTATGTAGCAGGCGGCTAAATCGACCAGGCACCTCAGTTGTGTGCAGTTGTGTGTCTCTGGTACCTCCTAGGGAGGTCATCTATAGTAGCATCTGGAATGTCCAGAGTCAACGGGTTGAGGTTTTCCTCCAACTTGATCAAATTGTTGTCTCCTTTGTGTACGAAGCAATCACTTGCTCGCCTCTCCATTGGGGATGACCCCCCAGGTCGTGCATTTGCATGAAAACATTAGGTTTCGTCATCATTCATAAAAATTATAAAACATGAAAATACAAAAAATATTCATCTTGAGCATTTTTCTTACCAATATCACCCCATTGGGCGTCTACTAGTAAAGGTATATATGTATCTCCTTGGAAGTTGGTTCCATCATAGGCATAATCCTCAATCATGAGGATTTGGTCCTCCAACCAATGGAAAAATGGGTTCCCGTACTTGACCTTAGCTCTACCACCTCTAGTATGGGCCATGATCTCTACGCACCACAGCATGCAGGGGTCTCGAGCTCTCAACTCAGTGAAAACCACCTGTGGCCTCAAGAGAGGTACCTGCTTGAAAAAGAAGCATGCCAGGATAGTCCCATAACCAAACTATTTTAGTTCCCATTGACGACACTTCGTCAACTGATCCTTGAACACACTAAGCAATTCCTCAGTCAATTTAAAAACTGTGGGTGCCATAGCCTCCAAGGCATACAACATGTGTGTATCTGGGAATCTTGATGAGCCCCTTGGCTCCCTGCAACCCTTTTCATAGTGAAGAGTACTATTCGAACTGGTAAATCCATCACTTCCTTGATGGGGATCTTTTTTCTCGACATCTTAGTGCCTAGAAAACAATGGTGAACTATGAGTTCTTGTGTCGTGATGTCTCCCCCTTAGGAACCTGTCAATGAGATTGGCACTCCACGCCTAGATAATCTGGTCAAAAAGTAAACATCTTCCACCTACACTATAAGAATGTGATCCCCCAGCTGAAAGTATTGTTGTTCTTGGTTCCACATTCACAAAATGTATTCCAATAGTTTTACATGAGATATCATACTCGTAGCATGGAATAATTTCAAAAGGCCACAACTCCGTAAAGTAGATATGGAAGCCACATCTGCCCCGACTATGGCATCATCGTCCTCATATTGTCTTTCTTTCCACAACACCATTTTGACTCTAATAACTTGCCAAAAATCAAAATTGAAGCATTAAGACACATAATCAATATTTAAAAATACTTCAAAATTAGTATTTTTGCTGGGGCATCCATTTTTTGGGCATGCTTGGTGGCACTGCTTCTGTCTCCTTAAGATAGAGTGGTGCCACTACCTATACAGGCATAAAAACGTGGTTTTCCATGGGCACCATTTTTTTTGCAAAGGAGAAGCACGTTACCCAGGATACAATTTTTACCCTTGGGTAAAAATCCCCAAAACTCAACAAAATGAATTGGAAAAGAAAATTTGTAACCATAGGAATGATGAGAATGGTTTTAGCTCATGCTTGGGACAGATGAATCGAAAATTGGGCAGGTAACGACTCTGAAATCTCCACCAGAAATCTGCACACAATTGCTCCAAGTATCTCTCCAAACATGGTAAATGTAAAATGAAATTTTTTTAATATTTCCTTTGACTTTTATATAATAATTTTTTTATTTTTATTACATTATTTTAATATTTTTTAATTATTTAATTAAAAAATGCCCTTTTATACAGTTATAAAAGTCATTTTTGATATTTTTGGGAAGCTAATACTCTTGTAAAAAGCTTTGCAGAGATGAAAGTGAATAATATTGACTATGGGTAAGTTCGTTTTTTACTTTTTCATACTTCCATAAAATAGAAAAGGTCATCGAGCGCTAATTTTGATACTTCAATCATGCTCTTTAAACCTAGTATCAAAGTTCTGAGTCGTGTTTGCTTCTTTTGAGTCTCGTTAAACCCAATCATCACGAAAAGAAACCTAATGGATTCTTCCTTAAACTCTTTTCGAACTCCTTATATGTGAAAATATTGTCGAGCGAACTTGTCTTCTTCACGCTCGTAAAAGTATTTGAAGAGTCTTCTTTCCGATGGTAGTTTACCCCTTTTTCGGTTCAGATTGACTAGTTATGAAAAATGAGTGCTTCAGCCAATAATGACTAGAAGGGTTCTCTTAGGTATTATTTTATACTTTTTCAGGCCCTAGAGACTAAATTATATGAAAAAGGACCTTTTGGAGCCTTCTTCCGGTTTCGTTCAGACTCTCTAAACATGGACAATGTTGAGTTAACTTTCAATTTAGTCGTTAAACTAAAAACTGAGAGACCCTCTTTTGGGAACGAACCCCTCCTTTCTCGGGGTCATGAAATATATGAGAATGGACTTATCTATGGATAAGATACAATGAGTGTTTGTTACCCTCTTTGGAATCGTAAAAAGGAAAAGAGGCACTCATCAATGATGATGGGGAAATTAAGGGATGGTAACTATTTTATTTTACAAATAAATGGTAGTTATTAGTCACCTTTGAACATGGAAATCATCTGCATTTCATTCAGTAAATTGGGTATTCAGCTTGCTTCCAAATCAATCCACTTTCATGAGTCATGTCACTCCTTTGAGTCTTTAAAATAATGCATTGTTCACCACCGCATTATGTCTTAGTATCTGTCTAGTCTAAGTCAATGCTACCAAGTCTTTGGTTGTGCTGCCTGATGTTAAAAGGAAAATTGAAAGCTTACCTCTGCAGTCAAAACAGCCTTTTTGTCAGTACCTTTTGTTGGATTTTTATCATTTAAGCAATATGATGTTAGGATCTTATCTGAGAGAATAACATGCACATCAATCAATCACAAGAGACAATAGACAAAAATATTTTCTTTAGGGAAACCATAAAGGAGAAAACCCCACAACTTCCTCAAAGATAGAATGAGCACCAATGGTAGCAGTAAAACCCAAAGACAAAAATATGTTCTCTCTCTCACCTATGCGCTATAACTGGGTGAGTGTGTGTTGAAAATAGAGAGACTCGCTCTCTATTTATACTAGTTTTTGACTTGACAATAACTTGCCATGGCCAAATTCTCTAGGAGAGTCTAATAACCCTAGTGCCCCACAACTATGGGGAATTTTTTCGTCGATCAACAAGGAGGGTTAACCTCTATGACTTTACATGACTTAATTACAATAATGATTCTCCCAATAGGAACATCAGGGACCAATGAAATACAATATATGAAATATACAAGTGAATACATTCCAAAGTTACAAATACATCAACACTCCATCTTAACTAGGAGGGTATTCTCTTGACACAATTCATTAGCACAAGTATTCTTCACTGGATCATCAAAGATGGATCATCATTGGATCATCATCATCACTACTTCTACTATCTCAATCAAATGGTGCTATCTCTCAATTCTACTCGTCACATGAAGTTCTACAGAGACAACCCCTTTTCACGCTGGTTGTAGGACTAGCCTCCATGTAGGTCTTCATATTATTTAGCACTTATATCTGACCATGGGAGAAACACATCCAGAATCCATGTTAGAAAGGCACTCCCAGCACTCACATCCATCGGCATGGTAGGCCACACCATCTACCATCCAAGGAACAACCTATCACTTACATCCATCTACATCGTAGGACACACCATCTACCATCTGAGGAAATGTCCAGCACTTACATCCATCGACATGGTAGGACACACCATCTACCATCTAAGGAAAGGCCCAACACTTACATCTAACCATGGAAGGAACCAATCCTACCACCATGTCAGAAAGGCCCAACATTTACATCTGACCATGGGAGGAGCCAATCCTACCACCATGTCAGGAAGGTCCATCACTTACACCTGACCATGGGAGGAACCAATCCTACCACCATGTCAAAAAGGCCCAGCACTTACATATAACCATGGGAGGAACCAATCCTACCACCATGTCAGAAAGGCCCAGCACTTACATCTAACCATGGGAGGAACCAATCCTACAACCATATCAGAAAGACCCTGCACTTACATCCACCGGCATGGTAGGACACACCATCTACCATATGGGTAAAGGATATTTTTTTACATCTGACCATGGGAGTCCCAACCTACCACCATTTCAAAAAATCTCTGCAATTACATCCACCGACATGGTAAGACACACCATCTACCATCCGGGGAAAGGCTCTGTGCTTACATCTGACAATGGGAGGCCCATCCTGCCACCATATTAGAAAGGATCTCCACTTACATCCATTGGCATGGTAGAACACACCATCTACCATCCGAGGAAAGGCTCTATGCTTACATTTGACCATGGGAGGCCCAGCCTGCCACCATGTCAGAAAGGCTCAACACTTACATCCCACCATGGGAGTAACCAATCCTACCACCATGTCAGAAGGGCTCTACACTTACATCTAATCATGGGAGGAACACATACTTCCACCATGTCAGAAAGGAAATACACTTACATCTGACCATGGGAGGAACACATGTTGCCACCATGTCAAAAAGGCACACAGACTCATCACTTCCCCTTGGAGGGAACCTCAATCTGGAGAACACCAAGATTCTCCCTAAAGTACTCAAACTTCACTCTGGCCATTTCTAGCATAGAATCACATCAAGGTTGATTACGTCCAAGGATAACCTACAAGCTTCACCATGATTGATTACATCCGAGGAAAACCTACATGACCATTTATGTCTGAGCAACCTACGAGCTTCTCCAAGATTTTATGCTTAGAAAACCTATCTCACCGAATATGCTAGAACTCCCTCTTTTGAAAGATCTCGATCTAGATCACATATTGGAGCTTCATTGCTCCTCTCTCAACTATTCTCAATGCCATGCAAGACTCCTTCCTACTAAACCAAGAGATCACACCTAATATCATACTAAAGCAGCACCCCAAAGTGCTCTTCCTATCAATGTCACTGACTTCCCAATATGAATCCACATAATCCTCCAGGTTAATCTTTTGATTCGTATCATACTTGAGACCATACTCAACTATACCCTTCAAGTACCTAAGAATATGCTTTGCAACAATTAGGTGAACATGTCTCGGATCTGTTAGGAACTAGCTCAATGTGTTCACATCAAGGAAAATATCCGGTCTCGTATTCATCAGGTACATCAAGGACCCAATCATCTGGCAATACATCGTAGCATCAACTAAATCTGATGAAGCATCACTCAATAGATTCATGTTTGATGCCATAGGTGTGTTCATTTCCTTCCCAAATCTCTTTAGTATCTCCATTGCATACTTCCCTTGTCCCAGGGATATTCCATCCTCATTCCACCACACCTCTATACCTAGAAAGTAATGCATCATACCCAAGTCCTTCGTCTCAAACTTGGAAGCAAGTCTCCTTCTTGCAACTTTAATTAGTTCCTCTTTTCTGTCAGAAACAAGTATCGACATATAACAGGAGCATCACTCATCTTTCGCCTTCAACCTTGAAGTAAAGGTTGGAGTATGCTTTACTCTCAGTAAACCCTGGAGTCATTAGTAAGTTTTCCATCTCGTCGTATCATGTCGAACCTTAGGATCTTCTGCAATCACTCCCCCTGAAGTAGAGCATCATTCTCGCGCTGCCTTTCATACTCTATGCATTGAAACATTCTGTACAGGAGTGACAAGTAGCTTCCTTTGTTACTAATATTCTATGTATCCATCTAGGGTCATTGGATACCAAGATCCTCTATCTTGAACCTTTTCAAAAGTTCTTATCGCACCCATATGTGAGCTTGTCATCCTCTATAGGATTTCATCTTCAACCTTGCAGAAAAGGTTAAGATATTAATCACTCTAGGTGATATTCAAGCTCCTCATGTATGTGTTATCCTATGGGTGTCTTTTGAACTTGTACAAGGCCTTATTTAATTTGCACACATGAGTCTTCCTATCATGTGTCTCAACTACCAGTGGCTACAAATGTCTCTTCATAGTCTATGCCTTCTTTCCGTGAGAAGCCTCATGCTATGAATATTTCCTTGTATCCCATGATGTTTCCATCTACTACATGATGGAACTTGTAGATCCATATGGAAGACACTACGGAATTCCTTCATGTTTCGATACTACATCCTAGACATCATTCTTCTTGAGCTGGTACTCTTCAATCATAATATCCTTCCATTATTTGTTTTCTACCACTTCTTCATAGTTGGAAGGTTCTTTATCAATGATGTCACATAACTACGTTGTGTCTGAGACCTCTTCTTTCTTAGAAAGTATCATCATATTATTCTTCATTTTGGATAATTTATTGAACTATCGTCACTTGTTCTTTGGAACAAGTCTCATCCTTCTTTTCTTGTAGGAGATTGTACGTGATCTTTCGTACAATTCAAATGCATTAGTTGTATGGTTATAAACATTTCATAAGGCATATTCATAATGGAAAATTCTTATGCATAAAGATACGATCATGCAACTATTTTAGCCAATACAACATTCATCCATATCTCACGGAAACTTTCTAGATGAATTCCATCTCTACCATGACATCATTGAGATTGTGCACTAATCCAATATGTCAGCAAAGAGGTTTCATTCTAGATAAGTAGCAATGGATAGTTGTATGGCACCATGAGCTACTTACCCATCACATGCATATTAGTAGTATACTGTCATTAATGCAAACATTCTATCATGCATAACACATAAATTGAATATAAAAAAATGCATAACAAAACAATATCATGAAATGACAATTGAATACTTATCTTTATTTGTTTCACGGATAGACTCCTTCTTTCAGCTTCAAGAATTGAGTTCTTCATATTCCTCATCACTTGAGGGATCTTCTTTGAATCTTGAGAGCTTGATATTCAGTTACTCCCATATTATTTCCTCTTATTATGAGTCAAGCTTCTTCTTGTGTGCACTCTTCCTAGAGTCTGCTGAAGGTAATC
This sequence comes from Pseudotsuga menziesii, assembly GCA_001517045.1. Classification (NCBI taxonomy): domain Eukaryota; kingdom Viridiplantae; phylum Streptophyta; class Pinopsida; order Pinales; family Pinaceae; genus Pseudotsuga; species Pseudotsuga menziesii. Next base: position 415,488 of record LPNX010368516.1, read on the forward strand.
ACTTCCTTTTGGCACACATTCCTCGAATGAATGAATCCCATGATCCTGGGAGGCCATTCAAGGTGGTTATAACAATATCTCATTCTTCTTCAATTGCTTCATCATAGCAACAAACAATTCCTTTTGGTGTCTTCAAGGATGACACATGAGGAATGAGACGATCTTTAATAGAATTTGCAATGATTCTCTTGGCTCTGGCCTTAGCCCCATCTCCCTCTGGCTCTTATAACTTCTTTACTGAAATATTGATCTAAGTCAATTTATTCAAGGATCACGGAGTTCCTATACTTCTTCTGATTTATATTCTTCCCTTCAAATATCTTAGTCAAGGAATCAAACATCTCTTTAGGTGTCTTTAGGGAAGACACTTGTGGTATAAGGTGATGCTCTTGGCCTTGACCAAGTTCTTCTTGTGTAAGGATTTAGCCTCATCTCCCTCTAGAACTGGAACCTCTCCACTTATGTAGGTTTCCAATTCATTTTATTCAAGAGTCAGTGAAAAATTATACTTCCATGTTTGGAATTTTTCAGCTTCACCAAGCTTGTCATCAAGCTAGTGTGATAGGTCATTTTGAAATGAGAACCTCAAATGTAAATACCAAAATATTAGATCTTACCGATTTTAGGTGTCCTTCCTGGTTCCGAATTTGGATGATCTAGGGTTTGTCATAGAAACCCTTATTTTAAAAACTTGGAATATTTCTGATCTGATTGGATAGAAATATGTGCCTACTGAAGGTGAGTTGAGCAGCATACTCATTTTCCCAAAACTGTGATCAGAACTACAAAATATATGATGCCCTAGTTTTCTTCAATTTCTTTTGTAGAATTTCCTGATATTGTTTCTGCCATATATATGAAAGTACTACTCCTGTGTGTTTGAAACTTCTCACTAAGGTATCTTGGTCTATCCTATTTCCAGCACCATAGGTTTGACAAGAATTGGTTTCACCAATTGGGACTTATGGGAGTTTTCCCAAGATGACTTCTTTCAGGACTATTCAACATAGCAAATTTGTATGGAATTCTACATGTCATTGTATTACCTTATGAGTCTGAAATGTTTAAAACATAAATTAAAGTCCATTCCCTATCTAGAAAATATTACGAAATTTCATTTGGACCTTCGTATCCCAAGATATAGCAATTCTCCCTAGGTGTCTTGTTTAGGGATGAATCCTAGGAGAGGATGGAACCCTGATTTGGAGGAATCCTATATCCCAAAATATAGCGAATAGGAGGCTAAAAGTTTTGCACAAGGTATATCAGGATTTTGTCTTCATTATATGAAAATTTTGGCTCCTAAGCCTTCTTTAATCTCGCATTATAGCGAATGTACCAAAACTACCAGTTTTAGTATTTTAGGGTTTTTCAGGTCCGGGGTCAAAAGAGGGTTTGAATTTCCTGGAGTTTTACTCAACCAAAAACTTAGAAATTGGTCTATAAACTTATATTTTTATGAGGAGAGAAATATTATGATGGGCTCACTCAAAAATTCCACTTCTATGAAAATCCCTAATTTCCCACAGCAGTGACAGGTCAAAAACTGAAAATACTCAGAATTAGATTCTCCTTCAACAGAAAGATGTGCCCTTCAATGGAGAGTTATACTAGCCTCCTTTTGTTTATGATCTATGGAGAGAGACCCAAAAATTAATAATCCTTAGCTTATGCATTTGTATAGTGTCTTATTCTTAGGTTAGCTCTGATACCATGTTGGACTTTTATCATTTAAGAAATATGATCTTAGGATCTTATCTGAGAGAATAACATGCATAGGAATCAATCAAAAGAGAAAATAGAAACTAATATTTTATTTGGGGAAACCATAAAGGAGAAAACCCCACAAATTCCTCAGAGATAGAATGAGCACCAATGGTAGCAGTAAAACCCAAAGACAGAAAGATGATCTCTAACAACTGTTCTCTCTCTCACTTGAGTGAGCTTCTCCTTTCTCACTTATGCGCTATAGTTGGGTGAGTTTGCGTTGCAAATAGAGAGACTCACTCTCTATTTATACTATTTTCTGACTTGACAATAACTTACTAGGGCCAACTTCTCTAGGAGAGTCTAATAACCCTAGTGCCCCACAACTGTGGGGACTTTTCACCCCGATCAACAAGGAGGGTTAAACTCTATCAATTTACATGACTTAATTACATTAATGATTCTCCCGATAGGAACATCAGGGACCAATGAAATACAATATATGAAATATACAACTGAATACATTATGAAGTTAAAAATACATCAAAACCTTTTGAGTCAATCATATGGTTACATCATACTCAAAATTACATAACTTTGTTTCGATTTTCTTGTCGTTGATGTGGGATTTATCATGGCCCTTCTTCAATGAGACTATTCCTGTCGACATCAAATCATCATCCAATAATTAGTCTTGGAAACAAAAAGACAATACCTTGAGATATGTATGCATTAATGACAGATTCTCTCGCTCTCGACATGGGTTCACATCATTGGTCTTTTGATCGAAAGATTAGACTAAGTGTTTGGCATCAAATCATGTATTCACACTCAGGATATTTTTCTAGGGTACCTTGGGAATCATTGGCATCAATGGTGATATCCCTTGCACTTGTTAATGGTTCTCATCATTGACCGATAATAAAGTGGTTTCTACCATGTTCGACATCAAGACATTGTAATCATATTGATAGAATTGTACTTTGTGGAAGATGAGATGAAGAACCTGAGAGTTTTTTAAGTGCTCATTGCTTTCCCCAGGTTGTGATGGAGTATTTTGTATGAGTCCTAGTATGGATCCACATTTGTATGGTCGTGGTTGTGCTCAAATTTGCGTCCATTTGACATAGATCTACATTGTATGTATGGTAGCTATGTCCAATTTTTAGTCTTCTTCGCATGGATCTACGTTGTATTCTAGTAGCCATGTTTATTCATTTCCCTCATGGATCTTCCTTGTATTGGTTTGCATCCATGATGATGAATAATTTGGTTACAAGTCAAAAGTATTGATGTATTGTAGAATCCTGGTTGATTATGATCTCTGATCAAGCGATTTCTTGCCTCGAATTTATAAATTTCTCTTTCAAATATCTCTCCTATCGTATCCCTCTAGCCTCATGCTTTGGGGGGAATTATGTTACACATAAATCTCATCACCATCATGTGTTGAGGCCTAAAACATCTGAATTTTCCCTCAAACCCCAAATTGTGAAGTCAGATAGTGGCCCAGAATCCTATTTTCCATATTTGAGTCTAGTACCGCCTTTTCCCTTAATGCAAAAGGTGTTACCCTCTTCAGTAACACCCATTGTCTCTTGACAATAAGTGGTGCCATCACCTATGTCCCTTGATCAAAGAGCTATTCCACCCTGGTAACATTCTATCTACATGGAATAAAAGTGGTAATCGATTTTAAAAGAGAAAAAGAGAATATTCACGAAGATTGCCAAAGGAAGACTTCATGGCACCCTCATCCCTACTCCCATGGATCACCTGGACTCGAGAGTCCCCCTAATAGGATCTCCCTTCCACCTCACCCACCATTTTCTCAAGCATCCCTATCCTCTCAAGGACTATGAAACCTAGCTCATACCCCATGGTTGAGAGAGAGAAAGGTTATGCTACTGCATTGAGATTCTGGCCAAATCTAGGGTGAGCATAGAAGGAGAAAGTTGGATATTTTGAGGACAATGCATAGCATGTGAAGGAGCATCACAACACTAAGGAAATGGTTGTAATATTTCTTCTTCATTTTTAATGCAAATTTGGTTCCTTTCCTGTAAAATGTGTTATGTTGTAGTCATTCATTTTACTGTTGGATTCCTTAGTCACTAATATAGAATTGTAGACTATCTTCTGGTACCTTTTATCTTTCTTGTTTTTTTTGATTTGTTTGTGCAGCTACATCCATGGAGATTCATCACCATAGGAGATAGCTGCATCACACTAAAAAATAGCTAAAGGACTCATTCCATATATCTACCAGCTCTAGGGGAAGTCTTCCATCTTTGTCATCACTCATTTGTTCTAGATCTGAACCATTCATTCCTAGAGGAACAACTCTTGTCAGCAAGAGGTACATTTTCCTAGCAACACTGACCTACCACATTAGAGGCTTCTGAGGGATTGATCACTCAAGAAATTGGTGAAATACGTATAGTAAATCACGAGGTCTTAGAGCTCTCACCGGAGGAGGTGAGACTCCACTAGCCAACATGGATGAAATCGGGGTAGACATACCCTCTCCTAATATAGACATAACTTAGCTCAAAGCAACACTAGAAATAGGTGAACTAAAAGGGAGGACCTAGACTATCATAAGATCGTTCAGATCAGTTAGAGGTGTATTGAATTTTCTTGTAAACTTGTCAACCTGCAAGTATTCTATCTCTATTGCTGAGTTTTCTTCTTGATTAAGCCTAATTTCCAGTTCACCTAGAAAATTGCTAACACCTGTGAGTTCGAAAGAACCGTCTGTGTCAAGTCTCTTCCTTTGAGGTGGTGGTGGAGGTTCCACTCTAACAGATGGAGGAAGTTTCTACAACTTTTCGGACCTACGAAGAGGTTGGTCGTCCATGACTGTAAATAAAACTCACACACCTAAATTCCAACAAATCACAAACAAACCAAACAACACACTAAAAATATCCTAACACATACACACTAGATAAAAGGTACACCTTCCAAAGGAAATCCTACGATGATTAGGGCCCAGGTCTAACCAGTGAACATTGAATGATGGTTACTTGGTGTCTCGTGAAGAGTTCTCTTGGTGCAAGTGTTGGAATGACCCAACCGCCATCCCAAATTGTCAACCGATGTTACCTTCAAATTCCACCCTAGGAGTACTGGAAATAACATTCAAATACCACCTGTGCAAGATCCTAATGTCTAGAGATTAAGGCTAAAAAATCTACAAGAAGAGTCTGGTGGAACGTCAGTCGCAGGCCTGATCGATGTGCATGGGCATGGTAGCTAATCTTGAAACCTTGCCAATACCGAAAACTCATGGGGCCCAAGAAGTGGTATTGATAAGACCCCCCAATGCACAGCAATATTGGTAAATGACCAAACAAGGAAGTGGAGGGTTATGTCCTCAATTGAGCTCTCACACAACCTCGTGCTTAACTCCTGTGTGATAGGATATTTTCGGATTATCCCTTGTAGAAGTGGATTTACCTAAATATAGGACACTATGTCTGAAATCAAAGTGCTTTGGACGGTTTAAATCTCCTAGTCCAAAAACTTAGCCTAATCTAGTTGATAATCGAGCCTATAAAAAGAAAATTACTAATAAATTTTAATTAAATGCTCTTTTTAATGGCTGTGTTACTCAAGGGTAGTGGAGTGGTACTGAATGATGTTATATACTCAACAAAGTGAAAGAAATGATGTATAATTTTTTCAAAATAAATGCAACTAACAATGCAATGTTTTCGTTTGTTTTTCTTTTTAAATGAAACTAATGAAAATATTTTTTGTAACAATTTGAGAAACTACAAGACTTAAATATTTTTATATTTTTCTAGAAAATAATGAGAAAAACAACTAATGCAAGCTAATGCAAAATTAAAACTACCTTTTGTCTTTCTTTTTTCAAAATATTCAAAAACTATATGAAATTGAATGCATTTTAAGCAAGCTAAACAATCTCATCATATAAAAATCTAATTGATAGCATTCAGATCCTATAGTAACAATCTTCAGCCAATCAAGCAGAGATGACTCAAACCCTAGACTTGTATAGAACTATTGACTTAAAAATACCAATAGATCCAAAAGATGGAAACAATGACTCACCTAAACTAATACAACAACAATCCAAGGTATATTAGTGTCCTAAGAGGGCCGGTAGACATTAGTAACCCAAAAAGATACAATCATTCAAACCAATCAGCCAAGCAGGAAGGACCCAACACATTCACAAAGATGAATCAGACCTAACTTACTCAAAAACACTTGGCGTAACAAGAAAAAGTGAGATGCATACACCCAAAGAAATAGTACAATGCTAAATAAGAACCCTAAAAGGCACCTAAAAAATTAGAATGCAAAGGACAAGCAAACCCCTAACAGTCTGACCTATTGCTACAAGAACCCGTGACTGTCACCAAGACAACCCATGTACTATTCACGACTATCACCAAGACAACCTACGTGTGCAACAAAGCACTCGCGATTGTATATATAAGAAACCTACGAATACAGTAAAAAAATTTCAAACAAAAAAGAAAATAACCACATGATTTTAAGCATGAAGCACTGAAAAATGAAGGTAAACAACAAGCAAAACACCTACATGACCAAATAGAGAAAACTGGAAAGGAAGCCAAAGGAATGGACCCAAAAAAGGGTGGACTCCCCAACAAAGTTGCCAGTTCTGTTGTTCAGGGAAAATTTCTACCGTATGACCTAGGGTTTGGGGTCACCAACATAGTAATTAAACTTGCAGACATATATCTATTTGAGAATTAGACAAATAAATAGGGAATAAAGTAAGTGTACCTTGCTTATGAAGGTCGATCCTATCTTTCTTCTTCAATCCAAATCCTCCAACAACTTCTAGGGATCTTCACACCTACAAAGAGATATACCTTCCTACAATATCTTAGATGTTATATAAGACATTAATGAAATAAAATGCTCGTAATGAGATAACAAGACAATTTAGAAATTATAACACATAAGAATACAAGTGCACCGATTGGAAGAAAGTGTCTCTTTATTGATAAATAAGTGATGAAATATTACAACCAGTATTTGATACAAGTCCTCCTCTGCTAGCCAAGGAACTAAGTTCTATTGCTCAAAGGTCTCCAAAGGAAATCCACTAGCATAAATTTTCTCTATATTTGATATATCTTAGCCTCAACCCTTACCCTCTATTTATACTTGATGAATGAGAGGAGTTATCCATGTTGAGATGGTTGAGGAAGTTGGGAATGTTATGATTATGAGCCCAACTATCCTTGACTAAACTTGTTTTTTATTTTTTAATTTTGAATTAGGGAAATCACGACTAATGATACTAGCAAGTCGTGAATCACTCGCGACTTTTATAAGAGAATCCCGCGAATGCAAAGTGTGATCATGTATTCGTGGGTTGTATATGTAGCTACCCGTGAATGGAACGTTGGTTTCAATAGAAATAGTTGCGAATGCACCTAAATATTCTTATAAAAAGTAGGCAAAGATGGCAGGATGATGGTCTATGAAATCCCATGCACATCTATAGGGTTTTGGCCACTTCCATCCATTTTGTCCTTTTGTGTACCGACACATTGAGTGTCAGTACTCAAATGAAGAAGTGCCATTTCATGGGATAAGAGTATTACATATTTCATATTGATTCATGGATGTAATGTAATTATTCTAATTATCGCTCTCACGTGTGTTTAATCTTCCATGAATTATTGATCAGTCTTTACTGAATTCTTCTCTCTCTTTTGCAACCTTGCTTTCTTTTTTAATTCATGCAGACCTGAAGATCCTATGCTTCATTAAATTTAACATGGTATCAGTGGAAGGTATTTAGGCCAGCAACAAACCTTGAAAACTTCCATTAATGAACTAGATGCAATTAGGTTCCACATAAATCTTGGAATTATTTCCTTGCTCCCTCTAGATTCTGTCTAGAGAATTATTTGCATTTGTGATGCACCTAGAGAAAGCGCACATGTTGAAGTGGAGAGGGTTTGATTTGGTTTGGTAGAGAATTGAATTGTGTTGCAGTGTTTTTGAAAGTACATTCAAATATTTCTTGAAGAGTTTGTTGTTCTTGAAGCTATGAAATGGAGAATTTAGTAGCTTTGACACCCAAACTTCTTACACCCTGCAACTAACTTGATTGGATGGAATATATGAATATTTTTTTGTACAAAAATGGTTTGTACAGGGTCACCATGGGAAGAGAAGTCGAACCCCAACAGTATATTGAAAAATCAAATTATTTGAATAATATTTATGAAACTTTTGGCTTCATGTGTATCCACATATACAGATAGCTAGTGTTCCATCTTGATGGAATAAAATCTCTGAAAGAAGTATAGGATAAGCTCAAATCCTTGTTTGGAAAGAAGGATGATATCAGAGGCCATATTCTAGAGAACGATATGGTATCACTATGAACCAGTAACTTCGAAACTATACCACAAATTTTCTCAATATTCAAATGTCTGGTTAGTCAATGAAATCAATGTGGGATTGAGAAGAAGGATGAGAAATTGGTGCTCTCCATATTGAGCAAACTTGGACCAGAATTCTCAGTGCTTGTATCTAAATTTCACTCTGGGGTACTGAATACTCCTAATTGGTGAATTCCATCCCTTGATGCCTTTGGAGAGTCTCTAATACAAGAACACGACAAGTTCATACATATGGGAGATCTTAGGGCCTCTCCAAATGAATCTCTCTTGGATGGTGAGACAAGAAATTCATAAGCAAGGAGGAAGTAGAAAGGAAAATAAAAAAAGGAACATTTAATTCAAACCTAAGGAAGAGTTTGATCTAGTAGATGAAGCATCAGGCTCTAGGAAGTACAAACATCAGAGGTTTGACAAAGGCAAGTGCTCTTACTGTAATAAAGGAAACCATAAAAAAATTATTGTATGAAGAAGACCATAGATCAAATGTCAAAACTCTTTGAGAAGCACCACATTTCCCTCCCTGAAGGTGCAAGAAATTTTGACTCTAGAGACAAGACTTAAGATCATGATGAGAGATGCCATGCATTGCAGGCTGATTTTTCAAAATCACATGCCTTCGTCATTGCTTCAGGAGATTCCAATCACATGGTTGCATTCAAGCAATCATTCTGTTCATTACAACTTACTTATGGTCTGAGTATTCACATGGTTGATGACACTCAATTTCAAACTGAAGGAAAGGGTTCTATTTGGGTGTTTTCTACTATCTTAAATACACCTAATATTTAATTATCGACTGGGGCTGGTAGGCTTAGAGTTGATACAAAATATATGCAAAGCTAAAAAGGCTCCTGGGGTTTCGTGGAGATATTTTAATAAACAAAATATCGTAAGATCAAAAACCGAGTCAAACTCCTAAAACTATCTAAATAATTGGACTGGGCTAGAATATCAAATTTAAAAAACTAATAAAAAGGAAGATATAAACAATAATACTTATAACTTCGAACACTAACTCATTCAAGGAATTATAACAACTGAATTGACAAATAATCAACTAACTACTCCTTAAGCAGAAGGCTAGGGTAAAAAGACAACTTATCTTATAAAGAATAGAAAACTGAAAAAGCAAGTAGAAAACTTAATAAATATAATAAACATAAGCAACTAGAAAACTTAATAAAGATATTTAAACTTTATTCTTCATTAAACACATACCAAAAACAAGAATGATTCCTATGATTACAAATAATCTAACAATGCATCTAACCCTAAACTCTATATGCAAACAAAGATAATCATGACATAAAATAGCAGTAAAATGAAATTAGTGTTTAATACTCAAGAAATAAAAACAACTCAATCCATACTTAATTCAAAATGAAAAGAAAATAAAAGAAGAATAATAAAACTTTAATTGATAACCTAAAACAATCAAACTTTAATTGTAATACTTAAATAAAATTACCAATTACAAACATAATCCAAATATTGACGAAACAAAACTAGAAACAATCTGAAAATACATAAAAATAGTAAAAATAGAACCAAGGGTTAAATGACAGATTGAACAGTAGATCTGTAAAGGGTGAATGAATGGCAGACTAGACAAACAGTCCGAGTGGTGATCCGTACAGTAAAAATGATAAAAACTAACATAAATGAATTAATTCTTCAACTGAAGTTATGCAGTTCTAAACCTAATGCATAGAATCAAATAAACAAACCTATTTAATCAGAAAATTATCTTCAAATTAACTCTTAAACAAAAAGAAAGCATTGCATATTAAACTAATTAACAAGCTGGAAATTAATTTAAACAAACTTGAAATTAACTTAAGCAAATTCATAGAAAGAAATAAATAAATAGAACTAAATCTAAATGAAAGCAAATTATTTTATATAAGCAAATTCATAACAGGAAATAAATAAACAAGACTGAATTCTAATGGAAGCAAACTATTCTATGTATTTGAAATACAAACTGAAAGCAAAGCTATGTGTGCATCTACTTATTTAAATGCTAAAATAAAACTAAGCTAATGCTATACAGGAAATGAAATAGAATTTACTATTAATTAATGAAAACAAACTGGAAATTAAACTAAACTAACTAAAACAGAAAAGAAAGAACAAAATTAAACAAAGGAATGAACCTCTGGTTGATGAGCATCCCTCTCAACAATCAAGGGTGAAGTCTGCTAACTCCTACTCAAATGAAATCTTCAACAACAATGCATACAACTCTTTATTCAGATTCAAAAAAAGAATTACAGTGCTTATAAAAACTATGATTAACTGACTATCTTTGACCAACTCTGACTAACTTTGCTCTGTATTCAGAGACTAATATATATAGTTTACATGAGAGATGAGCAAGTTGACCTGCAAAGGTCGACTTCTCTCTAATTTTGGACAATCTTTAAAGCACATAATTGATTTGCAACCAATGCATAGTTTGGATGTTTATTCAGCGTGATCGTGGCGTGATGTGGTGAGTCTGCTCCTTCTTTATCATGAATAGGCTTCTTCATTGTGCTTGATGTGGTGATAACCCCTTCCTTAGCATGAAGGATGGAATGGTGGTGAGCGTAGGTTTGTACACAGCAACAGGTTCTAGAATGCAGGTCCCTCATCAACATGAGCGTGTGAGTGTGCAAGCTGGTGTGCAATCAAATGAGTGGATAATCAGTTGATTTTAAGCTATTTCATGTTTAAATGCCCAAATATGAATATGGATAGCACACAGGCTCATGAGCGGGCTAAACAGTGAGTCGAACTGAACACTGATCCATGAGCTGGATGTGCGTTGATCTAGGGAAAACATGGCATCGTGGTGAACAGGGAAGACCACACACAATAGGTTTCTAGAATGAGGGTGCTTCTTCAATTGAACACGTGGGTTGGTGACGTGGTGGTAAGAAATACCATCGTGACAACAACAATTCTCTAGAACGTTCCCTCCTTTGAATGCGTGAGCAATGAAAACAGGATGGAAAAATCATGGCATCGACGATCCTTCTTGATTGCTGATTATGCTATCACCTAGGCATGTGATCAAGAAAATGGTTTGCAGACTTCTTCAACATTTAATGCCTGATATTGGATGTTAACAACGCACAGGCTAATGGGTGAGCTGAACGCCAAGCTAGATCATGAGCTGGACAGATTGTGCGAAAGGAAGGCTGAATGCGTTTTGGGGTTAATTTTTCCCAAACGAACTATAAAATATGCAAACAAATATACATATCTAATAATACATTAAATATTCTTTAAATAATATACTTTTGAGTTAATAAAATCATAAAAATGATATTAATAACCAAAGTTATAATAACATCAAATTTGTTCTTACCTTATGTTGAAATAACGATCTGGATGACATAAAACATACTAAAGATAATAAAATATGTGTTTAAATGTGTTATTTACTCACAAAAAATGGTAACAAAATGAGGCTCAACATTCCCCCAAACCATAGAAATGCCAGATCTCACTGAGCAAAAAGAAAATGAATAAGGAAGAAGGCAAAGTTGCGGTAGTAACTGCCTTCTACTTGGTGAATGAAGGGAACCATTTAAACTGTAATCTTATAAAAGAATATTTATTTTATGTCAAAAAAGAAAAGATTTTACTAGTCTTAGAAAAATGATGGAATAGTAAAAGATTTGGATTTCTTAGGAGACCATGCTATTATAGCAAAATTCAAGATGTGTGTCATTTAACAAGCATATGCATCTGATAAATAAACTTATAAAGTTTATAGTTAGTTCAACCATGCCCAAAGAAAAATATTTTTCATGTGTATTTAAATAAAAAGATGCTAACAGTAAAATGATAACAAAATAGATTTTAAGGTTAAAGCATCCATACAAAAATAAAACTATCTTCAAAAAAAAAATTTGACAATTTTAATCATTCATGCTATAATACCAAAATATCTCATTTAGGCCATTATCTAAACCATTATTCAGATCCTTCGTAAAGTCTTCCATCAAATCCTTCATATTGATTGATCGATATATTTTTGTAAAAACATGCTTCATCTATAACCTGAAAACACTTTAACATTTTTCAGAGATAAGCAATTTTGTCATAATAATAATAAAAGATAAAAGCAAACAAATATTTTGTCTCGAATCTTCCTAGTCCTCCCCCAAACCAAAGATATGGCATGTCCTCATGCACGGGATAAGAATAGTTTATTTCAAATAATAAAAAGTGTGAGTATGTTGTTATTGTTTTACAAAGAAAAGAAAAAATGACTAGTAAAGTAAAGTGATTCAGATATGTATTTTTTATGAAAAATAACAGTGCTTAGACCATATAAAGAGACAATAATATAATCGAAAGAATTCCATAGGAAAAGCTAGACATCTATGCTTCATTGTAAATATATCTTTTCATCATAAAATACTTTAACTGTACCCCAGAGTGTGTGAGAGATGTAAATATGGGTCCCATTTCTAGGATAATAACATCCTAGGTATTGATTGAATTAGATGGTCATGTCCAAGCCCAACTTATAGTGATTCTCAAGTGACAGTAAAGATAATGGGCCTTAACATTTTATTTATAATTTTTTTGAAAAATTTCCTATATATGATCAATATTTTATGAATCATGTGCATAGTAGTGCATTAACTAGACCTCTTTACCCAATATTGCCCCGCTACCAGCATGCATGTTCGGTACCCCGGCAGGTTTACTTGCATTTGTCCAGCTTCCTAGTTTTGTGTTTACTTAGCATTGACCCGCTGCCAGCAGGGCTATTCAGTACCCCGGCGGGTTTTCCTTGTATATAATGATATTAAATATATGGAAGCCGATTGGTACTAGAGTGTGTTAAGCCCTGCTAAAACACACAATTCATTTTTATAGAATAAACTTACAAAATATCTTTTTCATACTGGCCTTAATCATAAATTATGTCAAAAGAGAATAACTTAAAGATTTTCTTTGACCTTAAAATCCATCTTTTTCAGAAGAGATAAGTAATGTTCCCCACAGGTAAAAATTCCACCTACTCTTGAGTTATCACAAAGAGATATTTGAGAGACAAGTTTTGATAACAAGTATAGGATGAACTAGTAATCCATAGGCATAAGATGAATGATAATGAAAATAGGTCTTATCAAGCGCTGTTCGAAATAACAAATAAAAAATATACATGTTTGAATCAAAATATCAGAAACTATATGAATCATAAAAGGAGCGGTTAATAATGATATGCAAGGAGTTATCCTTGATTATCACTACAAACTGAAAATTAAGAAAAGTTAAGATACCTTACAAGCGTAATTACCTTTTCCAGATAATAGTTCATGAGCTGCTTATAGAGATAAAGTATCCATGATCAAACTGCAAAACAACTTGTTAGATTATTCAATTTATTCATAAAAACATAGAAAGCAAAAGAGTCACATGTAATTTATTTTATCAGAAGTGACTCTTATTTATTCATAGAAGCAAAAACATATCTACATATATACAAGTGATGATAACCCAAAATGATTTTCACAGATCAGGAGGAGGAGGAACAACTTCCTCTTCAATCAATTCCATTTCTCTCTGTTGTAAAACATTTTGTACAAAATCATGTCTAGATGTTGGTTGATGGTAAAGCCTAAGTCTATGTCCATTCACTATAAGGGAAATTTCTGAACCATCAATTGTTTTAATTTTTACTGATCCATTGTCAAAAGCTGTAACTACTTCATAAGGGCCCAACCAAAGGGTAGTTAATTTTCCTTTAAAGTTTTTAAACCGTGAATTGAATAGTAATGCCCAATCTCTGGCAGTTGATTGCTTTTGCTTGATAAATTTATCATGCCATTGCTTCATTGATTCTGTATTAGCATGGTTCTTTGGAGCGCATCCTGTCTAATTTCATCTAATTCATTAATCTGTAGGATTCGTTGTTTCTGTGCTTTGTCCAAATCCATACCTAACTGTGTTGCCATACAAAAGGTTTTAACTTGAAATTCAATAGGTAAAAGGACTTGTTTTCCATATACTAACTCATAGGGGGTATGTCTGGTAGTATTTCTCCATGTTATCCTATAGGCCCATAAAGCCTCTAGAAGTCTATCCGCCCAATCCTCATGATGTAAGTGAATGGTCTTGGTTAAAATATCTTCTAATATGTTATTGGTTGATTCTACCTGGCCATTAGCCTAAGGATGGTAAGGTGAAGACTTGCAATGTCGGATACCATACTTAGTAGTGAGCTCTTGCATTAATTTGGAAGTGAATTGAGTACCTTGGTCTATGAAAATTTCTCTGGGTACACCAAATCGGCTAAATATTTATTCATATATGAATTCTACTATAGATTTCTCTATAGCCCTAAACAAAGCTTTAGCTTCTACCCACTTGGTAACATAATCTATGCAAACCAAGATATATTTCTTTTTACAAGACATGGGAGAGATTGGTCCTACAAAAAAAGAGCCCATTTTTCAAAAGGCTCAATCATGAACTGAGTTTGTAAAGGAATTTGGTATGATGTTGTGGGTCTACCCATTCTTTGACAAAAATCACATCCTTTAACATACGTGGCAGCATCCTTAAAAATGCTTGGCTAGTAATAACCAGAGTGCAGTACTTTGTATGTTGTCCGTCTATTAGAACAGTTTCCTCCACATGGTCCATCATGGCATGCTTGGAGGATGTCTGTCATTTCATCCTCTCGTACACATATTCTAATAATAAGATCTGGGCCAATGCGAAAGAGGTCATTATCAACCCAGGAATAGTTAGAGCTTTGTACTATTATGCGGTGTTTCTCATATGGATCCAAATGGTGTGGTACTTTTCCAGTCACTAGATAGTTTGCAATATCAGCAAACCAAGGGGTTTGAATAGATACAACAAACAAATGTTCATCATGAAAAGTATCATCAATAGGTTTAGTGTCACTATCTTGTTGTATACGAGAAAGAAAATTTTCTACTAAGTTTTCTTTACCAGGTCGATCAATGACGGTAATATTAAATTCTTGTAATAGAAGAAGACACCAGGTAACTCTACCATTAGTGATCAGTTTATTCATTAAGAATCTAATGGCAGAGTGATTGGTGTGCAAAAAAATTCCGTACCCTGCAATATAATGGCGGAATTTATTAATAGAATAAACTACTGCCAAAAATTCTTTTTCAGTAACGGTATAGTTTAGTTCGGCAGGAGAAAGATTTTTTATGATAAAATAAATGGCATAAGGTGATTGTCCTTATTTTTGTCCTAAGACTCCTCCTATGGCTGTATCGAAAGCATTAGTATATATATGAAAGGGAAGGGTCTAGTCAGGGCCCCTAAGTATTGGTGCTACTCATAGTTTAGCTTTCAAAATATCAAAATCATTTTGACAAGATTCTATCCATTGGAATTCTACATATTTTATGAACAATTTAAACATTGGTGCAACTATCTTCATAAATTTTTCAATAAAACAACAATAATAGTCTGTATGACCTAGAAAGCTTCTCACCTCCTTTTGGGTTTTTGGAGAGGGAAGGCCAACTATTACTTCGATCTTAGCAGGATCTACCTTAATTCCTTGAGAAGAAATATGGTGTCCTAAAACTATACCTTCAATCAGTAACATTTTACACTTTTCATGACTAAGAGCTAAGTTTGTCTCTTGACATCGGATCAAAAATTTCTTGAGGTTGTCAAGAGCTTCTTGGAAAGTATTACCATAGGCTATAAAATCATCCATGTATACCTCAACACAGTCATGTATAATATCATAAAAGATGCCTAAGACTGCTCATTGAAAAGTAGCGGGTGCATTACATAAGCCAAATGACAAAATTCAATAAGCAAATGTCCCCCAAGGACATGTAAAAGTGGTCTTATCCTGATCTTCAGGTGCTATTAGGATCTGATTGTATCCAGTATATCCATCAAGAAAGGAGAAATATTGCTTACCTGATAAGGTATCTAATACTTGGTCAATAAATGGAAAAGGAAAGTAGTCTTTAAGAGTGGCTTTGTTTAGTTCCCTAAAATCAACACAGATATTCCATTTCTCTGTAACTTTATTTGGAACTACCACTAGAGGAGACACCCATTTGCTATCGGAAATAGGATAGGTGAAACCGACGGTAAGGAGTTTTTGTAGATCTTCTTTTACTATATCCTTCAAAGCAGGATTCATCCTCCTCTGAGGCTGTCTTATAGGTAGTATATTTGGATCCATATAAATGTGGTGAATACAAGTGTCAGGGTGTATACCCTTCATATCAGTGTATTCCCATGAGAATGCTCTAGCTTGTTTTTTAAGAACCTTAAATAGTTGAGCTTGTTGATATTCACTTAACCCTACATTTATGTGCAAGAACTTTTCAGGGCTGACTTGACAAGGTATGGTGAAAGGTACCATATGCTCTTCGATTGTGAAGACACAAGGTGCTTCTGTAAACATTGAGAGACCCATAGTTTCCTGAAACTCATCTCCAAAGATTTGACCAAATTTAGCAAACGACTAAGAAACATCTATACTAGTGGTGGAGGAAATAAACCGATTCAATACATTCTCAGTAGTCTGCTCCTGCAATTCCCAAGAGAAATCACTAGGAAAGGAAAGGTCATCAAAATCTTTGTCCCCAAAGGAAAATTTTAACCACCATGAATTTTCAGTTACTGGTTATGCTGGGGGATATAAAATAATTTTTTGGGTAGACAACCCATTGGAAATTGTCATCTCCCCATCCCTACATCCTATAAAAGCATTGGCAGTAGCTAACCATGGTCTTCCCAATATAATAGGATGTCCTTTAGAAGGATCCTTTGATTCTATGACCATAAAGTTGATGGGGTATTCCCATGAACCTATTGATACAATGATGTCATCCAGGACTCCAGCAGGATTTACCATAGTACGGTCTACTATTTCCAAGATGGAAGGGGTAGGTCGAAGAAATTGTCCCAACTGTAAAGCTTCTAAAACTGTGGTGGTCATCATATTGATGGCTGCTCCTAAATTGATTAATGTGTTATCTATGGGGTATTATTTATAATTATAGTCACTACTGGGGCTCCTGGATTTGTATATTTTTTAATCCGGACTGATCTGACATACATTCAGACATCTCTCCTATGACATGAATTGAAAGGGGGTCTTTTTGTTTCTTCCCTGGGTGTTTAATGAATAATTCCTTTATTACCTTACCGTAAATTGGTATATCTTTAATAGATTTTAATAACGGGATTTTGACACAGATATGCTTTAATTCATTCAAGATATCATACTCGGATTGAACTACAGGTTTTTCTATTACTAATCTTGCTCGAAATGGAGGAATTCTTTGTTCCTGAATAGGTTCTTGCCGAGGATGGGTAGGTACTAGAACTTTTGGAATGTTCACATCCTCCAAGATGGCATCATTCGTGGGTTCATTTGAATATTCTTCCTCTTCGTTTTCCTCACGAATGATGACTGATGTTCTGGGTTTATCATTAACAACTCTTCAAGACCGTAGTTGAATCTCATGTATAGGTATAGTCGAAACAAGGTAGGATGGAATAGTTTGCAACTCAATATTGTGAAGAGATTCAGTTGGTTTATTATTAGGTTTAGGTATCAGTTGTGTAGGTAATAATGTCGGTCACAGAGGATTTGTATTCTGGAAGTGATGAGGTTATTGTGCAATGAGAGGAACTGGAGGTACAAATCCAGGAAAATGCTACTGGAAATTCGGTTGATGCTGAGGATAAGGATGATTAGGGAGGGATAGGTTGTGACTGAGGGTATGGATGTCCTATCCACCCTTGTGACCAATACTGTTGTTGTGGAATTGAGGAGGAGGATACTGAGGTGGCCAACTCTGCCAACTAGGATTGTTCCATTGTTGGGGTTGTTGGTATGGAAAGTAATAGGGCGGGGATTGTGGTGGAAAACTCCAGTATGCTAGTTAATATCTAGATTTCCAAGGAGGCCTCCTAGATGTTTCACCTACATCCCCACTCTTATAGATGGCTTGCAATCCAGGAAAGGATGGATAGTTATCTGTCAGGTGTTCCTCTGTATAGATTGGACATATAGATGTATTGTTTAACGGACATTCCTTTTGGGGATGTTTTGTCCTACACCTTGGATAGAAAATACTCATTGCTTCCCATTCTTCAGCTTGCCTTTTCTTAGCCTGTAAAGCATCTAATTGAGAACCATGGCTCCTAAGATGTCAGTCTTAAAATTTTCCAATAGGTTACCCAATTCCATCCTTGTAACCCCTCCTGAACTAGGAACGTTTCCTCTTACATTTATACTATAAGTCTCTCAAAAGTTTTTCCAAACTTTCCCCTACTTCTAGAATCATTTTTACACATCTCACCAATCTGTGCAAACGTATTATGAGATATATCACTGGCTTCCATGAGATTAAGACTCTCTAGCAGTCCTCGGAGATTCCTTTGAGAAACAATGTACGTACTGCATCTTCTTGAAGGTCATGATACTTTTATTTATGAAGTGTATAAACAAACCTTTCGAGATAATCCTCTAGGATTTCATCTTCAATTTTTTGTATCTTGAATATATCATGTTGAGAATCTTTAGGTTTGTAGTATTCTTGATATTTTCATAAGAATGAGGTTCTCATGTCATCCCAAGTCCTGATAGTGGATTCACCTAATCCCATGAACCATCGCAAGGTGGAATATTTTAATGTAGTGGGAAAGAGTTTTAGTTTGTGAGTATCTTGTAGATAATTATAGCTCCTATAGAGAATATCAAACTAAAACAAGAATGTGTCCGGGTCCTCATTATTTTTTCCATAAAAGGTAGGTAAAGAATAAGGAGGGATGTTTTTCATATTTACATCCAATACAGTGTCTAGAATAGGAAACCCGAAGGTAGCCTCAGTTTGATTTTCTCCTTCTCCCTCGTTATTTCTAACTTCATTATGATATTTGTTCTCTCCCCATCCCTCCATATAGTCTGGGTTTTTAATATAAATATACCTAGGAAGCTCCTTTTGAGGTGATAATGGAGTGTCCCCACGCTCTGTTTTGGGGGAGATATTCCCCTGGTCAACCGTTTTCTTATTGAACCCTAGAGGGAAAGTAGGTTCTACTATGGATGTATCAATTTGTGAGATGAATGTATCTAAGGGGTTTCCAAAGAGGGCTTTTACCTGCTCAGGATCAACAAATTCAACAAAGTTCAGACTTCCTACTAGTGAAAAGGTTGTATCCTTTGGTTGGGTGAAAAGTGGAGAACTAGAGGTTACTAGTGGTTGATCCTTTTGAATTTCTTCCAGAATGAGGTCCTCAAGAACTCCAGGCAAGGTTACTTCTCCTTCTATGGTTCCCTTGGTGAGATCTCTTGGAAGAGTTTCTTTAGGTTTCCAAGCAGAATTACTCCCTTCAGGTGTTTTTCGATACCTTTCTGGTGAGTTAGTAGTTGGGGTATTACGTCCCCTGGAAAAGTTAGAAGAATTGTCAATATCTTTTCCTACCTTAATAAATCTACCCTAAGGATCTCTAAGTTTGTTCATGAAAAGAAAACTAAATTAAAGGAAACTTATGCTATTACTAGTATTTCTGGATTTGGGGGAACCTATTATAACATATGCACCAGTTCTAAAAATAAAAACAAGTATATGACAAATGCAAAAAATAACACACTTACAAAAACAACGAAGGAACAACAAGGCTTTGGGGCACCCCACTATAGTGGATGCGTCTAGGTGTTACACCATGAAAATTCTCGGAATTTAGTAGTGAACTCATATTTATGTCTTACTGTTCTCCCCTCCCTCTTGCTGTGTAAAATAAAAAATAATCTATCTATCTATCTAAACTATAAAGGATACCTATTTATTCTACCTTATAAAACAACTCCCCGGCAATGGCGCCAAAATGTTTAGGTGTTTTCTACTATCTTAAATACACCTAATATTTAATTATCGGCTGGGGATAGTAGGCTTAGAGTTGATACAAAATATATGCAAAGGTAAAAAGGCTCCTAGGGTGTCGTGGAGATATTTTAATAAAAAAAAGATCGAAAGATCAAAAACCAAGTCAAACTCCTAAAACTATCTAAATAATTGGACCGGACTAGAATATCAAATTTAAAAAACTACTAAAAATGAAGATATAAGCAATAATACTTATAACTTCAGACACTAACTCATACAAGGAATTATAACAACTGAACTGACAAATAATCAACTAACTACTTTTTAAGCAGAAGGCTAGGGTAAAAAGACAACTTATCTTATAAAGAATAGAAAACGGAAAAAGCAAGTAGGAAACTTAATAAAGATAATAAACATAAGCAACTAGAAAAATTAATAAAGATATTTAAACTTTATTCTTCAATAAACACATACCAAAAACAAGAATGATTTCTATGATTACAAATAATCTAACAATACATCTAACCTTGAACTCTATATGCAAACAAAGATAATCATGACATAAAACAATAGTAAAATGAAATTAGTGTTTAATAATCAAGAAATAAAAACAACTCAATCCATACTTATATCAAAATGAAAAGAAAATAAAACAATAATAATAAAACTTTAATCAATAACCTAAAACAATCAAACTTTAATTGTAATACTTAAATAAAATTACCAACTACAAACATAATCCAAATATTGGCAAAACAAAACTAGAAACAATATGAAAATACATAAAAATAGTAAAAATAGAACCGAAGGTTAAATGACAGACTCAATGGTAGGTCTGTAAAGGGTGACTGAATGGAAGACTGGACAGATAGTCCGAATGGAGATCTGTACAGTAAAAATGATAAAAACTAACATAAATGAATTAATTATTCACCTGAAGTTATGCAGTTTTAAACCTAATGCATGGAATCAAATAAACAAACTTAATTAATCAGAAAATTATCTTCAAATTAACTCTTAAACAAAAAGAAAGCATTGCATATTAAGCTAATTAATAAGCTAGAAATTAATTTAAACAAATTCGAAATTAACTTAAGCAAATTCATGGCAAGAAATAAATAAACAGAACTAAATCTAAATGAAAACAAACTATTTTATATAAGAAAATTCATAATAGGAAATAAATAAACAAGACTGAATTCTAATGGAAACAAACTATTCTATGTATTTGAAATACAAAATGAAAGCAATACTGAAATGAAATAACTGTAACTAAAATGACTGAAAACAAATGACTAAAAGCAAATCTATGTGTGCATCTACTTATTTAACTACTGAAATAAAACTAAGCTAATGCAATACAGGAAATGAAATAGCATTTACTATTAATTAATGAAAACAAACTGGAAATTAAACTAAACTAGATAAAATAGAAAAGAAAGAACTAAATTAAACAAATAAATGAACCTCTGGTTGATGAGAGGCCCTCTCAACAATCAAGGGTGAAGCATCCTAACTCCTACTCAAACGCAATCTTCAACAGCAATGCATATAGCTCTTTATTCAGATTCAAAAATAGAATTACAGTGCTTATAAAAACTATGAATAACTGACTATCTCTGACCAACTCTGACTAACTCTGCTCTATATTCAGAGACTGATATATATAGTTTACATGAGATATGAGCAAGTCGACCTGCAAAGGTCGACTTCTCTCTAATTTTAGACAATATTGAAAGCACATAATTGATTTGCAACCAACGCATAGTCTGGCTCTTCATTCAGCATGATCATGGCATGATGTGGCGAGTCTTCTCCTTCTTTAGCATGAATGGGATTCTTCAGCAGGCTTGATGTGGTGATGACCCTTTCCTTAGTGTGGAGGATGGACTGGGGGTGAGCGCAGGGTTGTACACAGTAGCATGTTCTAGAATGCAAGTCCCTCATTAGCGCGAGCATGTGAGTGTGCAAGATGGTGTGTGATAAGACGGGTGGATAATCAGTCGATTGTAGGATGTTTCATGTTTAAATTCCCAAGTTTGATTATGGATAGCATGCAGGCTGATGAGGGGGTTGAATGATGAGTTGAACGGAACACTGAGCTGTGAGATAGATGTGTGTCGATCTAGGGAAAACATGGCATCGTGGTGAATAGGGAAGAGCACACATGATAGGTTTCTAGAATTAGGTCGCTTCTTCAATTGAAAGCATGGGCAGGTGACATGGTGGTAAGCAATACCATCATGACAGTGACAATTCTCTAGAACGTTCCCTCCTTTGAATGCGTGAGCAGTGAAAACAGGATGGAGAATTCAATGCACTGACGATCCTTCTAGATCAATGATTATGCTATCACCTAGGAACGTGATCAACAAAACAATTTGTAGAATTCTTCAATGTTTAATGCCTGATATTAGATGTTAACAGCACACAGGCTGATGGGCAAGATGAACACCAAGCTGGATCTTGTGCTGGACATATGGTGCGAAAGGAAGGCTGAATGCATTTTGGTGTTAATTTTGCCCAAACGAACTATAAAATCTATAAACAAATATACATATCAAATAATACATTAAATATGCTTTAAATAATATACGTTTTAGTTAATAAAATCATAAAAATGATATTAACAACCAAAGTTATAATAACATCAAATTTGTTCTTACCTTGTGCTGAAATAATGATCTGCATGACATAAAACATACGAAAGATAATAAAATATGTGTTTAAATGTGTTATTTACTCGCCAAAATGGTAACAAAATGAGGCTCAACAAGTTCAATCATGTTAGAGCACATAGTGTTCAAGAATGTACTCTATGTGTCCTCCTTAGCTACAAATTTTTTATCTATATACCATATTACACATACTAGATCACCAATGAGAGTGGTATTTGGTCCGGAATCAATGGAGATCTCAGATATCTCAACTAGGAATCTTATAGAAAAAAGGTATTGCAAACCATGCCTCCAAGGAATATGAACTCTCACACTTTCTTCCATACTCAGATCCTGTTCCATCTTAGTTGTCACTTGAAACAGAAGGTGAATTCATCCTAACTAAACCTTTTGCATATAATAATGTTTCCATTAATGTTTTAAGATTCAGAATCCAAAGAAGAGGACAAAGTTGAATAAGATTATGGAATTTAGTATGAATTTCAATTGGATCCAGATCTAGATCCAGTCCCTACTCCCAATCCTAGGCCTAAGTGGGCTCAAAAGGCTATTGAGGCAGCTAGGAACATGAACATAGAGTCATCTAACATGAGAAGAAAAAGATCCCAAATTCAAAAGAGATCCTTGCACTATTTCAAGCAAATTCACTTCTCCCAAATAGGTGATACAAAATCCAAGAGAGATACTTCATGATGGTAAGGTATGATCAACAATTCTGCTCACTGAAGAAAAAATTGGATCATGCCACTCGTCCTCTAGAAAGAAGAGACAAAGGAAACATTAATTCTCTGACCTATCATTAGATTGGAAGAATATGGAGAGGTTCACATGGAAAGTCCCAGGAAACTAGTGCACACAAGGTCCATCCCACTTCATCACTTCTCCATAGAGATGCAGGTTGCAGAAATATTTTCACAAGTTTTTTATTCAAGAATAAATTTTCTCTTGATATAAAAGCTTGATCCTGGTTTTTCCTTCTTATTTTTATGGGGGTAGGTTTCCCATGATGTTTTCCCCATTTCCTTATTTGTTAAGAAGCCATTTTTATTCATTTAATTTTTATGGGTGACCTTTGTCCTTAGTTCCCAGGGCCCATGTTGTCCGAAGTTAGGATCAAAGAGGGGTGTTAGGATTAATTTATCCTCCCTTTTACCACATAGTCTATTTGTCCAATTTTATAGCTTGGGAGGTCTTAATCACTTCAATAGTGCATGGGGGACACACATAGGGGCCACCTATCTCTCACTTCACCTGTCTACATGAGCTTAGGATCTCCATAGACCAATTCCTATAGTTTAGGAAACCACTCTAAGTGCCACCAGTAGTCTCCTTCAGTTGAATCTAGTAGGTATTTAGTTATGTTTATTTATTCTCTACTTCCCATCAGTTTGATTACTCTCAGTCATCCTAGTGCCATTTTTCATTATTCAAGGGAGGTTCTACATATTTACACATGTACCCTCTTCAGTTAACTAGATGTGAAATATTTTAGTGATACATAGTTATATTAGTGATCTCTAGTGGTGATTTTCCACACTGAGTTAGCTCTGGAGTCACTCCAGGTTAGTAGTTTGAATACTATATTAGGAATTCAAATTCTCCTATTTGTATTACTATTATATTATATATTTCATACTGATTAATGGATGTAATGTAATTATTCCAATTATTGGTCTCATGTGTGTTTAATCTTCCATGAATTATTGATCAGTCTTTATTGAATTCTTCTTCTCTCTCCTGCAGCCTTATTTTCTTACTAAATTCATGCAAGCCTGAATATTTTATGCTTCATTAAATTTAACAATTTGCACATAATTCTCATCTTTATCAACTAAGATGCAATAATCGTTTTCAAAAAATATCATTGACAAATGTTAATGGATGCCACATGAATTGCATGTGTTTTTATATTGAGAGCATCAACCACTTTATTTTATTTCCACTTTATGTGTTTTCTCTCAAAATCAAATTCACATAAAAATTTCAACCATTTATCTTTTTGGCATCTAGTGTTGGGCACTCCACTACAAAGAAATTCCTTTGTAGTGGTGGTTTTTAGTGTTACAAGATTAAACAAAATTCTCAGAAAAACCTATGCTACTACCTCTGCAAATGGTACTAGATGTTTTAGCAAAGGATTTTACGGAAATCATATTATAAATAAAAAAACTCAACAGCCAAAGGATTTTGTGGGTGTTTTTTTCTTGATGTGCTTCATTGGATGGAACACACTGGTGCTAACTAACATAACAAGAACCCATGAATTCTAAATAAATAATAGCACTAATGCACATAAAAAAACAAGTGATGATGCTTAACAACACATATACCACTGGCACACGAAAATTTTTAATAGGAACAAGTTCTTTATAACAATATGTGCTTTGGTTCTTACAACCTATTAAACTATACTAGTAATAACTAACAACATAATTAACAATGTGTTATATTAGAAGTAGAACCGGTACTTACAAACTATTGGAAAACACTCATTCTCTCTAAATATTACAAATAACTAGTTCCACATCAAAAGGAAAACACATTGCTAAAGTTGACTGTGACGTTGAGGCTCGCTATATTTTTAAAATTTACGAGTGTAGTTAATGTAACATAGCATATCGTGGTGCAGTAATAGAAAAAAACCTAGGGTATGCGACGAGTAAAATGTTGATATGAGAATAAGTTATTTTTAAGTGCCCCGGTGTGACAACTAACTAAACACATTTTTAACAATCAAATTAACACCCTTGAGAATGATGGTATGAAAACATATCTTTATTTTTCCTGCAACATGAAGACCGGAACTTGGAACAAATAGAGGGATTTGTTCTCTCATTGTACCATTGTTTCCACAAAGGAAGAAATATGTGAAGGCATAGTTTTCTCTAAATAAGTGAACATCAATACTAATTAAGAGTCAAAACCTAGTTTCCAAAACTCTTGGAGTGGAAATAGTACATGTCATATGTATTAATTGTCCTAAAACCCTGGAAATTCGACTGAAATTCCTGAAAAACTATGTAAAGTGGGGTTTTTGATGAAAATAATCAAAATTCATGAGAAAGTTTAATCCCACATTCATGGTTGGTAATTGGGCGTACAAATCCCAATTCTATATAAGAAAGGAATATGAGGTGAATTAAAAGACAAACAAATGAAAGCAAAGGCATGCTAAAGGATTTGGAGGATAGATGTTTTTTTTCTTCACATTAAGCTCTTGGTGATCAATGTCATAGATGGAGAAAGATGGAAATATGCTATTACAAGGACTTCATCCACTTTGAGTTTTTTTGTAAATCTCTAAATAGATATTCTATTAAATATAGAAAAATCAACTCAAAGAACTATTCCATTAAATTTGGAAGAATTAATCCAATGAACTATTTTATCAATTAATATTTTTTATTTATTTCAAGTAAAACTTTAGTATTCAACCATTCAAAAGGAAATATTACATCTCAATTATAATTGGAGGAAATATTACATCTCAATTAGAACTAGATGGGTTGGACACAAAACATGATGAATCTATGAATATTAATAATTTTCTAGATCTTAAAATATTTGAGATAAAGAGATATATTATGTGGGAATAATCCAATGAAATTGCACACATAATTTCATACAATAATACTCCAAGGAATGCTCTATACTATATTTGAGGTGACCGAAGTACTAAAAATATTTATATCATAAAAAACCATGTTTGATCATTGCTTTCATGAAGAAGAGAAAATGATAAGAATTTTGAATGTATTGAATTAGAGATAGATGTTGAAACACATCTTTAATGGATTTTAGTCAAAATTTGTATGTCCCCATGTTATTTGATTACTAATGATTCAAAGTAACTAAAAATAAGTTATTTAAGATATTGATTTTCAAGATTAAGTGTGTATCCAAAGTCCCTCATCTATGACACATGATTCTCCCATTTACCATGATTAATCAAGGAAACTATTTCCTCAATTATAATTTTATCATTACTTATTGTAAAACTTTAGTATTCAAAAATTCAAAAGAAAACATTGTCTCAATTAGAAGTAGAACCTAGGTACTGGCCATAAATAATGTTGTATGTATGAATATCCCTAAGTTATTAAATGTTAAGAACAACGAGACATTGAGATATATTATAAAGAAATAATACAATGAAATTGCAAAAAACTTAACTTTGACATGCTATGTTGCAAGAGGTTTTCTATCTAATATATTTGAGGAAACCAAAAAGTTTGAAGTCATTCATCTATGACCCATCTCCCAAATTTAGTATGACTAGTCTACTTAACACAGATTATTAAGAAATTCTCAAAATTTTAAAAACAAAATGCATCATAGTAGTTTATATGTAGTTTTATTTCAAAATGTATTTATCACATTTATACACTCATATTCATGCATATAATTAACTAAAAGACAATAAACTAACTTTGTGGCTTGTTGACAAATATGGGATGATTTCAATTTATTTAAAAATATGAATTTATAAAAAATTATAATTGGACAATGAATTCAAATGCCAGATATAGTTCCAAAAATTCAAAAACATAACCCATCTATGTATTTCCTCTAATGACATTGAACCCTCCACTTAACACTCATTATGAATTAAATTATTTTTAAGAAATACAAATTTATTTGTAATGGAATTTTATTTAAAAATTACATCTCTCATTTATATATTCATATTAATGCATATTATAGGAAATTCAAAGTCATTAAGTGATTATCCCATATCATTTTAAAATATCTTATACTTATGATTATAAATATTAATTGATTTAAGTATACAAATATACAGAAAGTTTTCAAATAAGAATTCAAATATCTTAAATAGTTCAAAAGTTCAATTGAATCAGCTATGATCAATTTCATATTAATTTAACATGAATAGTCCACTTAACATTTACTATAAAGTAAACGATTCTAACTTTTTTGGTAAGAATTACATCATTTTTTCAAAAAATTAAATTTCACTTTTATACACAAGTATTAATGCGTATTATAAGTAAATAAAAATCAATAAATAGCATGTGTTATATTTTATTCACCATGCAATGTTATTAGAAGGAAATCTAACCCGAGTTAGATTTCCTTATTAGTGTAATGTATATCATGACAATGTGGTTTTGTTATATGGAAAGCTAACATTTGAAAGTTAACATGTATTGGATTCCGTTCACCCTACAATGTTGTTATAAGGAAAGCTAACTTGAGTTAGATTTCATTCATGGTGCAATGTATTTGATGACAATCTGGATATGTTAGATGAAAAACTATCATATGAAATCCAACACGCGATGCAATGTTATTGTCTTTGTGTTAGATGGAAAGTTAGGAAAGATAGCATCGCTAGATTTTAGCTTTCCTACAGTCAAAGTTAGAAGAATATAATCTAGAGGTGGCTCTCATTCACTGTGCAATGTTCTTGAATTTTTTCGTTTATTTTCAGAAACGATGGAGTCTAATGCCATATAATTTCAAAGAAAGCAAGCAAAATGAAAAATTTTTTACAACAAAATTTTATTCCAAAATCACATCTCTCATTTATAAATTCATATGAATGCATATTATAGGTGACTAAAAATCATTAATTCAATGATTATGATTGCAGTTACAAAAATTAATTTATTTAAGTATAAAAATTTATGAAAAGTTTTGGATTGAGAAATCAAATATCTTAAATAGCTCAAAAGGTTTAACTAAATCACCTATGACCCATTTCGTATTAATTTAACATGAATAGACCGCTTAGCATTTATTATCAAGTAAATGATTCTATTCGTTTTGGTAAGAATTGCATCATTATTTCAAACTTTAAATTTCATTTTATACCCAAGTATTAATGCGCATAAGTAAATTAATATGAAATTCAATGAAAAAACAATTTTAAACAATAACAAAAATTTATATTAATATAACTATCAATTCCCATATATTTCAAAAAATATATAAACATTGAAAAGTATGTCCAAGTTGTATTGAAAAATCGGAATGTTTTTGCGATCAAATTTCTAAAAAAATCATCATCTATTACAATGAAATTGATGTTCTATTGAACATTCTAATGTACTCACGTTTCCCTTTGATATGATGAAGTTTCTTAAGAAAGGGTAATAAAACTTGCATAAGCCAAGTATCATGTTCTTCTCCTATATAGGTCTTTATCAAGATATGGTTTGACCGATATCCAACAAATTGAGAAGTAGGACTTCATGTATCTATTATCAATACATTTGATTCTCCATATTTATCTCCATACTGGGACCACACATCACTCAACCTTTTCTCATAATATTGTATTGTACCCCATCCTTTGATTTTTTTTTGCAAATGACAATGGGACCTATCCCATGTAAATTCAAAGTCTCTTATATCAATATCTGATTTTTCAAGTACATGTCGAATGTACTTGTATGTGACATTTAATGTACATAGTGCAACATCATAATTTTTTAAGCAGTATTTTAATAATTCTAGCTTAAAAGGCCTTAAAAAATAGGACTTGTCACCAAATTCCCAATCTGGTATTCTTTGAGTAGGACAATTTGGTTCATCTCTAGTATATGACGTGAAGAGCACTCCTTCCATTTCAAAGATCAACTACATCTTTTGACTAATATTAATTTCCATCGATGTTGCAACCACAAACATGACATTAACATAGCTCCATTTCATTACTTAAAGACATCAAAACATAATATTTAAAATTATATTAAAAATTAATGTAATTCCTATCTAGTGTCAATTTTTTCCATTTTTATACAAAGGGAATTCTACAAGGAGTTAAATGAAAATTAAAAAATATAATTATAGTAGCCTCATTCTATTGATTGAACTAATGATATGATAACATCTACATTAATTGAATACTTTTATTCTACTTTATGCAATAAGTAAGCCTTACATAACACCATTCAAATCATTGTTTTTGTTATTAATAATAGTTCCGCAAGATGCAATGGGAAAATATAATTACAATGACACTATTCAAACAATTAAACTAATTAGATTTCATATGGCAGTTTTCCACCTAACAGAACCACATTGTAATCAAATGTATTACATCACAAATGAAATATAATTCATGTTAGAGTTGCTTCTAACAACATTGTCATCAAAGTTAATGCATGCATTAGAGGAAATTTCAACTCAAAATGGGCCTCCTAAAAAAAAAAAATAATAATAGTTAAAATAATAAAATAATATTCATTAATTTTGAAGAAAAGAAAAAAACTACTTTTTTGTTTGTATTTTTGACATATCTCCCCGTGTTTTTACTCAAATTTTGATCGAGAGAGCTTGTTGGATACAGAATTAAATTCTGCATCCAACGAGTACCCACTCGGCATACTTTTGACGGACCCCGCTACCCCAAAAACAAGAAATACTTGAAAAAATGTGATGATGACATCATCATCATGGTTTTTCAAGTATTTCTTGTTTTTGGGGTAGCGAGGTCCGTCAAAAGTATGCTAAGTGGGTACTCATTGGATGCGGAATTTAATTCCGCATCCAACGAGCTCTCCCGATTGAAATTTGAGTATAAACACGGGGATATATGTCGAAAATACAAACAAAAAAAGTAATTTTTTTTATGATACCTATCCCCAAATTTATATTTAAAATTTTTTTAAGACCTATATGGTATTTCAAATTTTAAGCAATTTCATTGGCTAACACATGATGACATGGAATTTGAGTTAAAGTTAAAAGGCCCATTTTGAGTTGAAATTTCCTCTAATGTTAGCTTTCATATAGTAAATTTCCATCTAACACTATGAATGGAAAATATAATTACAAGGGCCCAATTCAAGAAATCAAATTATTTATATGTTAATTTCCACATATTACTTAATTATATGCTGAAATAAGAAAATTTTATAAATTCACATTTAACCATCCTTAAAAGCAGTAATTTATAAGAGATATAATGATCAAGTAAACCACACATGCAATAATTATTTGAATAGTCCAATTCAAACAAACTTACCATTTATCTAATAATCTCTACATCCAACTTCATACATTAAACATCAATTCAAATCAGCAACCTTTATTAACTCAATATCTTTATATACAAAAATTAATAAAATAAAATTATGTTAATTTCTAATAATGACAAAGCATAATGAAATATAAGAACTTAATTTGAAAATTTGCATGTATAGTAATAATTCATGAGGTCATACATAATATAATGACGAGCAATTCATCACTGAAACACCTTCAAAGTATCTCAAAAATTTGTTTATTTGTTGAACTTATTCAACATTATTCATAGATCATCAATCAACCATTTATCCCCTTGGTTATTTCCAACGAATGGAGTTGCAAGAATCACATTTTATGTGGGGTTTTCTTTAACTCTCTCATATGAACAATCCACTATAAAAATGTTAGTTACATCATATTGACTATATGTATCCCACACTTTTTCAAATATTTAGTGTGTATAAATTTTGTTGGATTGTCAGCAGCCTTATTTCCACGTTGTGGCTTGCAATCTAAAGCAGTCCACATAAACATAAGTTGATTTAACGATATATCCGAAACCAATTTGTTTAGAAGTCTTGACATGTTTAGCTTCAAAATAGTCGACCAAATTCCAATGTCAAGAGATTCATTCTTGAAACACATTTCAAGAAACAATTTTTCATGTCGATGAAACTTCATTACTTTTTTTATCTATTGCATAATCTGCAACCCTTCCCATTTTCTCAACATTTTCTCAATATGTTCTCTTGTTGCATCGTCATCAATTCTGTAATAAAAAAATTCTTTTAAATCAAATGTAACTAATTTTTTTCCACTTATTTTTGCTGCAACACAATAACAGTTAATATAGTCAAGCCATTGTATTCATGCTACAAAAATCATTAAGAAAGAATTGTTGAAAAAATACACTCACCTTGAGTACTTTGTATACTTTTTTTATATTGGCAACTACTTTGTCATGATATCTACATAGAACCTAGAGAATAACACGTTAAACCTTCAATGAAATACCAATTTAAATACTTCTTTTGATCTAATTTTGTAATATAACACATTTATTACTTAATTGATAATGAAAGAAAAGATTTTCAATGCCACTTTTAAAAAGAAATACATGTATACATATTTAATATAGTGATAATTGTTAGTTTTATTTTTTTATTTGTCCCCATAATAAACATCTAAAATGTTATCATTCTTACAAGGACTAAAATTTTAAAAATGACAAAAAGCAAGACAACTTAGAAATACCTGATATGATATTATGTTCATGATTATAGATTTGCACTTCAACATTCTCTTTGTTCTCCTTATTTGTCTATGTATTAAACATTAAAAAAATGGTGAAAAATGAATACAAATCATTAAACAAAAAACAAATTACGAGTTGACAAGCTATACATATCTAATATTAGATTGTGTTCTTGATTTTAACATCGTTTCACTATCTTCATATTATTATCTTTGGTTGTATTTGCCTCTATAATATACAATTAATATCTTATGAATTGCTATAATGAATTAAATTCACTAAATATGAAAACAAGCAAGAAAACATTTTTACATACCTGATACGATATTATGTTCTTGATTACATTTTTGTTCCACTTTCTCTTGATCAATGTCTTTGTTGTCATTGCTATTCACTATAATAAACATGAGAAATATTATGAATTGTGACAATTAATAAAATTCAGTAAATAACATGCTAATTTTCCTTCTAGTAAAACCACATTATCATCAAATACATTGCATCATAAATATAATTTATTCCATGTTAGCTTTCATTCTACCATCAGCAGAAGGTCAATTCTTAACAACACCATTGCACATTGAATGAAAGCTAACATGTGATAGCTTTCCTACTAGCAAAATAACATTGTCGTCAAGTTCATACATTGGAAAATGAAAGAAATGTAACATACGGTTGGTTTCTTTATGGAACATGAACAATAGCATTTTTGACAACATTACATGGTTAAATTTCTTCTAGCAGAAGCACAGGACTATTTATAACCACATTGCACAGTGAATGAAAGCTAACCTGAGTTAGCTTTCCTTCTAGCACAAGCACGGGGGAATTTATAACAACATTGCATAGTGAATGAAAGCTAGCGCATGTTAGCTTTCATAATAGTAAAACCACTTTGTTATCAAATACATACATTGCACAATGAAGGAAATATAATGTATGCTAGTTTTACTTCAAGCAGAAGCACAATGGCATTTCTAACAACATTGGATAGTGTAGGAAAGTTATCCCTCTAGTACAAGCACATTGTCATCAAATAAATTATACCATAAAGGAAATATTATAACAATTAATAAAATTCATTAAATAACTAAACTAACAATTGACCACGATAAATAATCTATATAGTATGTTCATATTTTTAGTTTTGTGACACATTATCCTAATTATTATATTCATTGTATTTGCAAACTATAATCAACATATTATGAAATGTTATAAACTATGACAATGAAAACAAATCAGAATACAAGAGAAACAAGAGTTCAAAGTAAGTACATGCTACCAAAATTTGATCTGTTAATGGATTTTCCATTTCCATCATTTCATGATCATTTTCTTGATCAATGCCTTTGTTCTTATAGTTTCCTATAATTGACATTCAAAATTGTTATGCAATTTGGAAAATAAATAGATTTAAAAAATAACAAGATGAATAGTGAAACAAATTATGTACCTGGTAAAATAATTTCATTCCCTTCTACTTCTACATCCAAACTTGTTTCTTTGTTGTCCAAATTAACTTGATTATTTATTTGTTTCCCATTGTCATAATTTTCTATTTTACAATCTCCATCATTAGTCATTGCAGTAAAAAAACTTGTGAATTAAGAATTATAAAAAAAATAGAATCCAAATCAATATAATAAAAACATCAAAGGAAGTGTAGTACCAAAATTTTCCAAGGAGTTCATCGATATTGGGTTTAATAGTTGAAAATATAATATTAAATAAAAACAAGAGAAACAACCAAACAAATTATGTACTTGGTATGATATATACTTCTCCTTTTGCTTCAATTTTCAACCCTTTTTCAACATTATCCACATTATATTGATGGTTTCTTTGTTGGACACTGTCAATATTTTATGCTTTATAATCCCCATCATTAGTCTATGTACTAAAATATGCAATTAAGAATTCTAAACAATGATAAAACTTAACAATTATAATGGAAACTGTAAGTTTTAGACCTATGCAGAGAAGCAAAGCATACAAATTCTTTTAATCAAAATAGAGATCACAACACATCATTCACACATAAACACATAGATTTACCTTGGAAACCCTTAACTGGGAAAACCAGAAAACCTTGGAGCCACACCTCCTATTTTCTCTTCATTCCATTATGAAATCCTCACCATACAAAATATAGGTATTCTGCAACATCCAAATACCCTAATCCGTTAACCCGAATTAGAAAAAGACTCCAATCCCTTAACCAGGATTAAGTTACATATTTTTAGACAAATTCTAAAAATAGCCACAAACAGCTATAAATAGCCATAAAAGAATATAACATATACCCAACAGACATGCGCACCTCCCCTCCATACACACATGCAAAGAATATAACATATACCCAACAGAAACAACAAAATGTAGTACCTGAATTTTCCAGTATGTTGATGGATGTTGATCCTAACAGTTGAAAAGCTTTGTGAATTTTCAACATGGTTGTCCTTTGTGACTCTTTTTGTACAATGCATGCAATTCTTCTTTTATAGTTAAGACAGGATTTGATTAAATTTCTCCCCACATAAAGAGAAAAAGTTGCATTCACTTCCATCTTTTGTTGGTGTTTTTCCAATAAATCCACCCAAAATTCAACATCCCTTTCACTTTGATCAAATATGTTTTTAAAAGTGTGAGAGTGTTCTGGAGCCTCAACCTTTTTTAATTCTATGGTATAGAAATGTATAGTTAAAACTATATCATAACTAAAAAAAAATTGTAGCTATAAATTCCCTTAGTGATGTTATAGTTAAACTTGGAGTTCTTTATGGAAATTTCCAAAGCTTGGTGGAAACCTTTAAATGACCAAAGGTCTTCTAATAGAACTATAGTAAATTCTGTCAACCCATTTTTGTCAATAAAAAATCGAAACAATTCAATATAATAAGCCATGTGGAACTATTCTTCTTTCAAAGCGAGTGCATCCAGAACAACAAGGTTGGTATATAGTATTGGCTCAATCAGAGAAGGGAAAGAGTGCAAAAATGTTGAGAGAAGACCAGGGCCCCCAAACTAACACCCAAATTCAAAGTTGTAATCTTGTTGAACATTTGTTGATCCACTTATTATTTATTCTATTGAGTACTTCACATGCTTGCTGAGAAAAAAACTATATTTTTGTTTTCCGCGATCCTTTTACATAAGTAGTTCCTTCAACAGTTGTACAAAAATTGGAAAATATGATATCATTAATTTCATAATGCTCAAGAATGTTGCATGTAATAAGAGTGTTATCATTCAATTTTTTATCATGACTTTGACAGTATTCAACCATTGCATCAAAGATTGTTCTTTTTGTTTTCGATTTATAACAATAATCTTTTAACTTTATGACATCAGATTGATGGTTCAATGGAATAGAAAACCAAACGGTTCCATCCAATATCTTACTGCTATAGAATCAATTTCTTTAGTGGTTTATCCCTGAAGGGGGCGAAGAGAAGTAGCTGTCAAAGTATTTAGATGATTTATCTTGTACTTTTGAAAACCAGATTGGCTCTGAGAATAGTCCAATGTGCCTAATTGGTAACAATTAAAAACAGTGTCCCATTTATCCCAAATAGGTTGATCAAGATATAAACGAATTTGTTTATTAACAAAATTTGAAAGTGGACAGTCAAAGAAGGAACAAAACATTTCATCATTGACCTGCTAAAACTAAAAAATATAAACTAATAAGAATTCAATCTATATATGAAAATATGAATAATATTGTGAAATTAAATCAATCAATATAAAATAATAAAAATCCATTATTAAAATAGTTTAGATGCAAAATAATTAAAATTACATACCTTGTCATCCGATGTCTTAGAATTTCTGATCCTCCCTCTCTTTAATTTGTCATTGTCAATTAATAACTGTCTTGCAGATCAAACACAATCAATGAAAGGAGTTTTGAAGAAGACATTATTTGCAGAATTTAATTGACAACAAATGCAAATGACAACACTGGGTTCAACTGATGGATCCAAGAATCGAGCAGAATGTTCTTTATAATTTATTTTTTCTTCACAAATACACTATAGTTGGGATTTTCTATAGTTTCTTTAGAGGCTTGAATGGTATGTTGGCCATCAAATATCCAAATAGTCTATCAAATAGTCTATCATTGTGATGATGTACCGTGCACTAGTTCTCTTCCCAGGTGGGTTAATTGGTCCCACAAAGTCCACATCCCATTTCTCAAATGGCTGGAACATCGCCTGAGGTACCAAATCCATCTCATCCCTCCTTGACAGTTTCTTAGTTCTTTTACATACATCGCAAGTCCACGCATAATCTTTCGCATCATTATGGAGAGTGGGCCACCAACACCCTGTGTGGAGCACCTTTCTGGTAGTAGTGTGACCTCCATAGTGTCCACTGGAAACTCCTACATGTTCCTCTGCCAATATTTGCGCTTCTTCAAGTGGTAGGACACATCACCTTAAGATCTCATCTAGTCCGAGCTTATATAGTTGTTGAGCGATCAATTGGAAATCTGTGTCCTTAACGACCAACTACTTCTTCTGACTTGTGGTCAGCTCCTCTAGTGCTATTCCCATCACCAAAAACTGAATTATTTGCTCATAATAATCATCAGCCATTTCAACTCTAAATAATTGCACATCTAGTAACCCATCTTCAATGTTTTTTGGTTCCTCACTTGTCTCAATACATGATAAATGATCTGGGCCAACATTCAAGCGACCTGGTTTCATAATTATCTCAAAATCAAACTCCTGAAAGAGAAGTAACCAGTGGCATATATTTCCCCCCAACACAGTCTTATTGACCAAGTAATTCAAATCAAAGTGGTCCGTGAACATATTGAAATGACCGCCCACTAGGTAATGTCGAAATTTTTGTACTGCATATACCATTGCTAGAACTTCCCTCTCTATGATAGTATATTTTTTCTTCATAGACGGCAACTTTTGGTTAGTGAAAGAAATCAGGTGATCAAGATCTCCTTCCCATGGTTGTGCCAACAACAATCCTAGTGCAATTGATGATGCATCCACACGGAAATGGAAGTACTTATTCCAATCAGGAAAAACTAGTATTTGTGCGGAAACCATCTTAGCCTTGAGCATCTCAAAGTTGTCTTGACACTCTTGAATCCACGAAAATACCACATCCTTCTTTAGTAACCACACCATAGGAGTTGCGATCATAGCATAACCACAAATAAACTTGTTGTAGTATCATCTATTCCACAGTGTCACTCTAAGTTGTTTCACGTTTGTAGGCGGCGACAAGCTCAAAATCAGTGCAATCTTTGCAGGGTCAACCAATAGTCCTTGCTGTCGACAGTGCTCCAGCATCAATCATAGGTTCTCCAGGTGGTCCCTAATCGATCCATAAACCATCCAGTCATCTATATACACCAGCAAAAACTTCTGAATAAAGTTCTTGAATGCAGCGACAACAATCCAAGAAAATATTACAGGCACATTCTTTAGTCCAAAGGGCATCACAGTGTATTGAAAACATCCCCATTCAGTAACAAAGGTTGTCTTGTGAAATATTCCTTTGTGATATTAATATGGTCATAGCTAAAAAATACATTCATGAATGAGTAAATTTCTTGACTAACCACTCCTTCTAATACCTCATCTGTGAATGGTGTCGAAAATGGATCATGTAAACATGCATCATTCAATTTTCTAAGGTTGACACAAATATGAACCTAACCTATCTTCTTGTATTGCACAACCATGGGGCTGATCCATTTTTATTCCTCAACTAGATCTATTATTCCAGCATCCAACATCTTATCGAGCTCAGCTTTAACCCTCTCCTTGTATCACGAATTCAAGAGATACGACCGTTGCTTTACTGGATTTGCATCAGGCTTCAATGGGATCTTCATCTCTCCTAGATCTCCCAATATTCCTTTCATCTTAGAAAAATTGGTAGGAAACAAATATTGGAATTCATGCAACAGATCTGTGATCTTTGCCATGGTTTCTCCATCCCAGTAGTCCCCAACATTTGCAAACTTTGGGTTCTCCTCCATCCCAATGTTGACCTTCCTAATTTTTAATGGTTGATTCATTGGATCCTTTGGTACTTCAGGTGCTGCAACATCTTGACTCCCTTCTGTTTCCAGAATATTGATGTTTTGTGGATCATCTCCATCCTTAGGTCCTCCCATCACATTATAGAATTCCATCATCAACTACATCGGACATCTCTCTTGCCGATCCACAAGATATGCAACTAGAACCACCTTCAGAACAATGCCGCGGATGTGTTGTAGTGCATTATGAATAGTTGGATTGGTATTCACAAAACTTAAGGTGTGAGTAAAGCAGAACATCAACTCCTCCCAAGTAGTAATCTCTCTGCACAACGCAGCTGATACATACCATGATCATGGCATCTCATCCAACGTGTGGATAAAAGAATGGACCCACTCATCCTTGGGTCACAATTCCCATAAGGTCTGACACTCAATCAGGTGATCACTAGGGTTATTCCTCCCTTCGTACCTTCCAACATGGTACTCTTCAGCGTTTCCAAATTGAACTATAATCAATATTCGACACTGTGACCATCCATTGATCAAATTATTATGTGTTTCCCACCAACTTGCTAGCGTATCCTTCAACACTTCATCCAATGCCAACAATCGCTACGGTTCTGACACCTTATCCTCAAATTCCAATAGGAACTCAAAAAAATCTAGGAGTCCCTCATATATTGGTAATTCGACAGTGTCGTTTGCGACTCAGTACAATGAATCAATAATCTGGACACACTTACTTAGCGATACCTCGTGCATGCGATTCTCGCAGTTCTCTAAAGCATCATCAGAGTTAGAATACGCAGATTTGGAGTTGCTCCAACCAAGTTCCTTGTCAATTGTTGGATGCATGTAATCCTCTGAGATGTTATATATGTGATCCCATCCTCTTACAACTTCGTCCTTAATTGGTTCAACATATATTCTCCCTTTAGTTTGATCCATTGGAGCTATGACTCTGATGTCTTGATTTTCAAATTTCATCATGTGCTTCTTCAAATTAATCACTGCCAATATTTCATTGGCCCGTCCAATACCCAACAATGCAGGATAGGAGCCTCCACCATTAACAACATAGATAACATCAAAATCAACATAAGTCGCCATCCCTTCAACTTCAACTGCAAGGCGCGGAACTGGCGCAGTCAGTGTTACTCTGGTCTAGTTAGCTAGTCGTAGTTGTATGGTGGACCAAACCAACTATGGGATCCCCATATTTTTCCATGTCTACCTTGTTAGAATATTTACGTCTAATCCTAGATCCAAGATGACTGAATCTACCCTGTAGTCCCCAATGTGATTATTCATGCGCATCTCTTTTCCTGTCTTTTTCTTATCTAAAGAGTTCACCACAAACTCTTTGCATCCCTTGGCCGGTTGATGTAACAAACTCTCAATCTCGACAAGAGAATTGGGATATTTTTCCAATGACAAGAATCTTTCAAAAAAATTATGCAAACTACCATGTTCTTTCCAATAGTCCCACTACCAAAGTTGAATCAAAAGCAGTTGGCATTTCGTAAACAGACAACTTACCAAGATTTATTCCTATTACATCACGGGCTTAAAATAATGTCTCTTTCTCAGCATCAACATCAAAATACACCTTATTATTTCCATCAAACTAGATTTGGGAAATGGGATATCTTCCCTCGTCGTCGCACCTTCACGAGTAATGACAGCGACATCAGCATATTGCATTCTGATTTCTACTGAGATTCCTGCAACTATTGGTCCCTAGTTCTAGTTCAATGGAGGATTCACAGGTTGGTTCAAATTCTGATTTGCATTCTAGTTCTGCTTTTGAATCTGGTTCCAGTTTTGATTCTACAACCGATTCTATTTCTGCAACTGCAACCGCGAAACGTTCCATGCCTTCCACTTTGTGATCAATTGTGGAGAGTTCTTGATAGTGTGGTCAATAATGATATAATAAGTACACTATGCTTGCAATTTCGATAGATATATCTGATAATGTCCCAGTACCCCACAATTATAACATTGCACTAGTTCGTGACCTCGTCCTCCTCCTCGACCGAAGCCTCCACCTCTTCCTCCTCGGAATCCTCCTTGCTGCTGATACTATGGTTGATTGAATTGCTACTATGGGGGATTCGGCTATTGCTAAACATACTACTGCAGGTGAACATATTATGGATGTTGTGGAGCCATCTTCATATAATTGTACTATGGTTGTGGCACAAACTGTGATTATGGTTGCGGCTGTAGTACAAACCGCATCTGTGGTTGCGGTGCAAAGTGCATCTACAGTTGCAGCTATGGTACAAACTGTGGTTGAGGTGGTGGATGTACCAC
The DNA here is from genome assembly GCA_001517045.1 of Pseudotsuga menziesii. NCBI lineage: Eukaryota > Viridiplantae > Streptophyta > Pinopsida > Pinales > Pinaceae > Pseudotsuga > Pseudotsuga menziesii. Next base: position 455,759 of record LPNX010368516.1, read on the forward strand.
GTGCATTGGTTGATGTAGTTCCTTCATCATTCTATGGTCCTCTCCCTTCACGTAGTGCATGTCCATTGTTCTATCCTGGAGCAGACTGTATGCGCGATAATCCTTATCTTCATGCCCAATTGATTGGAAAAATGTGCAGTACAAATTCGTTGGCTTCATGACCATCTTCTACATATACCCACAATCTTGATGTCGATGCCCATAAACTTGGAAGATACGACACCATGGCATGCTGCTGCAACTCAATGGGTTTGTAATTCCTTCCAACAAGGAGTTATCCTTATGATTTCCTTATGTGCAACATTGAGTACACCACACTTCCTCATGATATTCTTTTCCTTTCTTGATATCTTGCAACTGGAGGGTCAGATTCGCCAGCTATGTCTAGATCTTATTCATACTGACTACATTCTCACCAACAGGTGAAGCTTCTAATTTCATCGCAATCTCCAGAGCCTAACTCTGTGTTGCAATATTTTGTTGCATCAATGGTAGTGTGATATGAGAGAGTAACACCGTGATGAACCATTCCTTATGTTGAATATCACTCATCTCAAAATTGACTCGTGTAATGAGCATCTTAAACATTTGATCAAAATATCAAATAGTTTCATCTGGATATTGCTTAATCTCCTTCATTTATGTGATGTATTGTGCCTCAAATTTCAGTTTTTTGAACTCTTAAATCAATCCTTTTCTGACTTCAGCCGATTTTTTCACTGGGGCCCCCATAGGAACTTGTACAAATTTCATGAACCAATCCAGTGCGCGACCACGAAGGGTTGTCGCCAACTGGCATTTCTTGACCTCATCATCTGTATTTTATTTGATAGTCCACACTGCTTCACACAAGAACCAGTATTTCTCAAGATCCTTAGTGTCATTTCCATGGAATAGGGGTAACTTCACATCACTTCCCACCATCCTAGCCCTTATTCCTATAGTTGTTGATCCACCACTATTAGAGTGTTGTTGACACGTCGAAAGAGTCATTATTGAACTTGTGTTCCTTCCTAAGTGTGGCGCAATGCATGAAGGTGTGGGTATGTTGTTGCTCTGGGTCGGCCTTTCCTCAGGCTCGGGCATAGCTTTGTTGTCTCCTTCATTGTTGTAGGGTCTCTTTGTCTCGTGAGGTATTCATTCATGGCATCGTGTCTCGGTTGTAGTAGGACTCTCTTCTATCCTTTACCTCTTCTCTTGCCGAAACCTTACTCCTCCTCTCGTAAGACCACTTCTTTCCTCAGCTTCCCTCATAGTCCCATCACAACTTCCATCCATCTACCCCATATAATTCCATCCAACCCTCATCTCTGAAATACCCATAGCCTCTCCACACCAGAGTTCTACTCGGTGGAGTTCACCTTTAGTATGCCTTTTTTGTAGATGAGCATCTTAATAGATAATTGCAAAGACAATAGGAACCTACCTCTTGGTCTATTGAAAAACTCCCTTTCTGCTTCACTGTAGGATTTAACTGTGTCGACCGTGAACTCACTGATATATCCCTCCAAGATACTGTCAATCCAAACTTCAACAACCCTTGATTCTTTGTTGTCTACCTCCTGCAATTGCTTGATCGGTTCTGAAGTTCAACCAGTTGGTTCACCTCCTTGGAAATTTGTCTTTCAATATGTAAACCACACCAGCCACTCGTGCAAGATGATCGAAAATTCTAAGAAAAAGTACTCATGTGGACCTTCATGCATATACACTGCCAATCAGTTATCTATCATCAGTCCAGGGTTCTGATTCTCTTTCTCAACAAAATCCCGTATCTTTTGGTCAAACCAATCTTGGATTTTTGGTCTCATCAGATACCAAACCATGTCCTCCCTCCTCTTTGAACTAAGGTACCGACAACAAAACCATTTGTTGACACAAAACCAATCGACAGGGGTTCACTCTCAATCGACACCCAAACCACCACGATCTCCCTGAGCATCAGCCCAGACGAGTTTTATCCCATCCGGTAACACCTGCAGAGTAGATGAAGTCTCAGCTAAGATGTTCAAGAAAGAGTTGATGGAACCAAGTTTTCATGGTATGAAGGAGGACCATGTGTCTACTTATCAATGTAGTGTAGAATTATTCAACATATCTAATCATTCAGATTATGCATTAACCGAATCATGTCATCATTGAATAGATCGCATTGACATAACTAAATCACAGCAAAACATAGATGCACAACTAGATCTAGCTGTATATCATCATTAATAGCATAGAAACATCACATCATTCACAAATACACATTGAATTCACATTTGGATCACAAAAAGTAGGAGAATAGGAAAAGACACAATGATTCTTCTCAATCTCCGTCATGTCATATTACTCTTCTCCAGTCACATACACAGAGCCAAAAAGTTTTCATTCTCAAAACTGAGAAGAAGCTCTCAGAAGTCCACCAAAGCTAAGAAGATCCAAGAATCCAAGAATACTTAACACTTGTAATTCTACATCTACTTATAAGCTTGTGCCTTTACATTGGTGGTCCATTTAACCAACTTCCTAACTACTTCTTAACAGAATATACAAAATAATGACCATAATCCACATAATGCGGTCAAAAACTACAAAATATGACCAAAATACATAAAATATTGTAAGTCATATTTGCACGTCGTTTTACACCTTGTGCGGCATCTTTGACCTTGCGCAACATTTGTGATGCTCCGCAGCTAACTTACCCCAAAACTTCTTGCCAACATTGTTGAATCTAAGATTCATCGGGCCTAGTATATAACTATGGGGAGCACCAGTGATATTTGTTAAAAAGAAGGACAAATCATGGAGAATCTATATTAACTATAGGCAATTGAACAAGCATACTATATGGAATCATTACCCTTTTCCAAGGATACATGATATGTTCAATCAAATGAAAGGGCAGACAGTGTTTTCAAAATTAGATTTGAGATCTGGATACCATCAGTTGAGGATAAGAGAAGAGGGCATTCTTAAGACAACATTTAAAATGAGGTATGGACACTTTGAGTTTGTCTTTGTACAATTTGGATCATTGAATGTGGCAAGTGTCTTTATGAACCTAATGAATGGCGTATTTCAAAAGTATTTGGACAAATTCATGCAAGCGTTCTTGGATGACATTTTGATTTATTCAAACAGTTCTGAGGAGCATGAATAACACTTGAATACGGTTCGAAGATGTATAAGGGAGCATAAAGTGTATGCAAATTTATCCAATTTCTCATTCTTCTAGACATATATTCATTATCTAGGACATGTCATCTTAGGTAGCAACATAGAATTCAATCCATCCAATATTAAGTCAATCTTGTAATGGTCAGCACTAACAAATGTACATGATGTTAGGAGCATCATGGGACTAGCAGGGTATTACCAAAGATATGTGGAAGGATTTTTGAATATTGCAGGACCCATCACTGAACTACAAAAGAAGAACATGAAGTTTTTTTGGTATGAACCTTGTGAGCAAGCATTCGGAAAACTTAAGAAGTTATTAACCACAACCTCGATTTTGAATGTACCAAACATGGAGAAAGACTTTTTTGTCTATACTCGTGCATCCAAAGAAGGCCTTCGGGGAGTAATAGTGTAGGAAGGCAGGACAATTGCTTACACTTCTAGAAAACTTATACTGCATGAGGAGAACTATGTGGTTCATGACCTGGAACTTGTGGAAATAATCTATGATTTTAATCTTTGGAACACTATTTGGTCAGTAAAAAATTTGAGTTGGAGATAGACCACCATGGGATGCACTATATTTTTATTCAAAGTGACCTCATTACCAGGAAAAGGTAGTGGTTAGATATGTGAGTGAGTACTATTTGGACATATCATATATCAAGGGGACAATGAATAAGGTAGTATATGCATTGAGTCGATGACCTCATATATTCTCGGTATTGCCACTTACAACAAATTTATGGGAGAAGGTCCTAAATATACAACTAGTAGATAGTTGGTACAATGAAGTCAATGCAGGAATAGAAAAAGAATCCAATGAAGTCTCTAAGTATGTGGGATACACAATCGATAATTATGGATTAATGAGATACAACCAATGTATGTACATTTCGACCAACGAGGAGGTATGAAAGTTCATCCTCTCTAGAGCCCATCAGGTGATGTATATGGCCCACCCAGGGGTGAAGAAGATGTATGCATATCTAACACCATTATTTTTCTAGCATGGTATGAAGAAGGATGTACTAGACTTCATGGCTAGGTTCCTAGAGTGTCATCTCATGAAGGTTGAGCATCATCATCCAATGAGACTTTTACAACCCCTCGCCATCCCTGAGTATAAGTGGGAGGTAATATCTGTGGAATTTATCATCAAGTAGGTGATAACAGCCTTTAGGAGGCATGATTATATCTATGTGGTGGTAGATACATTAACGAAAAGTGCACACTTTATTCTCATACAGGAGACTTATCAAGAGCCAGATATTGCATGCTTTTTTATAAATGAGGTAGTACAACCACACGACGTACATCAGAAAATTATCTTAGAAAAGGGATCATTATTTACACGGATATTTTGGCAAGTTTCCAAGAAACTTTAGGTACTCAAGTGAATTTTAGCACCTTGTACCAACCTAAAATATATGTTCATACTGAGAGGGCTAACCAAGTTCTACAGTACATGTTCCACATGTATGTCATTGATCAACAACACCATTGGGAAGAGTACTTGCCATTGGTAGAATTTTCATACAACAATAGCTACCATAGCTCTATAAAGATGGCTCCATTTGAGTTTCTTTATGGTCATCTATGCTAGACACCATTGAGTTGGGATCATCTAGAAGATAGTGTGTTAGTAGGTCTAGAGATGATACAAGAAATGGAAGAACAAATGCAATCCATACAAGAATAGTTGACAGAAGCCCATGATCACCAAAAAAATTATGTTGATGCGCATAGGATAGATTGAATCTATAAGGTTGGATATAGATTCTTCAGGTGGGTGATTCCACAGAAGAGCTCCATCAAATTTGGCAAGGGATCCAAATTGTCACCACGGTTTCTAGGGCCATTTGTGATTACTAAAAGATTGGGATCAGTTGCTTATCATCTCACATTGTCAGCATCATTGAGTCGGATGCATGATGTTTTTAATGTTTTTCTATTGTGTCACTACATATCCAACCATTATCATGTTGTGGATTTGATAAATTTGTAGATTTCAGATCAGGGGGAACTTGTGGCTGAACCTGTTCGTATTTTAGATTGACGAACTTGACAGTTGCAACATCAACTAGTCGGTTAGGCCAAGGTGTAGTCGGATAGCTATAATAAAATATTTGCAACTTAGGAGGATGCATCAAATATGCATAAACAATTTTCATACTTATTCTAGAACTCTGGGATGAACTTTCCTAAAGTGGGTGTGTATGTAGCACCCTATTTTCTTTTATACCTTTGAGATTATGATAACAATTCTTTGAGGGAATTCTATGACGAATGACCTTGATATTTGTGATTTGAGCTCTAAAAACTTTGTATGGGCGTATTATTGAGGGAATCCATATTCGAATGACCTAGACATGTGTGAAACAATTAATTTCTTATGAGAAATAACTTCAGCAAGAATTATCTTTACATACTGTTAAATGATGGTTAATTATGATAATTAAAATGATGTTGACATTAGTCCAATTTGAATGCAGTTATATTATTATTTCATTTATGAATGAAGAATCATGTGATGTTATCAGCAAGGATTTAATATTGTATGAATGAGTGAAAAAACTATGTGATATCTAGCATGTACTCTTATGGTCTATCGAGTGTGACAGGAAAGGAAGGTATATGAAATGAAATAAAGCATCAGTATACAAGGACTCTAGATGAGTCGACAACTATGGCTGGTGATATCAATATTATTTATAATCTTATTTAATTACGCTATGTTTGATGCATTGACATGCATAGACTCTATATGAGTCGGGAAACCTCAAAAATTGAGGTCTATTTGATGATTATATTATGTTTGACATCTTGTTTATAAGATTGATGCACATGTTATTATACATGTAGGTGATGGGATTATGATTGCCAATCAACCCACATAAAGTGAGGGGGGTGAAAAATTATACTTGTAAGTACAGAAAATGGACGATGTGATGAAATTTGAATTCTAGTGATTAAAACTCCAACTCATTGGATGTGTGTGTTGTGAGGGTAGGATGCAATTCGGTCACTCACAAATATGGTACTGGGGGTACACAATAATGATTTAGCCTTATTCCCTAGGAACAACTTGGCCCTCCATAGGGTGGGTGATCTGAGGTAACATTGGATCAGTCGTCATAACAAACTCCCCTCCTATGGGAATTATTGGAAGAACATGAAAGAAGCATAGCACCTTGATAATCTTGGTTGCGACGAGAATGCGACGACAATCAATATCAATTTTGAATCGGGGGGTTTAATATAATGTTTAGAAGGAATTTTAGTAAAATTTTAGTAAGTTAAATTTAATATACATACACACACACACCTACATATAATAATAATAATAATATAATAAAACAATATATATATTGAAATGAGGGAAAATAAAGCTAAACTGAGAAAATTAAGGAACTCAAAATAACGTAAAACCCTAAATAATCGAAAACGAACCAGAGAACCTATGATAACTAAAAAGTGGGTGGATAAATAAAATAAATAAATTAAGTAAATAAGTAAACTAAAGAGTTAATCGAAAGTGGTGCATGTGATGCATAGGGATTAAGGAAAAGGTTAGTAAAAGAAAAAAGAGAGCAAGATCTTAGAGACATTTTTGGGGGGGGACCTACCATAGTTTTGATCATTAATTGGGATAATGGCTCGGAGGTGACTATGGTTGAGGGTGTAGTTCAGTAAGATAGGAGAGAGGTTGGGATCCTCCCAGCATCAACCTAGTGTCATACTTCCTTCACTAGCTAAGTATTGTTATCCCCGTCGAGATCGAGGGTCCCGTGGGAAGGAGTGTACCCATGATGGTATGGAAGGGAGGAAATTCGTGGGTCTAGCATGATTGGTATTCTGCCCAATAGCTTACAACAAAGGTTTCAACAATGAAATCAATTCCCGGAAACAATAGTGAACCTCAACAACTTTTCCCAAATTATAGGTCATAATTTCTTGTAGTAATTGTGTTATTTAGTAATGTTATGCTTATATTTAATTGAGAAATCCTCAGTAGAACTAGTGTGTATGAAAGTATTCATAAATATGTTAGACAATGACTATGTTTAACTTAATGCTACTACATCCTCCCACGACCGATCCAACCTACGTTTATAGATAAACTTGTTAGACATGTATTATGGAATTGTGAAATTATAGTTGGATTCTCAGTGTTGTTGCAAAAATATTATTATGTCATGATAACGGTTTTAATTTAGAATGTGAAAACAACACATTAAATGGTTATGCATTGTTTATAGTGTGAAATGGTTTACCAGGGTAGTATGTTATATGTAATGAATTTCCTTGTATGATAGGGGTTGAACTTGATTCCATTATGAATATGTGTATACTCTTAGATCTGGTCAATGCCTTTTTGTTTTTAATACATATGTAATATCCCAAAAATTCATAAAAATTTAAATTTTTTCAAGTGACATAAAATGTCTATAGTCGCAGCTAAGTACCTACTAAAGGTTAGTGGGAAATGAAATAGTTTATAAAAGAACATGGGAATGCTTCTTTAAAAGAACCTGTAAACTAAAAGGTATAATCTTGAAAACTTGTGTTAGTGCTATTAATGACTTAACAGATGTAATTATATCAGAGTTAGAAAAGGACTTGCATTTTTCTACTGCTAGATATACTGATGTTTATCTTTTGTCAAGTAGGTAATAATTCTTGTATGTGATCGGGGCTTACTTAGCGTTCAACTAAATAAATTGGACCGCTGGTTCCTTATAGGTTTATCAGGTAAGTGTAAGATCCAGCAGGGTGTTATTTAAATTCACGTCGAGAATCTACTTCCCTAGCATGATTAACATGCTAGTCTTAGAAAATGTTTTATCATGCTGCTTAGGCTTCAAGGAGGTAAAGTTATTCTTTTTCTGTCGTTACAACTCCATAATAAAAGTATAACAAATTGCACCAGCATAGTTATAAAATGCATTCTAGATACTATGCCAAAGGATAATCAAATTACTTTTTGGTTTGAGTCAAGAATACCATATACTTTTGAAATCAACTTTGATCTGGATTTTAAGTAGGATGCATTCATAGTACTTAGTCTTTTGCTTAGTTGAAGCATACATTGGATTCTAGTTTTGAACATCATTAAAATGAATCATACACAAGATCTACTTTGTAGATTCCTAAACCATCATCCTATCTTATATTTGCTGGAAAAGAGTTACTCTAAAACTCCTACGACCTACATCCAAAGATGTATACCATTTTTAACTTAATCTAGGTTTTTCGTTATATACTATTCATGTTATAAAAGTATGTACTCTTTATTCTTTTTATATGTATCTTTTACTTTAAAATATGAGTGCACGCTTAGCTATGACTAAATCTTCATGCAAGTTGATTAGTAGATTTGAAATATCTTTATACAAAGTCTTGGAACATGAACTTAGCAAAAGAATCTAATTAAAAATGGCAAGGCTTATGGGTTACTTCATAACTTAAGAATATGTTTTATAACCTATGTATCGTTAATATCCATGGAAATGATATATATTATTGGAAATCATAAACAAAGTATAGATTATAATGATCAAAGGTTTGATTGTAAATCACTTTGTTGTAGCGCTGACTATGGAACTCTACCCATGATGGAGAAATTATTTGGAAAGACACGTGGGATAGTTTTATCCAGACACAACTTGACTTATAATCCAAACCCTACTCATTTGTTTAGCAGGGCGAGGGTTCCTCCGTCTTGTTTGCCGAGTTGAGAGCTCGTGGCCATTGGAGAACTGTAACCACCTTCAAGTTTTGACAGCTTGCTTCAGAAATCAAACGTTGTGACTTTCTGAGAGAGGTCGTGAGTGGTTTTCAATATTTAATGGTTAATGTAGTTTGCAGTGAGTGTAGATATTGGTTTTTCTTTAGGACTCAAGGACTATGTAATTCTTGAGCTGGCAAACTAACTAACAGAGCTCAAGTAGGAGTATTTCTCATCCAGTTGCGTTGATTTTCTTGTTTTTCTTTTGCAGTGGTGACTCAAAGTCTTATTTTCTTCCAGAGTGGTGCCAACATGACCTAGGGTGGCCATTTCATCTCAGCTTCAACTCAAAACTATAACAGGTAAAGACTTACCCTCATTTCATTTTTAAATTAATTTTATTATAAAGGGTTTTACAAATTTTAAAAAGGATTTGTAATGATAAGGTTTGTTAACTTGCAAGCCCTTCTCTCGACTTTGTGGGTGGAAATGAGCTTCTCGTTCAACGTTCCAATTGAGCATTCAAATGGTAATCCCTGGTTGCAAATGAGGGTTTCTTCCTGCAATTTGTTGTGGTGGTTGGAAGTAGGTTCTTTGCAGTTGAAAAGGCACAGCCTCGGTTTACTTGCTAGCATGTTGTTTCTTGCTTGCTTGTTCTGCATGAGTTCGAAACCCTTAGTATTCAAGATAAAAAGAATGGTTTTTATGTCTCTAACTTTATGGCCTGAACAATGTAAAATTCTTTTTCTTCTCTTGATAGAGCTCAGCTCTAAGCCCTACGAGGCTGTCGACCTCTGTCTGGTTTATTTTTAGTTTTTAAAATAGATTTTAAGAGAAAAGAAAAGACTGTTAATCAGTCAGGATTGTAAAAGGATTAAGGTTTTTTACCTATCCGTGATGTATGGTTACTGTTCGATAAAAATTACTTTGTATAGTTCATTTTTTAACAGGATTGAGCCTCAAATTTGAATTCTAAAGGCCATAAGTCATTGCTTCTTAATCAATTTTGTTTTTAACAAATTATTGTTGTATTATTTTAGTTATTTATCATGCAATTAAAATGATTTACATTGCAGTGTAATTATGGAAATTTTTATTGTGTTAAGAGTATTATTATTACTCTGTTTGGATCATAAGGGTAAATTTTTAAGTATACCCTACAGTTCAGGAAAGAATAATTTTTTACCTGGAAAATTCTTAGCTCTGTTTTATTATTTTCCTTTAATGATTTTTACATCTGTTTTGATTCTTATAAAGGAATATTTAGGGTAAATACTGCAATCTTGAGAATAGGATTAAGTTTATTGTTCAATAACCTAGGTAGTTGTATTTAGGTTACAGTAGAAACTTTTGTCTTAAATCAGAGACACATATTGTCTAGAAATCAATTGTTATAAGATTGTTTTGAAAATTAACTTAACCTAAACCCTAGATGATAGTTTGTTTACTATACCTATGTTTATTTATTAAACTGTAAGTTTTGTGTTTTATAAAGAATACTAGTATTAAAAATAGTTTTATAAGTAGTATGATTACTAAATGTTTTTATATACCTATGTTCAGTTCTTTTTTGAAGTAAATACATTTAATACATAAAGTATTTACTGTCTCTTTACATAATAAAATCATAAGCAAACAATAGTAGAATTTAGTTACATTTTTCATTCAGGTTAAATGGAAATCATCATATCTACATAAACACCCAACTGTAATAGAGTAATACCTAAGCTAGGCGTGGAAAAATATAGTATAGAATTCTAATTCTATTTATTTCTCAATTAGCATATTTACTACTATTTCTAACATAATCTGCTAAGTCCAACAATACACAGTTACTCCTTTCTTCATAAACCCAAATTAAATACTAACAAGCCTATATTTGAAAACTCGTAAACATTTTATTGAAGATAGTAAATAATTATAATAACATGAAACAAATAGAACCTATCAATGATGAGGTGACAATAGCTTAAGTAGGTTGTCCCTCCCAACCAACTCCTTGAGAAAGCTTTGACTGCGCTTCCTCAAGACCCCCAAGCCTGTTTCCTGGTCCTCCTGGTAGAGTATTGGGTGGAGGATATGTCCTTAAGACCTTCTGTCACCTATCTGGTCCAATTACCTTAGTAATTCAAATGTCCTCATAGCAGTAAGAACTTCAGCCTAATAGCTACAATAAGTTTAGTGTCAGCAGTTAACCACTCAAACTTACTTCAGTGAACCCCTCCATTGAATTTCTCATGAGTAAATTCATTCACTCTAAATGATCACCTCTTAGAAGGAGCAGCCTCAGTTGTCTTCAATGGGAAATTTTATAGAAACGCCTAGGTCTTCTGGGTCAGTTTTCACTTAATGAGCCACCTGCTCCAATTTTACTTTCTTAGGGAATCATGACCACAAATATAGGGAAGTTGCCACCTGCAACAGTTGGAAGTAGTTTGAGGATGTTGCCACTTGACACTGTACTCTCCACCCAGTTTCCTCCACCAAGTGACTAGTTAACACTCTTTTAACAGCTTCCCTAAGATGTTGTCTCATCATTTATTTATTTATAAATAAAATATTCTAAATTACATTAATTATTCTTGACCCCACTGGGTTGTCAATTACAATATTAGCATAAAATATAACACAATGTTCCTCATATAACATTAAATTGTTTTTGCAAATTGGGGCATGTGACCACATAACTGTGTGTTTATCCACACGATTAAGAGATGTGCTACTTGCGCTACTTTTGACCAGTAATAGTTACCCAAATCGAATGGTGTAAATGTTGAGCATGATCCTTGGCTTTTCTAGCTCTCATTTTCCCCCACTGCACGTTAACCTTTCGATAGGATCCATGCACAAGAGTTATCAGCCAATCAGCATAGGGTAGACCTTGGCCTCGGTGGTGTGCTTAATAAATTTCATTTGAAAGTCTCAATTGGAGGATAACTACGATTTAAACGATCCATTAGCATAATATTATGTATCCCCAATTAAGTTAAACTCAACAACAAATGATTAAAGGACAAGAATAAGATGGTTAATGCTTACTAAAATATTTGAATGGCCACATACTCCATAGTAATCACTTTACAAATAAAATGGAAAGACATAGTAATGTTTATTAATGTGTGTGTGTGTGTGTGTGTGTGTGTTACAGAGAATATATCCTATGGATTGGGGTGGACAACAATAGACAGGATGACACTGGAAATAAACCCATTTCCAAGCATGTTAAATATGTAAACGAGACTAACACTAAGGGACAAGAGGCGTGTACCTTATTATGGACGTTCGAAGTAAATCCCTATTGATATTTCAATAAAACTTGTACCTACAAATTTCCCTCAACAACAACAAGATACACAAGCATGATATATGAAAATTGTTAGAATCTAATCTATCATGTTACATTCCAATACATCTATGGAAAATAATATTCATAATTACACATGCAATGGACGAGAAATGGATATTTATATTAATATGAATAGAGATACAAATGAAAACCTTTGTTGACACCTCATCGAAATCGAGAAACTGAGTCCCTCCACCTAGGCCTCCACCACTTTAATATTCCATACAAAGGAAATATCACAAAGATAAAGGAAAGCTTTGGAAACAACACTAATGGATGCTTCAAAGACAAAGGGATGCTAACTCAAGTATATAAGAATGGGACACAATTCCACTATAATATATTTTATCTCCAAATTTATCCCCCTCCAATGCTTCATAGTAAATCAATATATATCCCCTCAGTGGGAAGTGAAGGGTCGACATGGAGAGTTTCTCGGAATATGAAAGGTCAAGGATCAAGTCATTCATCAATGGGGAAAACTCCAAATATTTTTTGTTTTTTGAGAATATTTCTTGATATACATGGGTGACAGTGGTGCAAGCTGCGTATACATGGGTTGTAGACTTGTGACCTGCATATACATATAAAAATGACTTTTTTAGAGGTTCCATTGGAGCATCAAGGTCATAGTGAGTAAAAGGGGTAAAAAGATCTTGCATGGGAACAGGGATATGCCATCATAGCATGATGTATCAAGTGTGAAAAATAATTCCATAACATTTTCCCCCTAATGTGTGAGGTCAGAGGGATACACGATGGAAAAAATACATTAAAATAGACCCAGAAGTGGAGTAATGAAGACCTAGGTGGAAAAACTAGCTACTCATCAATATAATACAATGATAGATATCTACATTATAGAAATTGCAGCTTTGATACCACTAGAAAATATAATTGATGCAAAGAAGAAGCACAGGAGTTAGATCTTGCTACTAAGATAATTCTCACAAGTATGCACAAGAAGAATAGAGAGAAGAATAAGAGACTAAATACAAGAGAAGTGATCCAATATCTTTCCAATTATTATTGGTTAACTAAATAGATGATGAACCAATAATTAATTTATTGATTATTAAAATAGTAATACATCCTTATAAAGGAAACTTGAGTTGGTGGAAAACAACTAATGCTAGCTCATAAATCAGACTTACCAAATATTATAAACCCCCATAAGTGGATAAAGCACTTTCCAAATCAGTCAAGGACCTCCCGAATTGGAAAAATCGTGAGTGAGTTGTCATGAATGACAAAAAAAAATGATAATACTTTAATATTAAGATAAAATAATGGAGGATGGGTTGGAAACAAAAGATAGCAATTTCCTAGTTGACTAGCTTTACCTTATTCATAGAAAAGATGGAATAAAGCAGAATAAATACATAAACTACATGAAGGCACAGTTACTAATTATGGAAGTTAATAAAGTAGAAAGAATCAAACCATAATAAAGATTAAATTTCTCCTAGGGTATATATGTAAATTGTTGACCATGTGGTGCAAGTGGATGTCAACTATCTAAGCTACTAGGTAGGAATTTGATAAAAAAAATGATTAAAATAGTGTATCCTAAGTTATGAAGTGGGTTTATCATATTCCCATGCCCCCATTTAAGTCTGAATTTATGATTTTTATTTATAAAATAATCATATCCACATGGTGCATATAGGTGTATATAGCGCCCAACAACAAGTCTATGGTCACCCTTTACAATTATTCATGTCAAGAAAAGTTAAGGAAAGAGGAAAAACAACATAGGGAAAATCCTCCCTAAAGAAAGGACAAGGCACAAAATTTGAAATATGTCTTCGTTATGTCTTATATTCACTTTGATGTGCTGAATGAACTAATTCTATTGAAATACTTTGATGAAGAAATCATGAGCTCCATAATCATGCGCTAGAGTGTAGAATCTGCATTAAGAAAGAAGAGGAGAGACTCCTTGTATCTCATCATCTGATGAATTAGGAACATTATGTGAATGCTTATTTATTCTAAAAATATTGATATGAATGCACAATCTGAAATGGAAAATATATATGTGCATACTCCTTCCTAAAGAGTACAAAAATTAATTTAATCAGTAACAAAATAAGTTCCTTGTATAGCTACAAAATTGTAATGTGGATCACATATCATCCTTCCAATATGATGTAGCACCTTCCCATATCTGATATGGGGCTGAAAATACTTTGATATATCATAAATATTATCATATGGAATAGAAAAGAAAAAATCTTCAGTGTCTCCATGAGGATATAGGGCTAGACTAGGGAAAATATGAGCAACTGGGGAAAACTGATGAGTGTGAAAATATGAATGATGAATGGATTTGAGATATGAACCATAATTGTTTAGAACATATCCAAACATGTGTAATAGAATTCAAATGATTACTAATATCATATATAACCAACTAGTGAAAAATAGACAAGACTTGAAATCATTTGATATAAGTAACAATGCAAAAGAAAGAAATGAGGAATCAACAAGTGAACTTGGGGTTTGTGTAGTATTAGGAGTATTCAGAGGTATGGTAGATTTTATGGATGGTAGTATGAATGGTGTCATGAAATGCATACAATTTGGAAAACATGCTTCTAAATCAGAATTATGGAGTGAGGAAGATATGCTCAAAGACAAGTTAGTATCTAGTGAAAAATCACAATTATTGAGAGATGGTCGATCTAGAAGACTAATAGGTGGATTATCAAAGAAAGAAACTGATATTTATGATTCTTATATATCAGAATTTTTATGGAGAATATTTACTATGGATTGGGGTGGAATACAACAGACTATATGACACCAAAAATAAACCCATTTATATATGCAATAGAGATAAAAATAACTAACACTAGGAGATAGAAGGCGTACCTTATTCTGGAAGGTTGCAGCTGACCCCTGTTGATATTTTAAATCACGCTTGTACCTACAATCCATATTCAACAACAACGAAAAATATAAGAATGATATATGTTAAGTGTTAGGAATACTCTAGAATATATAAAACCAATATGTATAAATCAAAGTAACTACATCCATGGATAAAGAACATTCATAGTTACACACATACAATGGACGAGAAATGGATATTTCTATTGATTATAAAAACATATACAAGTGAAAACCTTTGTCAGCACCTCATCAAAATGAAGAACCCGAGTCTTCCACTTGGGCCTCCACCACTTCAATCCTCCATCTCAATGGAAAGATCACAATGCAATGGAAATCTTGGGAAGAGCATTAATGGGTGCTCACGAGTACAAAGGGATGCTGACTCAAACATGTATGAATGGGGCACAAATGAACTATAGTTTCCTTGCTCTCTTAAATTATCCTCCTCCAATGTACCCAATCTATATCCCTTCAATAGGAAGTGAAGGGTTGATTCAGAGCATTTTCAGGGATATAGAAGGTCAAAGGTCAAGTTATTCATGCCTCAATGAGGAAAATGCCAAGATATTTTATTTTTGGGCACATTTCCTGATGTACACGGTTCATAGTGGGACAAGATGCATCTACACATGATATGTAAGATTGTGACCCACTTATACAAATAAATAGGGATTTTTTAAGGTGTTTCTTGGAACATCAAAGTTTTTTTGAGAAAAGGGGATCCAAAGAGTCTGCATAGGGACAAGGAAGGCCATAAAAGCATGATCTACCAAGTGTGGTAAAACCATCTATAACAGATGCCCCCTAATGTGTGATTTCAGAGGGGTAACACAATGGCTGAAATACATTATATCAATCCCAAAAGTGGATTAATGAAGACCCAAGTCAAAAAACCATCCACTCATCATTACAATACAATAATAAGTCTCAACATGTGACTGCAAATATGAAGTATAGCAATCCTAGATACAAAATAGCATAATGGCCATGAATAGGCATGCAAAAAAAATAAGTCATGTGGTCATCACCACGTACAATATGTAGTGAAATAAGGTCTTCATACTGAATGAAGACATCTGATTATACATTGGAGTCTGGTCATGAGAGATGACATCTCATGGATACTTGCATGATCAAATATGTAGCATATATGGAATTCCACCAGGACCGGAGGTATGATACACAAACCGGTACTGGGTTATGTCCCATAATGTGAATAAAGGTGTCTAGGTCAAACATGATGGACCATCGTCTGATTACCAATCATTGATGTATACAGTTAGCAGAAAGGATATATCCCATCGATAATGATAATGGGAATCAAGGTACAGAGTGCAATCAAACAATTGTGAATAGATGTGTTGAGGTCGAACACTTGAGAGATTCCATCGATTAGGGGACATCGATGTATTCCCAAAAATTTCAATGGAGAGATAACCTACCACTGATGACTCCAAGGCTCAAGGCACTCAATGGACTTGTGGAGCATGAGATTTTGAACACTCTATCTATTTTGTGAGCTTTTCATCATACCTTTTCTACCTATTACTTGTTGTTTTATAGCCATCTTTCCTCAAGAACAGGACTAAACTAATACATAATAGGTTTATGATTTGTTTTTAGAAAATATCTTATTTTAAATTAGTTCTAGGATTTATTAACGTAAAACTTGTTTTGATTATACATATGGATCCATTTCTGCACTAATGCTTTTATTCCAACACTCCAGCAAAGAATCAAGGGTCTTTTGAACGAAGAAGATCTTATAATCAGATTCAATTTGTATTTGGCATATTTTCATACATTGTGGATTGAATTAAACATCTCATCCTCGTGACATTTCATGTCATGAGGTTAAGATTGATGAAAGTGTCAAAGCATCCTTTTTGTCCTTCATTGGCGCAGTAGTTATACTAGCTCTCTTACTTGTGTCATGTAACAATGTCAGGAGCATATTTTCTCTCCTATATCTCAGTAGCAGCTATACTAGATCTCTTATTCAGCATATGATGTAATTGTACTATCTATTTTTATAGTACCAAAAGCTAGAATGCAGATGGTTGAAATGTTATATAAGGGACATCATCGAAAGTATAGGGAGAAGGAGGGGGATAGATAGTAGGGAACAGAGTATTCCATGATGAGAATAATGTATGGAATTGACTATTGGGTGAATAAATAGAAGAGATTGTCTTCGTTTTCATATATATTTGTGATGGGTTGTAGTGATTGTGTCTTTGTATGAGTTAATTTAAGATTAGAATAATTTATGAAACTTGGATAGGAAGAATCCCCTCCCGAGGTTTGCAATGCATTATTAGGAATAATAATTTGAGTTTGAGTTTCAATACAGCAAGAGGACGTATGAAAATGCATTTACAACTTGATATAAATGGGAGTCCCTATGGGAGATGGACAGCATAAAGTTCAAGAAAGAATATGTGATTCTTGATCTAAGACATAGCGTGACTATAAAGGACTCCCAAACCTAAGGGAGGAATCATAGCATGGGTACCAAATGGAAAAGTGGAATCTAACTAGGGCACCCATGAATATGAAGGCTCTACCACTTACATAATTCCACTTCTAGTAGCAGGGTGAGGTTTTGTAACCTTACAAAGTGAGTTCGTATCTATAGCTAAGGTGACATGGTCATAGGATAATACTTTATGCATACAAAAAGTGATCCTATACTATATTTCAGTTCAAAATTATACATGTGGTAGATACAAACAATTCAAGACCTTAGTGAAAATGCACTCGAAACAAGTCCCTATATCACAAAAATAGGCCAAAACATTTCAAAAGGGTTAATAAAGGTCCAAACTATAGGAAAGTGGGTAAATTTTGCAAAAGAAATTTAATAAATAGTAAAAAAATTATTTTTCACTATACCATTTTTTTTTATACCAAATATAGTGCATTTGGATCCATTTTGGACTATAGCCTTCAATCGCCAATTATGGTAGCTAGGATTATCAAAATGGAAAACTGTTAGGGCCAGGTAAATCCTCATCACTTTCTCTATATTTTAAATGCATTTATTTAATTTTTTAATGGAGTAACGTTTTGTTTGGAGCCTCACAAAGATGGATATCCCGACCCATGTGAGTCACAGTCTATCGATTCGCATATAGGGATGGGTATATGCGAGAAAAGTAAATCCTGCCATCATATACACGCGACTGTCACCAAAAAAGGTCGTGTATATGTGCGCATATTTCCAAATTTGAAACAAACTATAATGAAAATACATGTTTGTTTTGCAAGATGGTGCTAGAATGGAGGGAACGTGAACATGAGGATGTGGATAGGGAATTCCACCGTGATACAAATTCCCAACAAGCTCTAAGGGGATGTGATATATACAAGTTTTGGCAACTTGGGATCTTTGAGAGCTCAGCCAAGGCTTATACATATTCTTTTGGATTATTTGGATCCAAATACGGAGGCTCTTTATCTTGACAGGATGCCTCTAAGACTCAAGGTAGAAGATATATATTTCATTACTAGAGTATCCTGCTAAGGTGAGGTAGTCAACCCGAGGGTTTCTGGACTAGGAAGCAGTCTCACCATCGATGATTATATAGTTGTCTATTATCTTCCAGATACTGGAAATATTAGAATCCATGTTCATGTAAACTCCATCCAGAGCCTTAATCTCAAGGTGATAGTACTAGTGTTATCCAGGATAGTAGGTTTGGAATTGCTGCATAAGTCCTTCAGGCCTATAATTTTCTATGCAGTAGAGTGTATGAGACCCACAATATACAATTGGACCAAATAATTGTTGTAAAACATGAAACACAAGATGACTAACTGCAAGCTCGGTAGGACAAGGAACTTTGAGTTCGCTATCATTCTTAGTACTTTCTTCTTCAAGCGGGTATTGGGCCTTAGCCCAAGACTCAGTTTCATTCATATGGTCTATGAGATCCATCCAAAACCCATTGGGAAAATATTATGTGAATTTTAGGGGGAGGGAGGACACCCACTCCATTTCCCCAAGACTTCTACCACTACTGGTAGCGACAAATCATAGTTGTGGATGACTATCCCTATGCAGGGATCGAATTCTATGGAGACCCAGAGATTCATTACCACCGAGTGTTGCATACGATGATCTAAGTAACAATCTGAAATGTGTTTTTTAGACTAATTGATATTTTTGTATTTTTTTGATATAATGAAATCAAAAAACATGTTTTTGATATTATCACATACTAATATTCATCATGCACATGCAGATGTGGGTCCTAGACAGCCAGATGGATTCCCATGACATTGTCGAAGGGGACGAGGTGATGAAATTCTAGGTGCAGATGTGGAGTGTATACTCCAAAACATACATACCAACTTCGTATGGATGATGCACATGGTGCCTATGGTACAAGTCGAGGAATTTCTTGAGGGAACGCATAGACATGTAGTAGGAGTTCCTCATGCTTGGGTTAAACTCTTTGGTTGGTTGGCCAATTTCATTGTGTGTTTTCATGGCCATCACCCTGATCCACAGGAATAGAGGCCTAGATATACATTTTTTACTAGTTGTATAATGTTTTTTGGTGGCTTGTAGCCCCAATTTTGTATCATGACATTTTGTACTATGACACCATTTTGGACTATATTTTGAAAATGAAAAAATATTATACTAACTGGTTAATTATATTTACATGTGTTATTTTAATGTGAATGGAATGTGTGTGCTTCATGACTGATATAACAAATTCTATTCTATTACATAATTTGCATAAGAATCGACAACATGATTGCATATCCTAGGAATATGAATGTATATTATGTGTTCAAATTTTTGTTCTAACAATCTTACCTGTAAGAATCTCTGTAATAAAGTCGAATCTATGATATGATACACACCATTTAACTGGGACACAACAAACTGCAAGTCAAGACTTACCTCAAGGGATTGAATACCATGAGAGATGGAATCATGAATTAGCTTAGTCATGGCACTATCTTTAGCCACATTGTTGGATTATGGTCTGAGACATATGCCCCCTAAAGACACTACATGACTCATAGACGTGTTGATGACCCAAGCATCCAAGGTTGAGTTTTGGGTATGGAGGTTGGCACCATCAGCATATCCTACATATACTTAATACTCTGTTGACATCTGCTAGAACAAAGAGAATTGTGTCAACAAATTGAATCACTAAAAGGGGACCGAAAGTAAAGTATACAATTGTACACTAATATATAGAGTATCAGCCTCAGCTAAGAATTAGGCATAATATTTTTTAAGATAGAGACCATTTCTAGGCTCCCCTAAGGTTGTCCCTTCATAATCCTCCAGCTTGTATGCACCCTTCTCTAAGACTCATTTAACCACATAAGTCCCATTCCACATAGGGTTGAAATTACTCACCCCTAACATTTCACTAGCTTGGTCATATAAAAGAACAAAGTCACCCTTAATAAATCTCTAGGGCAGACAGACTTATCATACTGAATCTTCATGTGAATATTATTAACTTTAAGAGCCACTAAGGCATCCGTACGCTACTCATCGAGGTGTTCTAAGTGGACCATATGTTCTTCCAACTCAAAATTATGTGGTAAGAGCTCTACGACTAGTTTCAAATAAAGAATCTCACATTCAATCAGCAATATTGATTCCACCCCATGTACTAACTGATATGGAGAAAAACTGGTGGTTGTCTTAACATTGGTTCGGTAGGCCCACAAAGAAGGGTAAAGCATAATATGCCAATTATTATTGCTTTGTGCAGTAGTTCTTTCCAGAATGGACTTAATGGATTTATTTACAGCTTCAACTTGTCCATTCACTTGACGATAATAAGAATATGAATACTCTTGATTATACCCCAATTTCAAAGATAATTTATCCATCATCCTATTTTCGAAGTTCCTTCCATGGTCCATGACAATCTCTCTCGCGATACCAAACCGATTAATGATCTAATTGAACCTGAAGTGAGCGGCTATATCACTGTCATATTTGATAGCAGGCATAGACTCTGCCCATTTTTTGAAGTAATCCATGTCCACTACGATGTTATAGTGCCCCCCATCCGAGGCCGAGTTGCAATCCATAAATTCTATGCCCCACTTGGTGAAGGGACCAACAGTGATAATAGGGTGTAATAGGGTGGGATCCAAACGTATTTTTCTTGCAAGCACCTAGAAAGGGTATCACAACTTGACCAAATTAACACAATATTTAAATATCCATGACTAGTAATATACCACTCTCAATATTTTTTGGGTTGTAGCCAGCCGAGATAAATGACCACCACACGCCACACCATGGCAATCATTCATCCCCGATTCACCCTTGTCATGAATTAAACACCAATGTAAAATGGAATCCTTCCCACAATGTTACAAGGTGTCACTGATAATGAGGTAATTCTTAGAAAAATGTCGTAAACGTTGACGCTCATCCTGTGAGAGGTGAGGAGGGACCTTCAAAGTCTCTAAATATATGATGATGTCACCATACCAAGGGTTCGCAGTCGAGATAAGAAATATATGTTCATCAAAAAAAGAATCTTTGTGAATCTCAACCTAATCCAATCTAGGAAAATTCGACATGAGCTCTACAAATACCAATTATTTCTTCGATTTTGCTGAAACAAACTCAAGATTGAACTCTTGTAAGATAACAATCCACTTATTATATTTTCTCGCGATCATTCGTCTAGTCAGGATGAACTGAAATGGATTGATATCAGCCACTATTGTAGTCTAGTGAAGGATTATATAATGTCTCAACCAATGAACTGCATCAACGTTTTATAAAGCTAGCTTCTCAATGTGATAGTATCGAAGTTTGGCATCAAGATGGTTCTATCTAAGATAGTGCTCTCTGAGCTCATCATCCTCTTGAACCAAAACCATCCCAATTGTCTCTTGATACGCGCTCACATATAATAATAAATCATGGCTATAGTCAGGTGGACTAAGCATGGGGGTCAATGCCAAGGATTTCTTCAATGCATCGAAGGACTCCTGGGCTTGGTCATCCCAGACAAAAGGAGTGTCCTTCTTAAAAACGCGCATAAAATCCTTGGTCAAATTGGAAAAGTTGATGACAAACCTCTGTAAAAGTTATCCATCCCTTGGAGACTCTGAAGGTGTCTAATAGTGCACAGGGGAGACAACCAAAGTATTTCCTCAACCTTAATAGGATTGACCCTAATCCCCTCCTTCGAAATGATAAATCCCAATAAGCAACCTACTTTCATGCAAAAGATGCACTTCTGAGGATTCAACCGGATTTGGTAACGACGACATATCTCAAAAACCAAGCGCAAGTGGTCTAGATGATCCACTCAAACCAGAGTGGGCAGCTAAATCTTCTAGATATAATTCGATAATACAGTTTAGGTCATGAAAATCAAAGGTCGTCTCCCTTTGAAATGTAGCTCCAGTGTTTTTAAGGCCAAAGGGAATTTTTTGGTATGAAAAAATGCCCCAATGAAAAAATTGAAATTTGTATGGTGTTGGTCCTCATGTTTGATTTGAATCTGATTATACCCTGAAAAACTGTCCATGAACAAAAAATACTTCACTTCCTGCACACTCTTCCAAAATCTAGTCGATGAATGGTGTGGGGAAGTTACCTTTAGGACATGCCTTATTTAGGTCTCTAAAGTTAGTGCAAACTCGAATAGTTCCCTGCTTTTTATCTACTAGAATGGTATTGGATATCCATTTAGTCAAGGGAGTCATATAGATAAACACATAACTTAAGTAGCTTCTCTATCTCTGCATTAATGGCATACACCTTACAAGGGTTCATCATGTGTAAACGATGAATGTTGTCGAATAGGTTTAGCATCAACGTAAGTTTTAATCTCATGCTCGACAATCCGAGGGTTTATTCCCGGCATCTCGTCATATGACCAAGAAAACTTAAACATCACAAAATTATTTAAAGAGCTCAGTGTATTCCTTAAAATCATCAAGAGAACAATCCACCCCAGTGTAAACATTTTTTATCTTACCAGGAGTCCAAGAAATGTTGATAGGGATTATAGGTGACAAATTCAGCATGTTCCCTTAGGCATATATGCCATGAGTTCCTAATGGGAGCACAAGACTACCAACCTTATCGCTAAGGGATGACCTAAATTCACCAAAATTGATTTGTTCAAGATCCGAGAGGAAGTAATATTGATGGTAGAAATCCTCCAAGGTTGTTCCAAACCATTCTCCTTGCAAATCACTTGATCTGTGTTGATGTATTTGTAACTTCGGAATGTATTCATCTCTGTATCTTATGTATTGTAACCCGATGTTTATTCCGGGATGTATCTATTATGTAATTGAGTCATGTTTTCATGCCCCAATGTTCCGATTGGGAGAATCAATAATGTAAACAAGTCATGTCAAGTCATAGTGGGTAACCCTCTGATAGTGTAAGGGTTAAAGTCCCTGCAGTTTTGGGGCACTAGGGTTATTAGACTCTCCTAGTAGAGGTCGGCCCTAGTAGGGTTTTATTTATGTCAGGATTAGTATAAATATATAGTTGGGGTCTCTATTTATCACACATCACTCACACACTCAAGTGTAGCTCATAGTTGAGGAAGGAGAAGACACTGGGGCTGGACAAGAAGAAGATTACTGCTATTGGGAGTGCATCTTACTATTTTTGGGTTTTACATCTTGTGCTGATTCTATCTCTGAGGAAGTTGTGGGTTTTCTCTTGTGTTTGATTGTTGCACTTGTTATTCTCTCAATAAAGATCCTAACATAATTCTCGCTTAATGTTGAAAAACTAACATGGTATCAAAGCTAACCTGAGAAGAAGACACTGTGTAACTATGGGAATTAGGGCTTCCTAGTTTGTGGATCTTCCTCCACAAATTTTCAGCAAAAGTAAGGTGGAATAACTCTCCTTCTTAGGGCGCATCTTTCTGTCGAAGAAAAATCCAATTCTGAGGTTTTTCAGTTTTGGACCTGTCACTACTGTAGGAAATTAGGGATTTTCACAGAAGAGGAATTTTTCAATGAGCCCAGGCCTAGATTGATCTCCTCCCCAAAATCAAAGTTAGGGACAAATTTCAAGGCAGGGTGGATAGAACTCTAGAAAAGCAAAACCCTAATTTGCTCCTGAACCAGCTCTGCAGGATTTCAGCTCAAGTTTCAGATCCAACATCTTGAACTTGGTAAGATCTAAAA
Organism: Pseudotsuga menziesii; assembly: GCA_001517045.1. Lineage (NCBI taxonomy): Eukaryota > Viridiplantae > Streptophyta > Pinopsida > Pinales > Pinaceae > Pseudotsuga > Pseudotsuga menziesii. The sequence goes on from LPNX010368516.1 coordinate 480,073, forward strand.
TATTTTGTATTTCCATTTGAAGTTATTAGTTAAGATGTCTCATCATACCAAGCTTGATGAAAATATTGAGGGAGCTGATAACTGCTGAGCCTGGAACTATAGGATCTCCCTGGTCCTGGAAGAAAATGAGTTAGACTCCTACATCCATGAGGAGGTTCTAGTTCCAGAGGGAGATGAGGAAAAGGCCTTACATAAGAAGAATATGGTTATGGAAAAGAGGATCATTGGTGATTCTATCAAGGATCACCTTATCCCATAGGTGTCCTCCCTCAAGACACCTAAAGCTATGTTTGATTCCCTAACCAAATTGTTTGAAGGGAAGAACATAAACCGGAAGATGACCCTGAGAAACCAACTGAAGAATGTGAAGATTTAGAATGAAGAAACAATCTAGTCTTACTTCACAAGAGTTTCTCAGATCAAAGATAAACTAGAAGAAGTTGATGAAGAAGTGGAAAATGCAGAGATTGTGATGACCACATTGAATGGAATTCATAGGTCATGGGATTCTTTCATCCAGGGAATCTGTGCTTGGAAGAAGTTAGTCAAGTTCAGTAGACTATGGGAAGAGTGCTCTCAAGAAGAATCTCGGATAGTATATTGAGAAGAGAAGATGGGAAGTGAAGACCAAGCTCTTATGGTACACTCCAAGTCTCACTCCAAGTCAAGCAAAATAAGACCTCATAGTTCCAGAGGTAAGCACTCTCACAAATATAACACTAGATGAGATGTATCTAGGATCATATGTTATACTTGTGATGAAGCAGGACACTATGCAAGGAATTGTCCTAACAAACAAAAGATAGTAAAGAAGAGAAACAAAAGAAGACATCATGCTCATGCTGCAGAGGATGATGAACCATCCAGGAAGAGATCCAGATATGAAAGTGAAGATTCTTCAAGCGAGGATGAATATGTTCTGATATCAACTCTCACAAGTAATATTACTCATGGTAGTGATGATTGGCTTATAGACAGTGGGGCTTCCAAACATATGACTGGATTCAAGGAATCCTTTGTGAGACTGTCAGAACATGAATCACCTCACAAGGTAAATCTAGGAGATGACTACCAATATCCAATAAAAGGTAGTGGGGAATCTTCATATAAGTTAGACTCTGGAAAATATCTAACAATGAAAGAAGTATTGTTTGTGGCATGACTCAAGAAGAACCTTCTCTCCATATCAGCATTAGATGCAAAAGGAATGCAAGTAGCATTCATAGATGGTCAAGTCATCATGTGGCCAAAAGGAAATACTATCGATGATGCAGTAGTGATTGGAGAACAAGAAGGAGGATTCTACAAATTGAAGGGCCATCCAGAACAAGCCTTGGTCCATGACATAGTAGAGCCAAGTGAACTTTGGCATAGAAGGCTTGCACATGTGCATTACAGAGCACTACCTATTGCAAGAAAAGTTGTCGAAGTTCTTCCATAAATCCAAGCAAAACATGATGGGGTCTGCAAAGGATGTGCAAAAGGAAATAATACAAAGAAGAAATTTCCAAGCAGCAAAAGCAAAGGAAAAGGAATCTTGGAAATCATCCACTTCGATGTATGCAGTCCTATGTCATTAAACTCTCTAAGCAGGTATGCATATTATGTTTCTTTTATTGATGAATTTTCTAGGAAGACATGGGTTTACTTCATGAAGAACAAAGACGAAGTATTCAGTAAGTTCAAGGAATTAAAAGCCTTGATCGAGAAACATACTAAAAATAAGATCAAGACCATTCGATCAGATAATGGCGGAGAATTCACTTCAAAGGAATTCAAAGAGCTATGCAAAGAATCAGGGATTAAGAGGGAGTTGTCCACTCCTTACAATCCACAATAGAATGGGATTGCGGAATGGAAGAATAGAACTATCATGGAAGCTGCAAAAGCAATGCTTCATGATCAAGACCTTCCTATGCATCTTTGGGTGGAAGCTGCCAGAACAGCGATGTATGTATAGAACCGTACTCCACATAGAGTACTTGAGAACAAGACTCCTAAAGAAGTCTTATCTGGAAAGAAACCAGAAGTCAGCCATCTCAGAATATTTGACTGTCTTGTGTACATCCACATTCCAAAAGAGAAGAGGACTAAATTAGATCCTTCAAGAAAGAAGGGTATATTTGTGGGATACTCTAAAATCTCGAAGGCTTACAGAATATATTTCCCAGGATACAAGAAGATTGACATTAGCAGGGATATTACATTTGATGAAGACACAGCTTACAACAAATCCAGAAAGAGACCTACTGAAGAACCTGAAGAAGCAGAAGCACCCAGAATTCATGATACAACCATGAATGAAGAAACTCGAGAAGAAGATCAAGAATTTGAAGAACCACATAGACCTATAGATCCACCTCTGGAGAAGAATCGTCATAAGAGGAAACCTGCTTGGGTACGAGAAATTACCCAAGGTGTAGAAAGATATGGGGCTGCAGAAGAGAATCATAGAGAAAGAAAGAGGACCAGATCTTGTTCCGGGTATGTAGCTTTACTATGTGATTTCATTGATAAAGAACCTTCCAGTTATGAAGAAGCAGCAGAATGGAAAGAATGTAAGGATGCTATGATCGAAGATTACCAATCGATCATGAAGAATGATGTTTGGGATGTTGTCCCAAGACCAGATGGGAAGTCATTTGTAACTTCCAAATGGATCTTCAAGATCAAAAATGCTGCATATGGTAACATTGAAAAATACAAGGCAAGGTTTGTAGCTCGAGGTTTCTCTCAGAAAGAGGGAATAGACTACGAAGAAACCTTTGCACATGTAGCAAGATACACTTCCATCAGATCAGTATTTTCTTTGGCTGCAGTGATGAAATGGAAGATACACCAGATGGATGTCAAGACTGCTTTCCTGAATTGTGTAGTGGAAGAGGAAGTGTATATAAAACAACCACTAGGTTTTGAGACACATGACAGGGAGTCTCATGTATGCAGATTGAAGAAAGCCCTGTATGGTTTGAAACAGGCACCCAGGACATGGTACAATAGAATTGATAGCATTCTATCCAGTTTGGGATTTACCAAGAGTAAAGCAAATTCCAACCTTTACTACAAGGTTGAAGATGGAAACCTAGTGATGCTTCTACTATATGTAGATGATCTGTTCGTGACAGGTTTGGATGGGTTGATTACCAATACGAAGAGAAAGCTTGCTGCCAAGTTCAAGATGAAGGACTTGGGTGTGATGCATTACTTTTGAGGTATGGAGTTGTGGCAGAGTGTGGATGGAATCTTCCTTGAACAAGGGAAGTATGTAGTAGAGATCCTGAAGAGGTTTGGGATGATGGACAACAAGACTATGGCCACACCTATGGCATCGAACTTGAAGCTATTGATCGATGCTTAATCAGAGTCGGTTGATGCTACGATGTATCATCAAATGATTGGGTCATTGATGTACCTGAAAAACATGAGACTAGACATTTTATTTGCTGTGAACACCTTGAGCCAGTTCTTGACAGATGCAAGAAATGTTCACTTGATTGCTGCAAAGCATATTCTGAGGTACCTGAGGGGTATAGTTGATTATGGGCTTAAGTACTATGTGAATCAGAATATTAACCTGGAGGGTTATGTTGATTTAGATTGGGCAGGTAGTGCCATCCATAGGAAGAGCACTTCAGGGTGTTGCTTCAGTATGGGATCAGGTGTGATCTCTTGGTTTAGTAGGAAGCAAACATGTGTGGCACTGAGTACAACTGAAGCAGAGTATGTCATAGCCTGTTTAGCTAGTTGTGAGGTAGTATGGCTAAGGAAGCTACTATCTGATTTATTTGATCTCCAGATGGATGCTACTTGTATACACTGTGACAACTAGAGTCACATGAATTTGTTAGAGAATCCAGTGTTCAATGACAAGTCGAAGCACATCGAGATCAAGTATCACTATATCACGGATATGGTATAGAGAGGAGTAGTGAAGCTCTAGTGTGTTGCAATGGAGGAACAGATAGCTAATGTGTTGACAAAGCCATTGGCCAGAGTGAAGTTCGAGTACTTTAGGGAGAAGCTTGGTGTTCTCCAAATCGAGGTTTCCTCCAAGGGAAAGTGATGAGTCCCAAAGCCATTATGACGAGTAGGTCAGATGTAAGGGCTGAGCCATTCTATCATAGTGAAAGGATTCAGTTCCTTCCATTTTAGATATGAGTGCTAAGAGATCCAAATCCATTCTAATAAGCAGGTCAAATGTAAGGGCTGAGCCATTATGTCATGGTGAGAGGATTCAGTTCCTTCCATGTCAGATATGAGTGCTAGTCATTCTGTCGAGTAGGACAGATGTAAGGGCAACTGCCACTCTCCAGGAGAGTGGAGGCACCTGGTTCGTTAACAGGTAGCTCAGTTTGGGACTGGGGGGATTTCTAATGAGGGTGGAGGATTTGGTTCCTTCTAGGTCAGATGTGAGTGCATGCCATTCTGTCATGGTGAGAGGATTCAGTTCCTTCCATGGCTAATGTAAGTGCGGTCCATTCCTTCATGGTGAGAGGATTCAGTTCCTTCCATGGCTGATGTAAGTGCGGACCATTCTGTCATGGTGAGAGGATTCAGTTCCTTCCATGTCAGATGTAAGGTCAGGCCATTCTATCATGGTGAGAGGATTCAGTTCCTTCCATGACAGATGTGAGTACGGGGCCTTTCTGATGTGATTGTAGTTTACTACATGATCATATGTGAGTGCTGGGCATGCCTTTTTGATGAGTAGGTCAGATGTAAGTGCTGGGCATGCCTTTCTGATGAGTAGGTCAGATGTAAGTGCTGGGAAAAGCCTACCTGATGGCTAGGCCTACAACCAGCATGAAAGAAGGTTGGCTCTATAGAAATTCCTATGACAAGATAGCACACACATGATGATGACCAGATGAGATCCAAATCGAGCTATGATCCAGATCCAGTTATGATGACTCCGAGAGATCCATATCGAGTGATGATCCAAATCCAGCAGTGATGATCCAGATCAAGTGATGATATAGATCCATATCTAGATTGAGTGATGATACAGATCCAGTCCAGTGATGATGATCCAGATCAAGTGATGATCCAGATCCAATGATGATGATCCAAATCAAGTGATGATCCAGATCCAGTGATGTTGATCCAGATCAAGAGATGATGCAGATCCAGTGATGATGTCCCATGATGATCCAGATTGAGAGATGATCCAGATTCGAAGAATGAAGATTACTTGAAGACAAAGATGACTTGAAGACTCAGAATACTCGAGATGTAGATGACGAGATGATCCAGTTGATACAGAGAAGAAGACCAGTGCTAAAAATTGTGTCAAAAGAATACCTTCCTAGTTAAGAGGGAGTGTTGATGTATTTGTAACTTCGAAATGTATTCATCTATGTATCTTATGTATTGTAACCCGATGTTTATTCCGGGATGTATCTATTATGTAATTGAGTCATGTTGTCATGCCCCGATGTTTCGATCAGGAGAATCAATAATGTAAACAATTCATGTCAAGTCATAGTGGGTAACCCTCCGATTGTGTAAGGGTTAAAGTCCTTGCAGTTATGGGGCACTAGGGTTATTGGAATCTCCTAGTAGAGGTCGTCTCTAGTAGGGTTTTAGTCATGTCGGGATTAGTATAAATAGAGATATGGGGTCTCTATTTAGCACACATCACTCACACACTCAAGTGTAGCACACAGTTGAGGAAGGAGAAGACACTAGGGCTAGACAAAAAGAATATTACTGCTATCGGAAGTGCATCTTATTATTTTGGGGTTTTACATCTTGTGTTTATTCTATCTCTGAGGAAGTTGCGGGGTTTTCTCCATTTATGGTTTCCCCGATGAAAAACACTGGGTTCATTGTCTCTTGTGTTTGATTGTTGTACTTGTTATTCTCTCAGTAAAGATCCTAACATAATGCTATCTTAATGTTGAAAAACTAACAATCTGAAGGAAATACATCATCGAAGCAGTCATGTGAGCATGATGACGAAACTACCCAAGTAGGAAGTGCAAAAGTGTCCTCCTCCTTCGTCCACAAAGAGGAAGGACAAGGGTCTATAACAAGATCAAGAGTATCTTAATAAGCAATCTCCATTGAAGATAAGAACATCTCTGTCTTGGTAGGTCTAGGATGTTTATCTAAAGTACTCAGAGAAGGGATAGTCCAAGGGTCCTCCAAATATACAATGTAAAATGGGACTTAACCCAATGATGATGATTCGCTACCAAGAGTGGAACCTATAGAAAGGATTGGTGTGGAAATATTAAAACATCCCATCAAATAAAGATACATTCCCACACCAACATTCTCAGTTGTCGGCTGAGAATTATCGATAATCAAGATAGTGGATTACAACGATGCTGACGTACCGAAATTATCAAATGGAATTTGCTTGATTGTGACAATTCAATCTTATAAAGGGAAGCAAATAACACAGAAGATGGAAGACACAATCGATCTCGATCGACATGATATTCAAATTCCAATGCAACTTTTCCTATATGAAATCCTAATCACTATTCAACTAAGAAAATCAAATGCAAGTACTATTCCATGAAAATGCATCATGCACAAACATGCCAAAAATAAAATATTTTTGTATTTCTATAAATTATATGTAAATGCAACAAAAATAATCTAAAACTCCCAGGCCCCACAAAAAGTATCAGACACAAGACAAGCAAGAAATTGAGATACAAAGGTCTAATGCACTAATACCAAAACAAAAAAGGATAACTGTGACAAGAAAAACTTCTAACTAAAAAGTAAAAGAAAAAAGGTCTCTAGTTAGAACAAAAGAAGCAAACATACACCACATGCACCCAAGAAGACTCTAAAACACTCAAAACCCACCCACCATCTCTCAAACATCAAGCACTCACTAAAAATGAGGGGCATATGCGACTATTCATAGAAAATCCATATGTATACGCAACTGTTAGTACAGCCTCTTGTGTGTATAGGTGATTGATACATCTATGAGCCATGTATAGCAAGAGGAAGGAGGTAAAATGCAGGCTAAGATCCAAATTACTTCACTGGGACACCAAAGGGATAACATACTTCTAAATCCAACATAGAAACACGAAGAAACAAATAGAAAATGAAGCACATCATGCACCCAAACCCCAACAAACAAGGAACATCCCTAGTGGAGTCACTAATTCTGTTACAGAGAAGATTTCCTATGGATTGGGGTGGACCACAACATACTGTATGACACCAAAAATAAACCCATTTCTCTATGTAACAGAGATAAAAAGAACCAACACTAGGATATAGAAGGCATACCTTATTCTGGGAGGTTGTATTCGATCCCCATTGAGCTTTTCAACCATGCTTGTACCTACATTCCATCCTTAACAACAAAAAAAAAAAATACAAGCATGATATATTTCAAGTGTTAGTCCTACTCTAGCATATATAAAACCAATATGTATAAATAAAAGTAACTACATCTATGGATAAAGAACATTCATATTTACACACATACAATGGATGAGAAATGGATATTTCTATTGATTAGAAAGAGAGATACAAGTGACAACTTCTGTTGGCACCTCGTTGAAACGGAGAAACCGAGTCTTCCACTTGGGCCTCCACCACTTAAATCCTCCATATCAATGGGAATATCACAATGCAATGGAAATATTGGTAACATCATCAATGGATGCTCACAAGGACAAAGGGATGCAGACTCAAGAATGTATGAATGGGACACAAATGAACTATAGTTTACTTTCTCTCTTCAATTCTCCTCCTCCATTGTATCCAAGATGCCCAATATGTATCCCTTAAATAGGAAGTCAAGGGTCGATTCAGAGCATTTTCAAACATATAGAAGGACAAAGGTCAAGTTATTAGTGACTCAATGAGGAAAAATCCAAAATATTTTATTTTGGGGCACATTTCCCAATGTACATGGGTCATAGTGGGAAAAGATACATGTACATGTGAGATGTAAGATTATGAACTTGATATAAAAATAAATAGGGATTTTTTTAGGTGTTTCTTGGAACTTCAAAGTTTCTTTTGAGCAAAAGGGGTCCAAAGAGTCTGCATAGGGACAAGGAAGGACATAAAAGCATGATCTACCAAGTGTGTTAAAATCATCTATAACAAGAAGCAGAATATATAAAAGATATGTGAGGAAAGGATTTTACTCTGGAACTCAAGGAATAGTTTATATCACCTTGGAACTGCGCACTATGATAGTGTTCTAAAGAATCAATAGGCTTCTCTAGCTCATCTGGAACTTCGATGTTGTGCTTCACAAGAAGATGAGACGTGATGTACATATTATTCTTGAAACATTTCTTCTCAAGATGAAATACCTTGATTCAATAAGAAAACTTGGATGTACTTCCTTTCTTCTTGACTTTCTTCATTGAACCTTCAACAATAGGCTTCGAACTTTCATCTTCAAAGTCTGACTTTGGATTCTTCAGTTTCACAATTTTCTTCGATTTGGAATTGATATCCTTGCTTCCTTCCACTATGAGAGCATGATCCTTGCCCTCAGAAGATCTAAGAGAACCCATATGGATCAATTTATATTTATCCTTTGTTAGTGAATCAAAGAATGTACTCAAAGAATTTTTCAATTAGAAATAGTAAGCCTAGTAGCATGAAAACTAGACACAAAAACTAAATATTCAGGACCCAATTTTGATCAAATGGAAAGATGAATTTATCTTCCTTTTTATCAATCCTATGTTGCTTGAGAAATATAATAGGTGACTTGAATTTGGTGAAGAAACCCTCAATGGAATCAAAATTGGTTCGACTCAATGAGAATAATGCATTCTCTAACTGATACACTCTTAACTGATATTGAATTCCAACGAGAGGCTCAAGTTTGTCCCACGCTATGTTTGGAGTGGTAAAACCATCTAGATAAAAGAGTAGATCAAGGGATATAGGGAGGAAAATAAATCCATAGGATTCATCCAACCTATTATTCCACTTAGCTTTCCTAGCCACAGAATTTGGTTCATTTCGTAAAGCCATAGAAACTCTATAGTGTCCCTTACTGTGCAATAGAATTCCAATTTTGGATTTCCATTCATGATAGTTGAAGGGAGTCATGATCATAGCTGAATAAGAATCCATACTGAGATGTGGATGCACTCAAGAATAAACTCTCTACAACTTGCACAAATAAAATTAGGAGAAAATCTTGTAAGCCTAAATCAATCTCTTCTTCAGAGAGGAATAAGAGATTGGATACACTCTTATAGAGAGAATAGATAGCTCCTCAAACCTATTGAACTTCAACAACCTTGTGCTCTGATACCATGAAGAAATTACAGCTCTTGTACCATTAGAAAAATATCCTTGATGCAAAGAAGAATGATAGTAGGTATAACTTGCTACTAAGATAATTCTCACAAGTATTCACAAGAAGAATAAGAGACTGAATACAAGAGAAGTGATCCACTATCTTTCAAAGTATTATTGATCAATTGAATAGATGAAGAAAAAATAATGAATTGATTTACTATTACAATAGAAATACATCCTTGTAAAGGAAAATTGAGTTGGTGGAAGACAACTCATGCTAACTCATAAATCATACTTACCAAATATTATAAACACCCATAGGTGGATAAAACGCTTCCCAAATTGGTCAAGGACCTCATGAATTAGAGAAAGCATGAGTGAGTTGTCATGAATTATGGAAAAACATGCTAATACTGGAATTGGAGAGAAAATCATGAAGGATGGGTGGCAACAAAAGATAGAAATTTCCTAGTTAAATAGGTTTAACTTATCCACAGAAAAGATGGAATAAAGAAGAATAAAGACAAAATATGTAGGAAGGAGCAGTTACTAATTATGGAAGTCAATAGAGTAGAAAGGATGAAACCATAATTAGTATTAAATCTCTTCTTGGATATATATAGCAAGTTTTGACCATGTGGTGCATGTGGATGCCAACTATTTATGGTAGTAGGTGGGAAGTGGGTTTATTATATTCCCACATACACATGACTACAGATATGAAGTATACATAGAAGCCCTAGATACATAACAGTAAAATGGTCATTATATTCATAATAGACATATGTCATCAGTGGTAATCGCACCGTACAATATAAAGTGAAGTAAGGTATCCATACTGAATGAAGACATGAAATGGTACATTGGAATATGGTCATGAGAGATGAAATATCATAGATACTAGCACGATCAAGAAGGTAGCATATATGAAATTCCACCAATATCGGAGGTCTTTGACACAAATTGATGCTAGTACATGTCCCATCATGCGAATAAAGGTGTCATAACCGAACATGATGGACCATCGTATAATCACCAGTCATTGATGTATACCTTTAATAGACACGATACATCCCATAGATAATGATAATGGGAATCAAGTTACAAATTGAAAACAAACAAGTGTGAATAGGTGTGTTGAGGTTGAACACTTGAGAGGATCCATCTATTAGGGGACATTGATGTATTCCCAAATCTGTGGATGGTGAGAAAACCTGCCACTGATGATTGCAAGTCTCAAGGAATTCAATGGACTCTAGATCCCTATTCCAGAATAAATGTTTTGAAGTCAATGGAATTGAATCCATTGGAAGGAGGGAATTTAGGAATCCCCCATCAACCAACACAAGGTACATAGAAACAATAGATAATTTTGAAGAACTCATATGAACAAGATGTGCGTGAAACAGTAACAAATGTATCGAGAAAGGCCTACATGAAGAGACAAGATGACTGAGGAATGGACGATTCAAGCTAAAATGCCCTTCGAACAAGAGAATAAGGTAGATGAAGACCCATAGGAAACACCAACTCAAAATGCATACTGGGACAAATCTGTGACATAGGAGGCATCAACAGAGGATCCATAAGGACTAGAAGCATAACTAGTCGATGGAGAAAAATCAGAATAATGAGTATAGATCCTAAGGTCATACTAGTGTTGGATCAACCCTCAACCAACAAATCCCAATCGACAAGGGTCCCACTCTGTCGACACTCAACTCGTCGCAATCTCCTGGAGAATCGACCCAGACAGGTTTTACCCTGTCCAGCAACACCCGCAGAGCGGATGAGGTCTCACCCAAGATGTTTGAGGGAGGGATGATGGAACCAAGTTTCTACAGTATAGAAGAGGGTTAGGGAATTGACAGTTTATCATCTTAACAAATAGATCAGATCAATTTTTCCAGCAAAACCATTCATTATTGCGCATCATTCATTCATAATTGTAGCATATATAGATTGGAAAACATGACAGCACTCATAAACAGTAAAACATAGCATCGTAGATCCATCTTTAATATTCACTTAGAATTCATCATCATGTTTGTAGGAACATAAAGATATAAAAAGACAAAATAAGACAACAGTGATTCAGATCAACATCTACCTTATCATATTACTTCTGCGCATCCACCCAAAGATCAAAACAGGTAACAATTCGTCTACAATAGTCCAATGGTATCTTCATTCACAATTCTTCATTCTATATATAGGCTTGTGCCTTTACATTCATGGTCCACTTCTAACTAAATCCTAACTGATTTAACTGACTAATGACCAATATCCAAAAAATATGGTTAACAAGTACAAAAAGTGACACAAAATAATCAAAAGTAGTCTATCTTCCGCCTATCACGCTATCTTTGCTTTGTGCGGTGTCTTCTGAGATTGCGCATCATCCGTGATGCTACACAACTTACCCCAAACCCTTTCCAACAGGCCCCCAACACAGTCTTGTGGCTCATCCTTGAGCCACGTCAGGCAGATTTAGTGTACTCATTGATCTTAATATTGAAGTCTTCGTATTGCTGATAAATTTATGTGACTTTCACTTTGAATTTCTCAACAACATCCTGACATGTAAGGTGATCCTGCTTCAATGGGTGCTCCACCATCTTGGCATTGACCTCTTTCTTTCCATTCTGCACTGCCTACAGTGCAATGACTTCTTTTCCCGATAGTTGTCTTCCAATCTCCTGGAACTCGTCGAGCTTGTCACTGTGTTTTCACTGTCACTCCTGTGCCTTTTCAACTTGCTGCTGGAGCTCCTTCAGTTCTGTAGATCGTGTGATCACCAAAATTGGTGGAATTGTCCTTAACATCATCTTCAATGGTTCCAACTGAGTCTCATCTTCCTACAACTACTTGGTTAGTTGATCGAGATGCTCATATTGAACGACACTACCCCAAAATTGTGTCGTTGCCTCCGTGACCTTCTTTGCATCTTGCTCTATGTCATCAAACTGTGCCACAATATCTTCAATGGAACTCCTCCTTTTTGCAACCTGCTCTAGTGGTCCCTCTGGGTAAACCATAGTATTTAACAGGTTCTTGTCCAATTGCAGTTGCGCGATAACTTCTCCAAGTCGCTTACCCTTGGTGACTACGTCTAGCTCTGTTCTACTTTTGTGGATGTACTGGAAGGAATTTGTAATTTCCTCTTCTACCTGCCATTGACTCGTAAATATTTTCACCTTCTCAATAACAAGTAGGTCAATTTCCTTTTTCAATTCAGTAATTTTTGCAGCAGCCTTCTTCTTAAACTCCTCATGCGTTGTCTTCATTGTTGCAATCTCCTGCAGTTTTTCTATTGTAAACTACACCTTTACCCATCGCAATTGTTCAAGTTCCTTCATCACCAATTCTTCTTCAGTCTATGACCATAAGTACTGGTTGCTGAGCTCCTTTTGTTGATCTGCCAACTCCTGGTTGGTGACCTGCTACATGTGTACTAGCGTCTGAGTCAATATTTTGTTGATGTCCAATGCAATGTTCTGAAGCTATTACAGTGAGGAGTTGATATCCTCTCATCCAACATCGATTGCAGTCGGGGGTACCTGAATGTTCTTGGCCCACGTCTCAGTGCTAATCAATGTGAAATCCTGCACAACTGAACTTTATGTTCCTCTTCTTGCTACAACATTATATATAGAGTCTAGCATTTTGCAAACCTCACAAAACCCTCTTGAGAAGACCTCCACATTTCTTTTGCCGCAATGTCATATGAGTCCATGACAGACTTAATCAACTATTGTAATTGTGCTTCCAATGTGGATCTGGCACTGTTGTTGGAATCCTGGTCCATTTTCCACTTCATCCTTATCTCCTTAAATATATGTTGCACCTCAACATCGATGGGGGTTTCTATGGAGGATTCGACATCATAATCATGGTGACTCCGCTAGTCAGCTCCTCTAACTGGATCCTCTGGTACATCTATGGGTGGGCCCTTCAATACTTCCTCAGCACTTACTAGTTTGTGACATTCTATCAGCCAATCCTAAACCATTGCATCCAAGTCTTCATCTATCACCTTATAAGCCATTGGAAGCCATTGATTTTCAGGGTTGCGGTGATCCTGGATCTGAATAGTATGCGGCCCAATGGTGAATTGCATAATCCACTAATACTTTACTACTACTACATTTGATAACCATGGAATTTTGACCACTTCTGCTTGTAACGCCTCCTAGTAAACCCAAAAGTGGATTGTGCAATCCACTTGTCAACTGGTTGCTTCTACCCACCACAAATTTTGATACCGTGTGCCTTTGCACACTTTAATAGCTTCCACATTCATGCCTTGGTAGTATTTTGGCTCCATCCACGCCACTAACAAAATTAAGATCAATAACCAACTATACGTGAAGGGTCCCTCCCTAGCCTAGACTGTGACTGCATCCTCAGTCAAATGATTCAATAAAAAGAGGGACTATTTCATGTGGACTCCCTTGGCACATTTTTGTGCACATGCAATCACCCCCGAAGTGCACTGAATCGAACGATTCTTCTAGACAATATTACTTGCCAAAATCCATGCAGCAATCTGCACTATTCTATCATTAATGTTGTCGATGTGATATGCTCTTCCATCGCACTTCAAATCATACCTCTCCTTTAGTTGTGCATCCAACCGTTATTCATTATCCCAGCCTTTGAAATATTGTGATGGGTCAATTTCATCCTTTGGCAACCCCATGATCTCTGCAATTAGGTCCACCATAACTTCAATGGGTGTGTCCAACCAAAGTGTTCCTCCATGAAAGCAATCCAAAAGTTGCTTTACACACGCATTCGCTTCTTTCAACTGCCCAAAATGCGGCATGTTAATGAGCCCAACAACCCATATTTATCCAGCCCTTATTCCCATGGCTGCAGAATACACATAATTGGGCCACCTACGACTGAAGGTAGCAACTCGTAGGGCTCATTCGCTACATCCCTCAGCAGTAGAAATTCATGGTCCTCATACTTCATTTTCATCAATGCAAGGGCTATGTCGATAGTGCACACCATCCCTTACAATAGTGGTGGCATATTGGGTTGATATTTCTAGTTTTTGGTCAGTTGTTAAGGCTTCGTACCAGGTCAGGTGGGGGAAATATAACCATGAATGTAGTTGACAAAGACCCCAGTGTGGATAGAGGATTCTACTGCTCCAGAGCTGGATGGCCCCACCTGGGCAACTGTGTCTTCTTGTGCCATTGCTGATGTCCTTGTCTTCCTCTTGGTCAGAACTGGGGATGTTGCTGCTGCCTCCCTCGTTTCTTCGTTGGGATGTTGGATGACCCAATCTCCATGCTGGTGACTTCTTTGACTATGGAAAATGGTCAAATGGGTAAGTCTCATTCACTAGAAATCTCAATTGTGTTGGGGTTACTCTGCATTCTGCAACACTTACCCATAGTTGTGAGGCACTCTCACCTTCTCCCTACAACTCTCCCAATTCGCTCGACACTCTTTCTATACCTATCTCAATCACTCTCTATAACTGCAACTCGGCTCAATGGTTCTTTCCTCCTATGTCAAAATCCCTCATATAGAATCTAGGAGATCCATCATTCATCATTATGAAATCAATCGTGGTGATCATGACTAAATCCTGCAGTAATTACCCAAATCCTTCGTCGATTTTGCCAACCCAATGGTCAGATCATCCATAAATGGGCCTCGATTCACCAAGCATTGTCAGCTAATTTCTTTTAACTACTCGTGTTTATTGTTGATGGGACTACATCACAGCCCTTCAGTTGTCGTGGTCTAGCTACCTAATTGTGTCGATGTCCCCTATTCTTGCGCAACCCCTTCCTTTTGGTGTGCCCTTCCAGTTTCTATCTATCCTATATCTTTTCTCTCTTCTTTCTTTTTCATTGCATAGTGCCTGAGGCACTGCGTAGTTCTTTCTCTGTTCGATAGGGATATAAGCGGTTGCCATTCACAATCTTTGGCAGCACCACCCGATCTAACTGCTACAATTGAAATGTGCCCTAGAGGTAATAGAATTAACAAGATAGGGTCCTAACCAGTGCATCTGTACCTTACCTGGATGCTTCAAGAACTTGCTATCATAGAGCAGCACTAAATCTCCTTGATGAAACTGTTTGTTTTTTATATGGTGATCATGCCATTCCTTTTGTCGATCCTTCTCAACACGCTAATGGAATCCTATAAAAAAACAACCTTCTTCCAGCTGTATTAACTATGTTACATGATCTTCTAGCACATCTTCATCATCCATGCCTATTGCTACTACAATTCACAGACTGGGAATGATGTATTCCATAGGCATGACTACCTCTTTCCCATATACTAACTTGAACGGTGTTTTCCCCATCAATATTTTGCAAGTGGTGCAAAACACCCACAACACAGCTGGAATCTTCAAATCCCAGTAATCTCGGTTAGTAGTACATACCTTTGTAAGCGTATGCTCCAATATTTTGTTGAATTCTTCTACAATCCTGTTTTCCTACGGATGATATGGTGTACTTTTCTTGTGTTGTGTATGAAGTTCCCCCTTCAGTGCTCGTACTATGTGATTGATAAAATGGCTGCCTTGGTCACTCATCAATACTCTTGGACAGCCAAACCACATCAGAATGTTATGAAATAGAAATCTTGTTGCTGTCACACCAGTACAGTCCACAACTGGGGTAGCCTCCTCCCATCTTGTCAAGTAGTTTGTTTCTATGGTTATGTACCGCGCACCAGTTCTTTTTTTGGGTGGGTTGATTGGACCCACGAAAGCCACAACCCATTTATCAAAAGGTTGCAAAGTCACCTGGGACACTAGTGTCATTTCATCTCACCACGATGGCTTCCCAGTGCATTGACATACATCGCATCTTCGTGCAAAATCTGTTGCATAGTTGTGGATAGTAGGCCACCAAAGACCTGTGTGAAGCACATTCCTTGTTGTTGCATGACCTCCGTAGTGCCCCCTACCGAATCCTACATGTTCTTACACTAATATCTGCCCTTGTTCATGTGGTAGGGAACATCACCTCAATATTTCATCTAGTCCTAGCTTATACAGGTTTCTGGAAATCAATTGATAATCAGAAGCTTTAACTACCAACTGCTTCTTTTGACTTGTGGAAAGTTATTCTGGTGCGATTCGTGTCACCAAAATATGGATTATTGGGGCATAATAGTCATATTCCATGTCAACTCGAAATAACTGTGCATCAGGAAGTCCATCTTCAATATTAGTAGGCTCTTCACCTATTTCAATTCTGGATAAATGATTGGGGCCAACATTCAAGTGACCCAGCTTTACAATTATTTCAAAATAAAACTCCTGAAAGAGAAGTAACCAACTACATATATTCCCCCTCGACATAGGATTATTGACCAGGTACTTCAAAGAAGTGTGGTCAATAAACATATTAAAGTGGCCACCTAAAAGGTAATGCCTAAAATTTTCCATCCCATAGACCATCGCCAGACATTCTCACTCTATGGTCATGTAATTCCTCTCGGTGAATGACAGCTTCCAAATAGCGAAATCAATTGGCCCGATCCATATCTCCTTCTCCTGAATGTGCGAGCACTGCTCCTATCACAACAAAAGATGCATCAACATGCACGTGGAATTCTTTGTTCCAATTTGGGAATACATGTATTGGTGTTGAATCCATGTTGGCCTTCAGCATGACAAAGCTACTATGGAATTCTAGACTCCATATAAATATAGCATCCTTCTTCAATAGTTTCTCCATTGGGGCAGTGATTGCAGCATATCCTTGAATGAATTTGTGATAGTATCCAATGTTCCCAGCGTCACCCTGAGCATATTTACATTGGTCGGTGGTGGCAAGCTCAAAATGAGTGCTATCTTTGTAGGATCAACCATTTGGTCCTTTCTTGCACACAATGCGACCCAACAGTATCCCAAATGGTCCACAAAAAATGCACTTCTTGGAGTTCAATACAAATTGATGTTGTCGACACTTCTCCAGCATCAATCAAAGGTTTTCCAAATGATCCTTGATTGTGCCATACACTATCCAATCATCCATATACACCTGTAGGAACTTCTGAATGAAATCTTTAAATGTTGCGACAACAACTCGGGAAAATATTGCAAGTGCATTCTTCAACCCAAAAAGCATCACCATGTATTGGAAGCAACCTCAGTCAATGACAAAGGTAGTTTTGTGTCGATCCTCCTTGGCGATTATTATCTGGTGATAACCATAGAATCCAACTATGAAATAGTACATTTCTTAACCTCCTACTCCTTCAAGTACCTCATCGGTGAATGGGGTTGGAAATGGGTCATGCATATAGGAATCATTCAATTTTCTTAAGCAGACACAGATCCAAACTTCACCTATTTTCTTGTCTTGGACCACCATGGGACAAATTCTTCTACCATCTCAATGATTCCAACATCCCATTTTCGGTCAATTTTAGCATTGACTCTCTATTTCTATCACGGTTTCAGGAAATATGGCCTTTGTTGTATTGGTTTCACATCTACTTTTAGCGGGATATTCATCTCTCCTAGATCACCCGGAATCCCCTTCATTTCTGAGAAATTTGTTAGAAATAAATATTTAAATTCATGTAGAAGGTCTATGATTCTTGCCATGGTATCCCCATCCTAATAATCCCCAACACTTGCGAACTTTGGGTTCTATTCTATCCCAATGTTAACCTTTCTAATATTCAATGGCTGACTCATGGGATCAGTTGGTACATCTAGTGCTTCAACATCCCTACTTCCTTCTGTCTCCGAGATATTGATATTCTATAGTTCATCATCATCTTCAGGTTCTCCAGACATGTTATAGAATTCCATTATCGACTGCATGTGGCACTGTGCATGTGGATCCAAAGGAATGCGTCTAATACAACTTTTAGGAACACATCCCAAATAATCTAAAGTGCATTGTTAACATTGAGGTTAGCATCTGCAAAGCGAAAGGTCTGTGCAAAGAAAACCTTCAGCTCCTCCCAAGTGGTTATGTCCCTTCGTATCTTTGTTGATACATACCATGATCTTGGCATTTCATCTAGGGTGTGAATAAAGCCATGGACCCATTCGTCCTTTGGTCGTGATGCCCACAATGTTTGGCATTCCCTCAAATGACCTCTAGGGTCAGTCCACCCATCATACCTCCCAGCATGGTATACCTATGCATCGACACTGGGCCAATCTAGTAATTGTATTTTTGTGAGTTTCCCACCAGCGTGCTGGAGTAGCATTCAGCGCTTCCTCCAGTGCCAACAATCGCTGCAGTTCCGAGACCTTGTCTTAAAATTCCATTAAGAATGCAGAAATTCTAGGCAGTCCTTCATAAATCGGTAATTATTCCATCTCAGTCGCAACATGGTACAATGAATGCATGATTAATCCACCCTTCCTAAAGGACACCTCATGCATTCAATTTTGCCAATTTTCCAGTGCATCCTCATAATCAGAAGACGCAGAACTAGCATTGCGCCAACTGAGTTATTCGTCAGCCGTGGGATGAACATAATATTCAAAGATATTGTAGGAATGATCCCAAGCCCTGAAAAATTCATATTTTGCTAGTTCTATGTATCACCGTCCTTCATCAGGATCCATAGGCGCGATGACCTGAATATCTTGGTTTTCAAAAGTCATCATCCGCTTTTTGAAGTTAATGACCACCATGCTATTGTTGGCTCATCCAACCCCGATCAGTGCAGGTTAGGACCCTTCACCATTAAAAACTTCAATTATGTCAAAATCATCACGAATCCTCATACCTTCAACATCTATGACCAGGTTAGATACCCGTCCAGTTGGTTGCACCTTCGCCTGATTGGCTAATCCTAGCTGCACCAAGGACTATCCCAATGTCGGTTTCCCCATATTTTCCCATGTCTTCTTTGTTAGGATATTTAAATCTGACCCTAGATCTAGGATGACTAATTTGACTTCATAGTATTCAATATGAATATTCATAAGCATCTTCTTTCATGTCTTTTTCTTATGTAAAAATTTCACCGCAAACTCCTTACCCGGGAGGCGCAACAAATTTTCAATCTCAGCCAAAACGCCTTGGTCTCTTGCTAGCGATAAACAACTCTTAAAGAAGTGCTGCAAGGTACCATGCTTCTGTGATGGTGTTGCCTCTAGTGTAGAATCAAAAGAGGGAGGAATTTCAATGACAGGTGACGTACCAAGATTTCATCTAATCACATCCCATGCTCCAAAAAATTTCTCCTTTTCAGTTGCGATATCAAACGGTTCCTTCTTCTGTTAATCCAATCGAATATGTGGGTGGGGCCCATCCTCTCCTATTGTGGCTCCTACGTGGGTGACAACAACAATGTTTACATCCATTGTTTTGGGCTCCACTGAGATCGTTTCTACCATCGGCCCTTGATTTTGGTTCATTGGGGGATTCTGAGTCAGCAACAAATTATGGTTCAATGGGGGGTTCATAGGTTGTTTCAATGTCTAATTCTGGATTGGAACTTGATTCTTGGTTGGCAACTGGTTTTGGTTTTGTAGCTGATTCTGAGTCTGGGCCTAGTTTGGGCTCTGAAACTGAGGGACGTTCCTAGCCTGCCATCTTGTGATTAACTATGGAAATTTTTTGGCTGTGTGATCGATCATCGTGCAATATGTACATGATAATTGCAAGTGTGGGAAATATCTTTGATAGTTCCCAAATACCCCATAATTGTAACATTGGACTGATCTGTGACCGCGTCCAATGCCTCATCTGATGCATCCTCCTCTTCCTTGGAATCCTACACAAAAGCCTCCCTGTTACTGGTACTACGACTGAGCCATCTATTGCAGTATGGGATTTGGCTGCTACTAAACATACTATTCAGATTGAACATACTGCGGATGTGGCTGAGGCATCATCATTTGATTTTACTACAGCTGAGGCACAAATTGTGGTTGTGGTGCGAACTGTGGCTATGTCTGCGATGGTATGAATTGCATCTATGGTGGAGGTGTATACTGTGGTCAAGCATTTACCATCTGAGGTTGCGTCTATGGCAGTTGGACTATGCGATGATCTTCTGTAGTAGGGAAGAAGCCATAGATACCTGTAGAAGCACGTGCCCTTCCATCTATAGGATGAAAGGGTAAATCCTCTATGAGCAAAGAAAAATAAAAACCCTGAAATACAATGCTAGAACCAAATGGAACAAACCCTGCAACAAACCATTAGAGCTACAGTAAACAAGATCATCTATAGATTGCAAAATAAACACAACAAGACAAATTTCTATACCTATCTAGCTTGAAAGTGGGCCACCATGCCCAAGCTGAAAGGATGCCTCTCCACGGGCTGGGAATGGGTGGAGCTATGGCTCAACACACCAAAGAGAATGTGAATGTGCAGGTGGAAGAATGGAATGGTATGAGGGATGAATAGGTTGAGAGTGAAAGGTCTCTCAAGGTAATCATGCCAGCATTCTAACAATGGGGAAAAATGGATGTGTTTTATGGTGACCCCCACCCCTCCTTTTATAGTTTTTTCTCCACTTAGGGATTTTAGCCCTTGGTCAGAGTTTTGGGTCCTACCTAGGGTTTTAAGCCCTTTTCCCTTATTTCATTGCACCTTTTGGGGAATTTAATCCCTTTTAGGGATTTTATCCCCCTTTGTGGGCCTTTTAGCCCCTTTATGGGCCTTTTAGTCCCTTTGTGGGTCTTTTAGGCCCTTTGTGAGCCTTTTGGCTCCTAGGTGAGCTGTTTTGGCTCTTTTGGGGGTTTTTAAGTCCTTTTTCATTATTTTTGAGCCCTTTAGGAGAAAAACATAGGCTAAAGATGGGTGTGGGGGTCAAATTGGTTAGGGGATGGATGTTTGGAAATGGTGTAGGATAGACAAAGAAATTTTTAGGGTTAACATCTGTGCCCTTCACAAAGTATGGATCATATGTTCTCTCCTGCAGCAGATCATATGCCCGACAGTCTTTGTCTTCATATCCCACCGATTTACAAAAAGAACAATATATGTTGGATGGTTTTGACACCATTTTCTGCATGTAGCTACACTCTTTGTGTTGGTGTCCATAAACTTGACATATGCGACACCATGGTACATTGTTGCAACTTAATGGGTTTGGCGCTCCTGAAACTAGATAATTTCGAAAACTAGGGAAATTATCCTTGGTGTGTCCATCTGCATGACACTGAGTGCACCAAATATAGTCATGATCTTCCTTCTACTTGTTGATGCCTTGTAGCTGAAGTGTTAGATTTTCCAGTTGCGCCTATATTTGATTCATGCCAACTGCGCTCTCTCCAACCGGTGAAGCTTCCAACTTCATCGCAATATCTAGAGCCTCGCTCTGTGTTGCGATCTTATGCTGCATTAGTGGTTGCTATATATGAGGTACCAAGGTTGAAATAAACCACTCTTTATGCTGAAAATTGCTCATCTTAAAGCTGACCCATGCCCTCAATGTCTTGAATCTCTAGTCGAAGTCCCAAACAGTCTCATTGGGAAACTGCTTAATATCTTTCGACTCAGTAATGTATTGAGCCTCAGAATTAGGCTTCTGGAATTCTTCGATCAGTCCGTATCGGACTTCATCCAATTTTTTTGTAGGAATCCCCATAGGAACTTGATTGAATTTCATGAACTAATCTAGTGCACAACCCCCAGGGTAGTCGCCAATTGGCCTTTCTTGACATCATCATTGGTGGCCTGTCTAATAGTCCACACTGCCTTGCAAAGGAACCTGTACTACTCAGGAT
This sequence comes from Pseudotsuga menziesii, assembly GCA_001517045.1. NCBI lineage: Eukaryota > Viridiplantae > Streptophyta > Pinopsida > Pinales > Pinaceae > Pseudotsuga > Pseudotsuga menziesii. The sequence continues at coordinate 502,031 of LPNX010368516.1, forward strand.
CACCAGTCCCATTCCCATGGAACAAAGGCAACTTAGTATCATCTCCCACCATCCTCGGCCTTCTTCCTACAGAAGTTGATCTACTACTAGAATTTTGTTGACACATCGAGCAAGCTGATGTAGAATTTGTGTTTCTCCCTCATTTTGAAGTGGTGCATAGAGACGTGGGCATGTTGTTGCTATGGTTTGATATTCTCATTGTCCTAGGTGTAGTTTGGGTCTGGTCATCCTCTTTGTCACTGTGGGGTCGCTTCGTCCCATGTAGTTTTCCTTTATGGTTTTGCGTTTTGATCACAGCATGACCTTCCCCTCTCATCTATGTCTTCTCCTATCGAAACTTGGACCCATCTACCCCTTATCATCCCATTTGTATCCCCCCTTCAATTGCAGTATCCACCACCTCCACACACCAGAGTTTGACTACTCTAGGTGCATCTTCAATATGTTGTTCTCATAGACAAGCAGTTTAATTGATAGTTGTAGAGATAATAAGAACCCACCTCTGCGCCCGTTGAAAAATTATCTTTTCACTTCGCTGTAAGACTTGGTAGTGTCGACTGCAAACTCCGTAATTTATCCTTCTAGGATACTATCCATCTAGACCTCAACAACTCACGATGCTCTATTGTCAGTTTCTTCCAGTTCCTGGATCAATTCAATGGTCTAGGATGTTGGTTCTCCTCCTTGGAAATTTTTCTTCTTGTATGTAAACTGTGCAAACCACTCATAGAGTATAATGGGAAAATCACAGAAGAAATACTCGTGAGGACCGTCGTTTATGTAGTTCACCAACCACTTATCTATGGTCAATCTCAGGTTCTAATTTTATGTTTCAGAAAATTCTTACAGCTTCTGGTCAAACCAATCTTGGATTTCTAGTTGTGTCGAATGCCACATCCCCTCTTCTTAGTTACAACAAGGTCTTAGAAACAAAACCATTTGTTGGCTCAACCCTCAACCAACAAATCCCAGTCGACAAGGGTCCCACTCTATCGACACTCAACTCATCGCGATCTCCCTAAGCATTAGCCCATATAGGTTTGACCCTGTCCAGCAACATTCACAGAACGAATGAGGTCTCACTTGAGATGTTCAAGGGAGGGCTGATGGAACCAAGTTTCCATAGTATAGAAGAGGGTTAGGGCATCGACGATTTATCATCTTAACAACCAAATCAGATCAACTTTTCCAATATAACCATTTATTATTGCGCATCATTCATTCATAATTGTAACAGATCTAGATCAAAAAACATGACAACACTCATAAACAGTAAAACATAGCATCATAGAAACATAACATCTTTGCAGGAACAAAAAGATAGAAAAAGACAAAATAATACAACAATGATTCAGATCAACATCTGTCTTATCATATTAATTCTATGTATCCACCCACAGAACAAAACAGATAACAATTCACCTACAATAGTCCAATGGTATCTTCTTTCACAATTCTTCCTTCTATATATAGGATTGTGCATTTACATTCATGGTCCACTTCTAACTAATTCCTAACTGATTTAACTGACTAATGACCAATATCCAAAAAAAATGGTCAACAAGTACCAAAAGTGACACAAAATAATCAAAAGTAGTCTATCCTCTGCCTATCGTGCTACCTTTGTTTTGCGTGGTGTCTTTTGAGATTACACATCATCCATGATGCTGCACAACTTACCCCAAGCCCTTGACAACAACTATTAACCCAACCAAATGATTAATGTATTTTCCTCTATTTAAAGGTGACACGACACAAAAGCTACCAATAGAAAGTGATATCATTTCCCGTATGGTTTTTATGTTTTATGATTTGTTTGGTATTTTTATATTTGAAAATATTGAAAAGGAATAAAATTGATTATAGTACATTAAGGAGGAAATGAGTGTCGTGGGAAACAAAACTAGTTCCAAGAAGTGGAACATACCTATGCTCAATGCAAGGAATCATATGTAGTATAAGGACACTCAAGAGGATGTCTCCTCCAGTTAATGTATAATCAAGCTAGAAAATATATATGGAAGGCTTCGCTTGGCTAGGATTGAGGGAACATCAGTCTATATGGCTTATAAACTAAAGCAGGGATTCAACATAAATATAAATATGGAAAGAAAACATATGCGAACACAATTACAGCTTGATACAAACAGTATTCCTGAAAGGATATGGCTAGCATAAAGTTCAAGAAAGAGCATGAATTTCTTTACTTGAAGGCATGGCGGGACTACAAGGGACTCCCAGACCTAAGGGAGGACACTCTGCATCGGCACCAAATAACAAAGCGAGATATAACTAGGTTACCCATGATAAGAAAAGTTCTACCACTTATGTAATGCAACTTCTAGTAGCAGTATGAAGTTTCTGTGACATCACGAAGTGGGTTCGTACCTATGGTTGAGGTGAAATGGTCATAGGATAATGCAAGAATGCATGCAAAAAATGTTATTTTTCTGGATATTATTAGATTAATTAGGATCTTTGTATGAAATAAAAACAAGTACAAAAATATACATAAGATATAATAGATACACAAGACACAAATATTTTCATCGGGGAAACCATAAAGGAGAAAACCCCACAAACTTCCTCAGAATAGTACAGTCTCAAAGATTGTGTCCTAAGATTATCAAACCCAGTAATAAGAAGTATTCATTATATATTTATCTCTCCTCCCTATTTATACCCTTCAAGTGCCTGACCTATTACATGTCTGGGGCCAATTTGTTACCCCAACAGGGCCAACCTCTCCTAGAGAGACTCCAAATACACATTACATGATGTTACACTGGGGACTATTGCCCCGACTTACAATGTAGGTTGTAATTCAAGGTATATACACAATAAAGGCATCTCGCAAGGAGGAAAACACATCTTTAATAGGGGTACAACAACATAAAATGATAATGTACATCATAATGTTTCTGAATTTACAAATACATCAACACTTCCTCTTAACTAAGAAGGCATTCTCTCTCTCCCACACTTCCTCCTTGACTACACCATTCAAGAAAGCTATCTTTACATCCATTTGGTGTAATTTCCATTTCATAACTTCTTCCAATGCAGGTATGGTCCTAATGGAAGTGTACTTTTCCATGGGTGCAAATGTCTCTTTGTAGTCTATGGCTTCTTTCTATGAAAATCCTCATGCTACGAAACTTGCCTTATATTACTTGATGTTTCCATATGCATCATGCTTGATATTGTAAATCCACTTTGAAGTCATGATAGACTTCTTTATGGGTCTCAAAAATATCTCCTAGACATCATTCTTCATGATTGACTGATATTCCTCGATCATAGCATCCTTCCATTCTTTCTTTTCTACAACATCTTCATAGGTGGAAGGTTTTATGTCAATGATGTCACACAGCAGGGCCACATACCTATTGTAGGGATTTCCCCTTTTTCTTTCTCTATGTATTCCTTCTGGAGTGTGATACATTTCTACTTCTCGTATGAGCTCTCATTCCCATGTTGGTTTTCTCTTTTGGTATTCCTTCTCAAGGATTGTCTCTACCGACTCGTGTGGTTCTCCAATGTCATGATCTTCATGGTCTTCTCGAATTGCTTCTTTAATTTTCATACCTCGGGATCTCATTTATTTAAGTTCCTCTTCCTCTTGAATAGGTGTCCTCCTGGATCTGAAGTATGTTGAGTCTTCATCAAAGGTTACATATGTACTGATGTCTATCTTCTTGAATCTTGGGAAGTATATTTAATAGGCCTTTGATGTGTCATCATATCCTACGAATATACCCTTCCTCCCAAAAGGATCAATCTTGGTCCTCTTCTCCTTTAGGATATGTATGTACATTGGGAAACCAAATATTATCATATGGTTGACTTTTGGTTTCTCTCTTGAGGAAGGCTCTTCCAGAGTCTTGTTGTCAAGTACTCGATGAGGATTACGGTTTAGGACATACATAGTTGTCCTTGTTTCCTCAACCCAAAGGTGCATAGAAAGATCCTGGTCATGTAGCATTGATTTTTCTACTTCCACGATGGTTTAGTTCTTTCATTCCGCAACCCCATTCTGTTGAGGATTGTATGGAGTGCTCAACTCCCTCTTCATCCCAGACTCTTTTTAGAGTTCCTTGAATTCTTCTAAGGTGAATTCTCTACCATTATCTAACCGTGGAGTCTTGATTTTCCTATCGGTTTGGTTCTTAACCAAGGATTTATATTCCTTGAAATTGCTAAAAAATTCATCTTTCACTTTCAAGAAATATATCAAATTCTTATGTGAGAAATCATCTATAAAGGAAACATAGTATACATATCCGCTTAATGAGCTAGAATACATGGGTTCACATACATCTGAGTGTATTATATCCAATACGTTTTTAGCCTTGCTCTCACTGCTGGGAAATGTCTTATTCACATTCTTTCCTTGTGCACATCCTTTGCAAATGTCTTCATTCTTTTCCTAGATCTCTGGAATTCCAAATAATTCTTTGATTTCCATCGGTAGTGCTCTGTAGTGCACATGTGCAAGAATCGTATGCCATATTTTTCTTGATTCAATTGAATCATTAAATAGTTCTTGTCCAGGCTATCCCTTTACCTTGTACAAGCCTCCATCGTCTTCTCCAATCATTGGTGCATCATCTATTATCTTCCCTCTAGGCCACATCAAAGCTTGTCCATCGACAAATGAAACTCTCACTCCCTTTGCATCTAGTGCAGAGATGGAGATAATATTCTTCTTCAAACCTACAGCATATAGCACATCTTTCATCTTTAAATATTTCCCGGAGTATAGCTTATATGAAGCTTCTCCACTCACTTTTATGGGGTATTCATAATCATCCCCAAGTTTCACCTTGTGAGGTGACTCATGTTCAGACATATTAACAAATGATTCATTGTATCCTATCATGTGTTGAGAATATCTACTATACACAATCCAATCATTTGTTTTATGTGAGATAGTGTCAGTCAGGGCTAAGATTAGCACATACTCTTCATCTGATTCATCATTCTCTCTTATGAATATTTCATTTTTTGGTTCATTTTCTTCGGCAATATGAGCATGGTGTCTCTTTTTCCTTATGGGACAGTATATTGCAAAATGTTCCTTTTCATCACAAGTATAGAATTGAACATTTGAAGGATATATCTTGATTTTTTTTTCTTTTCCTTCTTCTTGTTATGATGAAAATTTTCCTTCCTCTCCTTCTTCTTGTAGTTCTTCCTAGTGTGAACTATGAGAGATTGATCTTCAGTTTCTCCCATATTCTATTCTCTTGTCACAAGTCGAGCTTCTTCTTGTGTGCATTCTTCTCAGAGTCTGCTGAAAGAGATCATCCTCCTTCTTGCATAGATTCCTTGAATGAATGAGCCCCATGATCTAGGGAGACTATTCAAGGTAGTCATCACTTTTTTTCCTTCTTCAACATTATCTTCAATTGCTTCAAGTTGTTCTTTGTTTTGAGAAACCCTTATGAAGTAAGACTGTATAGTATCAGAGTTTTTTATCTTCACATTCTTCAACTGGTTCCTCAAATTCATATTCCAGTTGATGTTCTTTCCTTCGAACATCTTTGTCTTGAATGAATACACATGGGGGATGAGGTGATCCTTGATAAAATCTATAATAATTTTCTTAGCCTTAGACAAGTTCCTCTTATGAGCATCCTTGGGCTCATATCCCTCTGGTTATAGAACCTCTTCAGTGATGTACTAATCCAAATCATTTTCTTCAAGGATTAGGGATATTATGTACTTCCATGCCTGAAATTTATCAGCCCCTCCAAGATACTCCTCAAGCTAAGTATAGTGAGTCTTCTTATCAAATGAGAACCTCAATTGAAAATAGCAAAGATTTAGATCTTACCAATTTGTGGTGTCTGACCTGGTTTCAGAGTTGGTTGACCTAGGTTTTGTTAGAGAAACTTTAATTTTCCAAACTTGGAGTTAGGAAATTCTGTTTGGACACAAAGATGTGCCTCCTTGAGGCAAGTTGCTCATCAAGGTCACTTTCTGAAGACTGAGGTGGGAATCCTATGAAACTTGATGCCCTATTTTCTCCTGGCACTAATGATAGGGTCAAAATTGAAACTTATTCAAATATGAAACTGATGCCACCAAAATACGCACCCTACTGAGACGACTTATCATATCCCTCTTTTATTGATTATTTGTGGAGATAACATCTTGAACTAGGTATCCCTAGTTTCCACTGCTATAGAGTTCCTTCTTTTAGAGAGACTTCGATACCATGTTAGTTTTTCTAGATCTTATTAGCTTAATTTGGATATTTGTCTGAAAGAATAAAAAGGATAGAAATATGCATAAGATATAGCAGATACACAAGACACAAATATTTTCACCAAGGAAATCATTAAGGAGAAAACCCCACAAACTTCCTCAGAATAGTACAGTCTCAAATATTTTGTCATAATATGATCAAACCCAATAATAAGAAGTATTCAATAGCTAGCTATCTCTCCTCTCTCTCTTTCTCTCTCTCTCTCTCTCTCTCTCTCTCTCTCTCTCTCTCTCTCTCTCTCTCANGAGTCTGAGGTGTGTATAAATGAGGGAGTACACCTCCCTATTTATACCCTTCAAGTGACTGACATATTACATTATTTGGTCCAACTTCTCCTAGAGAGACTTCAAATTAACATTTCATGATGTTTCACTTGGGACTATTTCCCTGACTTACAACGGAGGTTGTACCTCAATGTCTAGACACAATAAAGACATCCGACAAGGAGTAAAAGACATCTCCAATGGGGGTACAACAAAATACATCAGAATATATTCCGACTTTACAAATACATCAATAGAAAAATGGTCCTATCCTATATGTTAGTTTAGTATTCTACCTGCCATAGGAATGAACGAGTCAAAATATCAGCAAAAGTGTACCACAATGGGTTCTTACACAACAATATTAGGAAAAACAGCTGAAGATAGTTAACAAGAAGTGCAAACTATAGTCCAAGTGGGTAACAAATTAAAAAAAAAAAAGAGAAATAGTAAAAATGACATTTTTACCATACCATTTGGTTTTTTACCCAAAACAGTGAATTTGGAGCAAGTTATACTTCAAAAATTCATGTGATGATTCCAGGATCTACATGCCATGAAGTATAGAGCCTTCAGGACCAAGTAATTCATAATCACATTCCTCATCTTTTCAATGTATTGATATTCATTTTTTGTGCTGGATTTTTATGCATGAGGCAACCAAAACTGAGAATCTCGACCAACGCAGGTCACATTTCATCAAGATGTGTATAGGGATGTATGTACACATGCAAATAAAATCCTTCCTGTGTACATACGCTACTATTGTAAAGAACAATTTTGTACAGGGCCAGGTATGTCCAATTTTATGGTGAATTCTCACAAAATTTTAATTTATCTTTACAGGATGGTTTTTTAATGGAGAGAACGTGAACATGAAGATGTTGATAGGGAAGTTCTTGGTGATGTTAATGCTCAAAAATATTTAAGAAGGTCTAGTTTGTATAAATTTTGCAACCTTGGGGGTTTGAGGGCCTAACCAAGACTCCTCTAGATGTTTGTGGATTACTGGGATCTAGACACAGAGGCCTACATATTGTATGGTATGTTATTTAGACTAGAATTAGAGGACATCTACTTCATCATAGAACTATCTATTGAGGATTACATAGTTACGTATTGCATTCTTGACACATAAAATATCGGAAGTCAAGTTCCTGTGAATGCTATCCAGAGTCTTAGTCTCAAAGTGATAGTTTTGGTATGGGAAAGAATAGTAGGTATGGAGTCTCTTCATCAGGCTTCATGAACTCTGATGTCTTACTTGGTAGAGTGCATGAGACCTATGGTATATGACTAGAGAACATCACTGTTGAGGACTATGAAACAACAACTGACTGACGACAAGCTAGGTAGGATAAATAACTTTAGGTATGCCAGTTTTTTGAGCACTTTATTCTTTGAGATGGTACCAAGCCTCAACCCTATATTTGAGGCACGTCCACAGAGTCTACAGGATCTAGCCCAAACCCATTGGGAGGAGGTAATGTGAAGGTTAGGGAGAGGTAGGAAACCTTCTCCTTTCCCACTTGACTTCTTCCACTTGTGGTGATGATAGGTGATAGCCATAGATGACTATACCTATGTAGGGATTGACTTTTGTGGATATCTTGACATGCCCCCACCACCAGGGTTCACATATGATGATATAGGTAAGATCCCATTTGTATGGATTTTTGAAATATTAATTTCTTTATATTTTTTATGTATTTGGAAATCAAAAACATGTTTTTGGTGGTGAGAAGTACTAGAATTAGGTTTATGTTCGTAGACATCATTCTGCGATGATCGATTTTTTTCCCTTGACATCGACGAAGGGGAAAAGGTGATGAGATGATTGGAGTCAATGTTGAGCAGACACTCCAAAAAATACATGGCAACATCGCTCGACTGACACACGATATACCCATGGTGAAATTCGAGGTCTTTCTCGAGGCTATGGAGAGACATGTAGTAGGGGTACCTCATCCATGGGTTAGGATATTTAGGTGGTTGGAAAAACTAGTCATATGTAATCATGATCATCACCTAGGCCCACATGCATACATGCATATGTAGACATTTTGTATTAGATGTGTGTATTTTGGTGGCTTAAAGCCCCATGTTTGTACTTATGACATTTTGTACTATGACACCATTTTTGAACTATATTAGGAAAATAAAAACTTATAGTGATCAATTTGGTATATTTACAAATTTGTTTACATGTGAATGTGTTTTAAATGTTCATGCTTCTTTATTGATGTGACAAGTGCCAATCTAAGACATAATTTGCATATGAATTAGAAACATGATTATAAAGTCTAGGTATATGAATATATGTAATCTAATCAAATTGTCACTCCAACAATCTTACCCTCAAAATCCTTCCCAATAATGTAGGATTCCCGATAAGATATAGGACATTTAATTGTGACGCCACTAACTAGGATTCAAGGATAAATGACATCACGTAATAATTCAATCATGTCGCTATACTCAGCAACATTTAATTAGATGATAGTTGGAGACACACACCTTTGTAAGACACCAACTGACCCTCAAGTGCATAGATAAACCTGGCATCTGAAGCTAATTTCTAGGTGCAATGACTAGCACCATTAGTGAATCCTAAATATATAGAATATTCCTTTGATATGTACCATAAAAGAGGAAGCATGTCAACAACCCGATAACATTACAAGAAGAAAAAACAAACTATACAACTTTTATAGTAATATATAATATGTCGGCCTAGACCAAATGTTAAGAATAATATTTCTTAATATAGATCCCATTTCTAGGCTCCGCCAAGGAATTCCCTTCATAATACTCTAGCTCATAGGCACCATTCTCTAAGACATCATTTACCACGAAAGTTCCATGCCACATGGGTTTAAATTTACCCACCCCAAGAGCTTTGCTGGATTGATCATATAAGAGGACCAAGTCACCTCAGCCAAATTGACGAGGATGGACAAACATATCATATTGGGCATTAATACAATGCTTATTCACCTCTAAAGCCACTACAACATCTCGACGTTGCTCATCCAAGTACTCTAAGTGGACCAATCGTTCTTCTAACTCAAAAGTGACAGGTATAAACTCTATGGCTAGTTTTAATGAAGGAATATCCCACTCAACTAGTAAAACCAAATCCACCCTATGTACTAGCTAATAAGGAGAGAATATGGTGGAAGTATTTACTTGGTTCAATAAGCCCACAAAGTAGGGAAAAGCATGATATGCCAGTTAGTTTTTTCTTTGTGTGATGGTTCTTTGTAAAATGGCCTTAAGGGACTTGTTAACTGCTTCAACTTGTCCATTCGTTTGGGGGTAATAAGAAAAAAAATGTTCTTTCTTATACCCTAGTTTCAAAGCTAATTAGGTCATCATCTTATTCTAAAATTTCCTGTCGTGGTCAGTAACAAGCTTTCTCATTTGAGATTCTGAACCGAGTGATAATCTAGTTGAATATGAAATGAGCAGTTGTCTCACCATCATATTTATTGTAGGCATATCCTCTTCCCATTTCATGAAGTAGCCAATGGCCACTATAATGTGATTATTCCCCCTAGCTAATGTTAGGTTGCAATCCATAAATTCCACTCCCCACTTAGTGAAGGGACATATGGTGATAATAGGATATACTAATAGGGCGAGATCCGAGTGCATATTCATTACAAACACCTGGAAAGTGTGGCACCGCTTGACCGCATTAACACAGTATTTGAAGAACAACATCCAATACTAACCCACCCTAAGGAATTTTTGGGTTGTATCAAGCCCAGATAAATGAACACCATAATTCCCATTGTGGCAATAATTCAGCAGAGTCTCATCCTCATCATGAGTTAAACAATGATGCAAAATGGAATCCATCCAATGGTGATACAATGTGTAATTGATAATAAGGTAGTTCTTAGAATTACGATGTATGCATCGCCATTCATCCCTCAAGAGGTGAGAGGGAAACTTGAAAGTCTTCATATAGATGATGATATCACGATACCAAGGGTTCACAGTCAAAATGAGGAAAATATGTTTATCCATGAATCATATCTTCATCCATACTAGGGATATTTGATATAACTTTCGCAAATATTAACGACTTCTTCGACTTTGTCAAAACAAATTCGAGGTCGAACTCTTGAAAAATGACAATCCATTTATTATATTTCCCCCCAAACATTCAGTTGTTCAAGACAAATTGAAATAGATTCATTTGGGCTACAACGGTAGTCTGGCGAAGCAAGATATAGTGTCTCAACTGATGGATTACATGGATAATTTCTAAGGCCAAATTATCAATGTGCATATATCAAAGTTCAACATCAATGAGATTTCATCTAAGATAACTGATAATGTGCTCTTAGAGATCATCATTTGCTTGAACCAAAACCATACCAATCGTCTCTTGATATGTGGCCCCATATAACAAAAAATCACAACTATAGTCAGGTGGACTAAGCACAGGGGCCGATGCCAAGGATTTCTTAAGAGCATCAAAGGACTCATGGGCTCACTCATCCCATACAAATGGAATAAAATTCTTCAATAACCACATAAACCCCTTGGTCAAATTGGCGTAATTAACGATGAATCGACATAAGAAATTGACCATCCCTTGGAGACTTTGAAGATGTCGAATTGTGCATAAGGGAGACAACTATAGTATTGACTCAACATTTAGTGAATCGAACCTAATACCCTCCTTGGATATAATGAATCCCAAAAAAAGACCAACTTTCACACAAAAGATGAACTTTTGGGGATTTAATTGAATATTATAATGACAACATCTTTCAAATACCAAATGCAAATGATCCAGGTGATCCACCCTCAGATGAGAGTGAGCATCTAAATCATCCAGATAAACCTCGATAATATGCTTAAGGTTGTGGAAAGAAAAATTCATATCCCGCTGAAAAGTGGCTCTAGCGCTTTTAATGTCGAAAGGCATTTTTCGGTATGAAAAAGTACCCCAAGGACAAATAAATGCAGTCTGCTGTTGGCCCTTAGGTTTAATTTGTATCTGGTTGTACCCCAAAAAATCCATCTATAGATGAGAAAACTTTTTCCCCGCACACTCATCCAAAATATGATCAATGAATGGTGTGGGGAAATTATATTTCTGACAAGTCCTGTTCAGGTCTCTAAAATATGTGCATTCACGGATGGTCCCCTGCTTCTTATCGAATGGAATGGGATTAGGTACCCATTCAGTTAAAGGAACTAGATAGAAGAAACCAAATTTGAGCAGTTTCTTTATCTCAACCTTAATGGCAGGAGCTTTACGAGGGTTCATTACACGTAGACATTTTCGAACAAGTTTAGCATTTGGATATGTTTTGATCTCATGATCAAGAATGAAAGGGTTAATTCCTGGAATATTTTCATATGACCAAGAAAAAACATTGTGAAATTATTTAAAGAGGTCAGTGTACCTCTTGATTCCATTGGGTGAGCAGTCTACATTGATGTAAACATTCTCGATTTTACCAGGAATCCAAGAGATTTTGATAGGAATTGTAAGATATAAATTCACCATTTTCCCTTTGGCATATATACCATGAGTACATGACCAAAACTCTCACTTAATTTCATCCTAAATTCATCATGCTCAACTTGTTCAAGCTCTGGGAGGAAGTAATATCGATGATGCATCTTTTCCCAAGGTTGTTCTAGACCAGTCATGAACTCGAGAATCGCTTCATCTAAATGAAAATTCATCTTGAGGCAATCATGTGAGAACAACGATGCAACCACCCAATTAGGAATGACCAGGGTCTACAGTAGGATCAAGTGTAGCTTGATACACAACTTCTGCTATAGACAACACCATTCTCATCCTAGTAGGTCTAGCATCTCCATCCAAAGTTCTTGGAGAAGGAAGAGTCCATGGGTCATCCAAATACATAGTGAAAAATGGGACCAAACTCATAGGTGATGAATCATTACTAGGAGTGGATCTAATATCTAAGATTGGTGTCGAAATATTAAAAGTTCCCATTAACGATGGATACATTCTGACACCAACATTCTTAGTTGCCGACTGAGAATTATCAATGGTCAAGATAGTCGATCCCAATGATGTAGAGGAACCAAAATAATCAAAATACATCTGGTCAATCATCACAATCTGATCCTCAAAATGGAAGCACACCACTCAAAATATGAACAATACGATCACTTTCATATCAAAAAACCAGTTTTGACCCAGTAAAAGGTTGTATTCCAGGGGTGCATCAACCACCTCAACTTCAACCAACACGGTATTCCCTCCCAACTAGACCTGTAGAGAGGGAATAATTCCATGTGACTAAAATGAATGTCCATCAAATGAGGTCAATATATTCATATATTTCGATAGCATGGGTGATCCAATTCTTTTCCAACAAGCCAGAGGCATCACGAAGGTCGCAGCTCCTTCATCAATAATTGTTTCTTTAATTGTGTTGTTAAGACACTCCACATGGACTAGAAATGCCACATGGTAAGGAAAGCGAGGCAAGACCTCATGAGTTTGAAACCTAACTATGGTGGAGGAAATAGGATCAACTACTGTGAGAGCATACAACAAGGATCTCCTTTCTTAAGGACAAGTCTGAAGAACTTTCATAGCTGACATCGCAAAGGGAGTCTAGCCCAAATTATCAACAATAGAGTAATGTTGGGAAGCTCAATAATTAGGATTATGCCCCAAATACTTGAGGACTCCATTAGTTATACGAGGTATAGATTTAGGATTATCAATCTACAATGGAATTTCAAGAGGTGCAAGCTCCTTCCCCATGTTGGGTTGTGACAAACCATAATATTCTGAACGAGTCACAACATTAGAAGTTGACATCATGTTGATGAAACCATGGCCACCTTCATCTACTGGTGGGTTTTTATGCCCACTAGAACTGCTTTTGGCATCCATGGTCATCAAACCCATATTTTGATTATGATTCAAAGGGTTAGTCAACACAGCTGGGCTCTGTGCAATGTAATTCGAGGCATCTTTGATATGAGGGAACAAGTATGTGAGATGGTCTCCCCCAAAATATTTGCAAGGGAATTTAACATTTTTCTTAGGTTTCTTGTCCCCCATAGTATTATCCTCATTATTTTCATCATTTTGATTCTCCTTCCTATTCCCACCCTGTTTATTATGTATTCCCTTTCTTTTATTTATTTCGAGTTGTTGGTTACCCTTCTAATCCTACGAATGCACTGAAATCATATCCTCCCAGTGGGTGGGAGTGGACAAGTCTATAGCCTGTCTGGTCACATATTGATTAATAGACAAATCTCGCATTTGATGTGTAACTTAGTCTACAACCTTGGTACTTGTGGAACCAACAATAACATCGGCATGTGGCCCAAGTTTGAGCTTAAGATCAATGTTTAATTATGGCACGTTAGGGATAATCTCATATAAAATCCTAGACTAAGAATAGATCAAATCCAACTACTGAGCCCTAAATATAGCATGTTCCTCATTACACACTCTGGATGTCGAAACATCTTTCACGATATAAGGAAATAAATATTTGAGGAACCATTCCAATAAAAACTCGAATGGAATGTTTGCCTTAATCAACCTCTTTCATCGGCCCACTCTTGAATATGGTCAGAGATATGCGTGGCTTTGTCTTGATGAAATGTCAACAAGGTCTCTGTTTCGGCATCATAATGTACCGGTAGTTGAAATTGGTTAAGAAAGATCATGGATAGGGTCATTAAAAGTCAAATAGGTTCCGCCAGGGAGCTCTGTATACCATTTCATGGAAGGACCCGTGAGGGTGCGTTGAAAGTGTTGTAAATGAATAGATTCATTTTTCAATGAGTTTGAAGAGCACCATAGGTGGAAAGTAGTAACATGTTCTCTAGGGTCCTCATCATTCTTACCTTCAAACTTTGGAATGTTCGAAGGAATTTTGGAGGGAACAACCATCCATATCAAATCATGAGATATTATATCCTTGGTCAACTTCAAAAGGTCGCGTAGGTTTAAATTAGCCAAAAATGGGATCCTAGGCTATGCCATCTAGTTCCATGCCCCCTAAAGAGGTTGTTTCATATATGGTTGATTCTGATAAAGTTCGTAGCCTTCGGTTGGACAATAAACACCTCCCATATGACCCATATAAGGATGCACAGGGATTTGATTATTAGGTATTCGCTAAGAAGTAGGCGCCATATAACCATAGTTATAATATTGATAGGTCAATTTCCCCCAAAAACATGAGGAACGTAACCGCCGAATACAGCTGTACCAAATGATGAGGGGACAACGTAGTTATATGAAGCACCACATCCTAAGGGGCCATGTGGGATATAATGAGGGTGTGACATGAGAAAGGAATTTGAAGAAATGGGTGTGGTGGGAGATAAGACATAGGATGGAATGTAAGAGGTGGCCCCAATGTCAACACATCCACTGTCACCCCCTAGAGATTGAAACCTAGTGTCAATACAGGATGAAGGTAGCGAAAATACCCCCACAAATGAAGCAGGGGTGGAATATGACCACTTCCAAACCTATGAGAAAGATAAGGAGTTGTAGTGCCCCCAAGTCCAACACCAAGTTCTGCCCCAGCATTGGTGGTGGATGATGGGATAGAAGTAGTGAAATATGGCATGCCGAATGTAAATGGACCTGTGCTAGAGGGATTAGGCCGAGTCTCAACACCCAACACCCGACCTCTTGGAGGAAAACTTCATATACGCAGTTGTAAAATATGATAACTGGGGTCATGTAGTATGGGAAGTACCGTACCCTGAAGGATCATTGTAAACTAGAGTTCTCAGTATCCATATGGTTCCTCCCCCCATTCTAGATGATGGAGATAGAGGGAACTTTGGTTTCTTAGATGTAGTACTCATGACAAAAACTGTATAGGAATCACAACACACTAAAGGTTTCCTAGAACGTCTAGTCCTCTTCTAAGGAGGAGGAGAATGGTTCTAAGGAGATAATCCTTCTAAGCGTTGATATCGGATAGGTTTCAGAAATCGATCCACAATGGCTTAAAATAAAATTGAATCAACTAGTTATGATCCCTAGATCTAACTAGCATACAAAGAGCACACCCCTAAGAAAACTAGGTCAGATGCAAACAAGCAGAGCAAGAGGATAAGTGAGATCCTAAATGTAGTATATATGTCTCTCCTAGAAGAGGCCTAAGACTCCCGCACACTACAAGTGGATGTGTGTAACCAATTACAGTGGCCCTCAGATTCAACACATATAGATATTGTGATGTCCGACCCCTACCTAGACATGACACTTGCAGAATAACCTCTAAAAGGACCCCTTGTGATACCTAGGTAAGGAAACTAAGGTCACCCCAATATAACCAATGCTCAGGTGAACAGTCATAGGAAGGATATTCTATATAGGTAGGGTAACAAATCCCGAAACTCGAAATCACCAAATGTACCTCAAAATCCCCTAAATATGAATAAGATCCTATAAATATTTCTGGCACTCAACAGAAAGTGGCAAGGGGCTATCTCCACTAGAAACATGTGTGTTGCCTCATTCTTAACTCCTGTGTAAGAGGAGCCTCCTCACAACACTAATTATACCATGGATTTCACTTCTCACCTAGAAAGACACCTAGTTATTTTGTTTCATAGTCTTGGAAAAATATACTCACGACACCCAATTCCAAGACTCCACAATCCTAAGCTTGTTGGTGCACCTCTGTCAAATAAAAATGTGTAATCAATTTTAATTTAAGCGTTAATTTTAATGGATGTGATTACTCAAGGATAATGAATGTGCAACTAGTGATGTTATGACTCAGCAATGAAGTAAATATGCACACCTAAAATAAAATGCCGAGTGCAACTTGTTTTCAATCATGAAAAAAGGGTATTACACTACATGCAATGCAAAATTCCATTTCAAATTCCCATGCAATCATTCATATATGAATGCTTAATCACTAATTCCAAATAAGAAAATCTAGTGAAAGTACCAAATCAATGCATATACACAATGCAATAAACATGTAAAGACAAAATATTTTTGTATTTTCATTATAGACGGAATGAAAATGCAATAAGAAGACCCTACAAATTCTCATCCCTCACAGCAAGCAACAAACAAGCCAAGCAAGAAACTGAGACCAATATGGGCCAATGCACTAATAATAAAACAAAAACGAGATAAATGACAAGAATAACTTTTAACAAAAATCAAATAGAAAAGACATCTTCGGTCACAATGGAAGCAATCAACAAGAAGCATTGGAACCCAGGAAGACTCGGCAATATTTACAACCCATATAGAACCTAATATCAAGCACAAAGAGAGGTGTACGTGATTGTTCAAGGAACACTATTGTATGTATGTGATTGTATGTACTACATCCCGCGTATATATGTGACTGCAAGTTATATGACCCATGTATACAAAGGAAGAGGTGGTAAAAAATCATCTAAGACCCAAATTAATTCAAGGGAATTCCAACAACTCGACCAACTACTGAATGCGACACCGAAACATGGAGAAGCATAGAGAAAATCAAGTCAATCATGCACCCAAACCCCGACAAAAAGGAAATCCCTAGTAGATTATTCAATTCTATTAAGGAGAATATATCCTATGGCTTGGGGTGGACCACAAAAAACAGGATGACACCATAAATAAACCCATTTTGAATAATGATAAATATGTAAATGAAACTAACACTAAGGGACAAGAGGCATACCTTGTTGCAAACGTTTGAAGTAGATCCTCATAGAGCTTTCAATCAAACGTGTACCTACAAATTACCCTCAACAACAACAAGATATACAAGCATGATGTATACAAAGCATTAGAATCTAGTCTATAATGTTGCATTCCAATACATAAACAAAGTAATTACATCCATGGATAAGAATATTCATAATTACACATGCAATGGACTAGAAATGGATATTTCTATTAATATGAATAGGGATAAAAATGACAGCCTCTATTGACACCTCATAGAAATCGATAAATTGAGTCAATCCACCTGGGCCTCCACCACTTAAATCCTTCATACAAAGGAAATATTACAAATATAAAGGCAATCTTGGTAAATAGCATTGATGGCTGCTTCAAGGACAAAGGGATGCTGACTCAAGTATATAAGAATGGGGCACAATTCCACTATAGTATCTATGCTCTCCAAAGTTCTCCTCCTCCAATTCTTCATTGTATCTCAATTTATAGCCCCCAACTGGAAGTGAAGGGTCAATATGGAGTGTTTACCGGCATATGGAAGGACAAGGATTAATTAATTTGTTACTAGATGGCAAAAACTCCAAATATTTTGTTTTTCGTTTTTAGCATATTTCTCAATGTACACGGGTGGCAGTGGTGCAAGCTGCATATACACAGGTTGTAGACTTGTGACCCATGTATACATATAAAAATGCCTTTTTTAAAGGTTCCACTATAACATCAGGGTCATAGTGAGAAAAAGGGGTAAAAAGAGTCTGCATAGGGATAGGGATATACCATCACAACACGATGTATCATGTGTGGAAAATCATGCCATAACAATATGCATTTAGATGGCATGCATTCCTTAAGTTGCTTACCAATGTATTGAATTACATGCGCGCGCACGCACACACACACACACACACACACACACACACACACACACAAATATATTCAATCATTATTAATGTTATGCCTTCTTTGAAAGTATTTCAGAAATGTAGAAAATTTTAAATCATTTTAGAAGTATGTGGATTAACCTAGTTACAGTTATATATATTATGCATTCTTTTAAAAATTAAGTGGATATGTATATGGAATAATATAGATAATGTACATATCAATATTTTATATAATAGTTTAGCGATGAGTTGAAATGTATAATTAATGACTATATAAAATTTAATCAAAATGCACATGAAAATATAGTCCAACAATAGAATTAGTTTAGCTTAAAAAAAACTTGTTGTCCTCGATGGGTGTTACACTAATAGAATGCATAAAATGACATGCATATATTTTTCATTATTTCTACTAAGCTTATGTCCAACCATATATTTTGTTGGTGTTGTTGTAGTTGTATAATCAATCACATTGATTGCAAATATAACGCTAGATCCATTGGATTTGTTTGCACCCTTATGCTCTGAAATGCATAGTTTGGTCCATTAAACAACGAAGCTCTATTTTTAGATAAACCTTTTTGGCAAGCCATATGTGCTTGAGATTTTCCTTCCAATGGTTAAAATATTTTTGAAGGAACCAACTCTTATACCAATTGTTGAACATATGCTTATAATAAGTGGTGGTGGTGAATCAAGATAAGATACTTTTTCTTGTGTTAAAAATTCATCAATCATAAATTTAATTTGAAAGAGTAAATACACTTAAACTCAAATCACAATACATAGAACTTAATGTGGAAACTCTTTTAGGGGAAAACTACAAAATTTTGTCTTAATAAATTCATGTAGACGCAAACCTACTATTACAAAGTTTTTAAGTACCAATTTACTAGAGACAATAATCCCCTTGAATGAGAACCAACTTACTGGATATGCCAATCCACTCAAATGAGCACCAACTCAAAAATATGTCGGCACCAATTTACTAGAGACACCAATGTCCTCAATTGAGTACCAACTTAATAATATGTAGGAACCAACCTACTAGAGACATAAATATCCTCCATTTAGAACCAAATCAGTAATATGTAGGCACAAACCTACTAAAGAATTATGTAAAGGAATTCTAACATAATCATCTTAAATTTTACCTAATAATTAGCTTCAAATATCCTTCGTAATCTTCATTAGATCCACTCCATAATATGCTTCAAATATACCTCAATGCTTGCCACAAAACTACTCTACAATTCATCATAAGATCATATTTAAACCAATTCCAAAATATAGAATGGTCACCTTATACATGAGCCTCATCCAAAGAAGAACCCCAAGAAAATTATCTGAGATCACATCTCAAAGAAAATCACAAAAGACTCCTCCCAGCATTGAAAGTTTGCTTATTCCTTTAGGAAACCCTAGAAATCCTTCAAGAAAACATCTATAGAAATGTTCAAAAGAACATATTCAAATACCCTTACAAGTCCTCCTCCTTTACAAAACAAAAAAGAACTCTCTTCTTCTCGTAAGTTGGCACCTCTAAGGTATCTCTATGAGTGGATGATTGAATGAACAAATGAGGAGAATTTCCTTCTATTTATAATATCTTAAGTCAACTTTATGGGATAAATTAACATTGTTTAATGCCCTAGCAGAGAATGCCTAACACTTTGGAAAGTCTATTTCAAGACTGCATATCTCCCTAGTCATATGGAGTTAGAGGGAGTGTCATATACTATTGCAAATGTCTTAGAATAAGATTTTCAACCATATATCATATGCTCTGATCTTAGCTAGTTCTTCATAGAAAAAAAACCTTCAAAGACATGGCATCCAAATCAGGCATCAACAACACGATATTTCCAATTGTCTTCATTTTGCAATCTTCTTCTTGCAATATTCATCTTGGACATCTCCATTCTCTACTCGTCTTTGACATCAATGAAACAATATTTCCAACATCCTCTTGGTGCTAGAAGATATTCAAGGGGAGTTCATTGAGAAAATGGTTCATTTTCTTCTAATATTATATAATCATTTTGTGGAGAATGGGTAGCATGTATCTCTTCAATCATCTCCTTATCTTCCCAATATTTGTTCTGATCAATAGGTAAAAAAAACCCACAATAGCATTAATGTTTCTTGATCTTGTTGTGATGTATCCTCATTATTTTATGTTTATTAAACAACCTTTTTAGCCTCTTGATGCAAAGTGCCGAAAATTTTTAGTGAAGATACAAATACTCCAAACATTTTAATAAACTAAGGATTGGATTTTTCTTAATGATTATCCATGTGTTATTTTCAAAATTTTGTCCATGGAATTTTTTTTTAAATCTAAATTCGGATTAATTGAAGGGGTTTTAGAAGGAGTTATGGTTTTCTTTGAAAATAGTTTAAATAATCTCTTTATTGAACTCCGCTCTGCATAATCCTTTTTCAAATCAATAATCTTATTCAAAATTTTCCTTGAAATACTCTATAGACTTTCCCAATCAATGGAGCCTTTATCTTTTACTTATGGGTCTATTTTAGTTAACAAGAAGGATTTCTTATTGTTGGGTGCAATATCATTTTCCTACGATCTATTATTTCCTTTCAAACTTATTGTGCCCTTTTATACTTTAATTGTTTCTTTAGATATTTTTGCTAATGTAGTTTTATTAACTTCTTTTACAGGCATAGCAATAGAAATAGACAAAGCAAATGTGTACAATTCAACATGTACATTTTAAGCAAGTCCTATTTTTTTTTTTTTAGAAATCTATTTAGGATAATAGTGAATCATTGATTAAAATCCTTACTTCTCTCTTTTCTATTCATTTTTATTCTTGGTCGTTCTAATACCAAAGTAATTGGGTCCTCTTATCACCAAAATTAGTTTAAAATGTTGTTTCAATTTATTCCAATTAGTAACGAATGTAACAATAAAGTTGAAATGCAGTAATTAGGGTCCTCTTATCATCAAAAATTATTTAAAATGTTGTTTCAATTTATTCCAATTAATAACAAAAGTTAAAATGCCTAGTTTAAGATTTGTTTTCAAAGTATAAGAGAAAAGATTAAAGTGAAAGCATTCATATTGAAATTCATTAATTAAATAAGTGGTATGAAAATCTTAATGTGATCTTCAATTTCTATATATTCCTCTTATTAAATTTAGGTTAAAATCTCTTTAGATGTTTAAATAAATCATGGAGCTATCTTGGAAAATCCAAAGCAGATTTTGTTAGAATCTCTTGTCTAAGAGATGCAAGATCTTCTTCTGGCTTTTCCATAAAGCCTATTTAAAGTTATATGCTTGTTGTTAATGGTTTTTCCATAAGTGGCTTTTCCATAAAGCTTATTTTGTAGGGTTTACACACCTACAATAAAAAGAAGCATACACATGACACATACGTACCTTATAAGTTCACATGCTTACCTCGTGGATATTTTTAAGGTTTATGCTTTCTTGGCCCATCGAGGGAGCCTTTGAAGATATGAATTATTTTTATGAATGGAGGTATAAAAGGATGGATTGATCATAGATAGCTATTGGAGCATAATAAAAGGGAAAAAATGTTTAATATATTAGAATTGATTTTTTACATTATTAAAATTTAATTTCGATTTAATAAATCAAATATATTAAAATAAATTAAAATACATGTGTTATAATATTTAAAATATATAAACTTGTATTTCCCTTTATTGATAAGCAAAGCAGTCTAGATGTGATCTTGAAAATCTTTCATATTAGATTGCATATAAAAATCTAAAAATATATAAAATATTTAATTTTTACATCGATAAAGATAGATTGTTATCCTTGTAAAATATTTTATTTGTTCATTTATCCGATACATGTTATTAAAATCCATAGTGTGGACCCTACTTGAACAAACGAACTATTTTTTAAAAGGCATTTATGCCCAAAATGTCTATGTGGTGTAATCATCGAAGAGCAGGAAAAACAATCACAATTGGGTACAAATCATCATACCCCACCACTCCATGTGATTCAAGTGATGAAGCCATTGAGCGTCAATAGAATGATCCTTTTGGTTGTTTGTGAAATGGGACATATAGAAGTAATTTTTAATATAAATTTAAATCTAATAGTTTATATTTCTATATTTAATTGTACTAAAAGTAATGTATTAAGAGTAATGTGTATTTTATGTATATTAAATTATGGTGATTTTTTTTAGTTATTCAACCATTTTTTTTGATATTTTATAAAAGATGGGATGATTTCATGGAGTTTTCTTTGGAATACACACATGCACATATATGTGTTTTTACACACATGTGTATATGTGTTGGTTATCAATGTCATACATAAATACATACATATGTGTTGGTTGTCAAATGGATTTAACTTGGGTGGTTAAGACGATAAGTTTATGTCCTCTCCACCTAATTTAAAATCTTATTTGTGAAATCTTTTTCTCTCATGGATTCATTGGGGTTGAAAAGGTACCAAAAATATCACACTCTCTTAAGGGATTAAAGGTGGGATGATATGTTTCCAAACATTTCA
This sequence comes from Pseudotsuga menziesii, assembly GCA_001517045.1. Lineage (NCBI taxonomy): Eukaryota > Viridiplantae > Streptophyta > Pinopsida > Pinales > Pinaceae > Pseudotsuga > Pseudotsuga menziesii. Next base: position 524,676 of record LPNX010368516.1, read on the forward strand.
TCCCAATGGGTTAATTGAACCAGTTATCACTAATGTTGTTGGGCATTTTGCTAGTTTCCTTCTAGTATGTGCTTGGTTTGAATCCCATTGGGTCAGGTGCACTAGTGTATGCCAACATTCTTTTAGAGGTTCCATTCACAAATATATAACAACATCCATTGGTTTTTTTTGTGTGTGTCGTATTATTTTCATTAAAAAATTAAGAAAATATTCATTAAAACTTTACTAATTAAAAAGACATGTAGAGAACTTCCTTATAAAGAGGGTAGGTTACATAGAAACCTACACATGCCAAAATACTACCATTGTCTAGCAGCTAACGAATTAATCAAACTAGGAAAGTCTAATCCCCAAGGGATAATCAAAATTAAAAAAAAATGTAGGCCCCAAGGATTTATACAAACACCATATGGCCTAGGGCCATAATTAACAAGAATAAAAGCAAACTATGTGGCTTGAGGACCACATTCAAGATAGGCATTTATTTACGTAGTAACAATATATCCTATGTTATGTGGAGGGTATCAATCTTTAGATATGTCACTAGGACCCCACTCCATGACAAGTCCCCCATCTATATGAAATGTAGTTTCCCGTCCATACTCTACATGTTTCTCTAAATATTTCTCCATGAATATTGCCAAATATGACCAATTATACTTGTCAATTTAAGGTTAGGGACAAGGTTGTTGGTTGTGGGATTCTTGGCTCTAGTTATGACAAGCACTTCTCTCTTGAACTTGGCATCCATTTCAAATGATGAGGCCTACTTTTGAAATGGTAGGAAGGAATTGATTTAGAATAAAAATAAACTTCAAAGGGAACCCCACGCATTGTGAAAGGGGATGTTCCCTAGAATCCCATTAGCTTGCAAGGATGCAACAACTCGAAATCCAATTTCTTTGCTTGCATCTAGTTCTGCAAGTGGAAATTGGAAGAAATCAGATTTTCATCAAGACAAGTGAAACCATAACATACATTTTTCTTGAAAATATTATCAAACAACTTTTTCCAACTAAAAAAAAAATACAATCCTAAATTTTTTTTGTTTGTAAGTAACAAGAGCATTATATTAACAACAAAGAGAATTACAAAACCTCCAAAACATTTTCACAGCATCCCTTAGCTATGGAAAACTACCCTTGAAACTTCCAAAGCTACCCACGACAAAATAGAATCTATTGCAATCTGACCATTTAACCCTTCCAACCCACTTATCACTGTTAGACCCACTAAACCTATTAAACCATTAGATACAAAAAAACCCCTAGAATTAATCAAAAAATATCATCAGCGAGAGAAGAGCCAGACTTAGAACCCACAATGGCCTAATAGGTGCCGCAAGAAATCCCCATCAGGAACCTACACTACTCTACAAGGCCACCCAACAAAGGGAAAGGGGGATGAATCCTGATATCCTCAAGCACTGCATTCGTCTTCGCATTCAACCTATTGGTATTTTCATGGTGTTTCTTCCAACACTGAACCAGGGTATTGTCCCCCTCCACCTTCTGCATGTGTTCCCATAAGAGGTGACCCATAAGATTATTCATTACCAAAAATAGGGCCACAATCCTTTCATAGAGACTAATGAAGGCCACATTATTAGCAGGGTCCATGACCCACTCCTCAATCACCTTAGTTTTCAATCCAAGAGTTTCCTCATCTAGATTCTCCCATGGACGTGCTTGAATTCCTCCAATGCGGTCTTAGACCTCCATCGACAAATATCATAGATGGAAATACTTAGCTTCCCACACATATTTCTTCTAAGCATGTGTAATATGTCCACAGATGACAGAAGGAAGGCTAACCTGAGACTTGCAGGTTGGCTTACCCTTGCTTCCCCTAGTCATGGATTTTCCCATCTCCATTTCCCCACCTTCACATAATAAATTACCTCTTATAATTCACAACCTTTTCACCATGCACAGGGAAATTTCACCATGATGATGCATGAAGCCAGATCTACAGGTAATATATAGCAACTTCCCACTTTTCATGATTGATCCAAGCATACCTTTTCTTCGCTCAGATGTCCTACTCTTAGTCATGGCCATAAAATTCTACTATAAATGAAAATATCCACCACCTTCTGAATTGAAATCCAACCTTATGGAAAGGCTCACTGTATTGATGCCACGCATGCACATACTCATGACCTCTAAAGGGAGCGGTCCAATCCATCCTATTCCCCTTCTCTTCGTACACCCTTTTCTTAAAACACTTGGACCTCCCTTGGGCCTTCTACTGCTCCTCCATATCATGGGAACCTCGGTTTTATTTTTCATGAGACACATGTGTCATACACATAACTCCAAGTGCATTTTCCATTATTTCCTCCCACGCATTATCAGCTATCATCTGTCTAGTCTTTGTACCAACATTAGATAGACTATCCTCCACCTTGTTACCTTTGTGTCTCACATGGATGAAATAAATGGCACTTGATCATCAAATTGGCTCCTCCAACCATTCCAACCTGTACTCCAATCACCATATTAGAAAAACTTTGGATCGTGGTGTTTCATTTTGAATGCATTTTTCCATCGATATAACAATTTCCAAATCTCCTTCTACCACCAAGGGAAACCAGTTCTACATCTATGGAATCTCGAGCCCATGTATCAATCCTTCCAATAGCTTCGCCTCCCATAAAATTTTCCAAACTTGGTCTTCTGGTTCCTAGTTGAACCCTCCTTTAATGTTATAGGTTTATTTTATAGAGAATACATATTTGGGGGTCATACTCCATCTCAATTTGTATTTTCCATTATTTGTTCGGATGCACCATTCCTACAGAGCTTCCACAACCTTTGGGATCTCTTCACCTTTCTTGAACATCTCCCACCAATTTCTTTGTGTCCATATCTTAGATATTGATGAATCGTCCCCTCTATCCTAGAAATCCATGACTCTGGTTAACTATCATTCTTTACATAGTCGATTGATACAAGGAGTGTTAATATCATATTCCATCTTTAGGAGTTGCTTCTAGGAATCACCCCATAAGAGCGTAGACTCTTTATTCTTGACCTCCCAGAAACTATTTTCTTGAATCAAACTCCTGCCTTTCCGGGTCGAAGGCCACATATGGGAACCTCTCCTTTCTTCACCAAAGTAGATGAGCTCATGCTTGTCCTAGCCCCCTACATTATTTCAATTCCATAGCTTGGACCAAGGCTCCTCTTCGTGTGACATTCACCTCCACCAAATTTTTTCCCCGCTGACTAAATTCATCTTGAGTGGGTCACTTAACCCTAGCACACCATTACTCTTTGGTTTGTATACCATATCCCACTTGACTAGTGCCGGTTTCCTTTGGTCACTGCCTCCACTCCAGAGAAATATCCTTTGGATATTACGGATTTCATTTAGGATGGAATTTGGTGCCGCCATACTAGGAAATAAGTATATAGGAATTTCCTAGAGGACTGATTTCACTAAAACCAATATGTTTTCTAGGTTCAGAGGGCGAAACATCTAACTAGTTGTACATTTCCTCATATTATCTAATAAATCAGTCCATGGCCCGTTCCTAACAGCAGCATCCACTAGAGGTTCTCCTAATTATCTGGATGGAAGGGAGATCTCCCAGAATCCTAGAATTCTACAAATGTTTAGTCTGGTTATATGCAGGTTGTTGAAGAAATAAATGTGAGACTTTCTTTCGTTCACCTCCAATCCAAAATATTCCTCGAATTATTGCAAGAATCTCTTAATAGTTCTGGATTCTTGGACCGAAGGGTGAGCCATCAACATCATGTCATCCACAAATTGTTGATGAGTTTGAACTTCATCTCTAGGATACAACTTGACTCCATAGACCCCATTATTAGGATGAGTGGATTTGATGGATCTACCGAGGCGATCAGCCATAATGATGAAAAGGAAAGGAGACAAAGGATATCCTTTTTTTATCTCCCTTGAGGGATTGATCGGGCCAACCAGGACCCCATTGATAAGAATTAAGAAGAATCTCATAGAAATGAGCTTCATTATCCACTCAAATTCCAAAGTCCTAGAGCACCTCCCTCATATACTATCAATTTAGTTTGTCCTAGGATTTTGCGATATCCAAGTTAAACATCATTCTTGTAGTCCTGATGGATTTAATGGAATGAATAACCTCATGAATCAATATGATCCCATATATTTTTCCATGCCCTTCCACAAACCCTAATTCTTCAGGGGAAATTATGAAAGGAAGAATTGGTTTCAAGCAGTTAGTGATGGCCTTAATAATTATCTTATAAATGGCATTGCATAAGGCAATGGATTTGCACAACCCAGTAAGTCGGCATCCCATTCTTAGGAATGAGGGTGAAAAAGGTCACATTGAAGGAGGGAAGGATATGCTAAGTTTTTCTGGAGTCTTCCACAATTTGACAGACTTCTTCCTTAATCCATATCCTATAATTAGTGGAAGAAATTGACAGTGAAACCATCAAGACTAGTGGGCTTACCTTCCTACATTTGTCCCACCACTTATTTCACTTCCTTCATTAGAATTGGCTTCATTAATGAGTCATTATGTGCTTCTATCACTAGCTTAGGAATGTTTCTGGTAATACGTTCAATTTCCTCCCTTCTATCCAGTTTGGGTTCCTCCGAGATATTCTATAAGAAATGAGCGAGTTCCCCTTCAATATCATCCCTTTTTCATCCCACTCTTCGTCTTTGTGTTCCTCTCTCCTTCCTTAATCCAAGTGACCCTCGAAGTTTTCTTCCATAGAATCTCCTCTTGTTTTTCCCTTTCATCCAGCTAAACTAGGGTCCTCCCTTTTTCCTCATGAATATCATGGGACATGATGGGAGAGAACCTCCTCATGCCCTATTTTTAATGGATTTCCAATTTCTCTTTCAAGTAAACTTTGTATTCGAATATGTTACCAATCTCTTCTTTGTTCCATTTATTTATTCTACCTTTGAGGTATTTTAGATTTTTCTGGAACTTGAACATACTATGCCCATCTACTTCCCCTACCTCCTCCCACCATTGACGGACTATGTTTCCAAAATCTATATTTCTAAGAAAAAATTGCTCAAACATGAAATGTTTTTTGAATTGAGATCCTAAACCACTCCACCAGAGAAAAATCAGCCAATGTTATGATTCTGATGAGGGGAGTACTAGGTGTTGATGTATTTGTATCTTTGGAATGTATTCACTTGTATATTTTATATTGTATTTCATTGTAACCCAATGTTCCTTCGACCGGGAGAGTCGTTAATATAATAAATTCATGTAAAGTCATTTAGGTTAACCCTTCGTTGTAAGTCGGGGAAATAGTCCCCACAATTGAGTTGAGGTTAACCCTCCATTGTAAGTCGAGGAAATAGTCCCCGTAGTTGAGGGGTATTAGGGTTATTAAACTCTCGTAGTGAGGTCGGCCCTATTGTTATAGCTGATTTTACCACTCCAGGTGAATCACTCTAGTATGGCCTTCCCCTGTCCCTCTACAGACTCGTTAGACCCCTTGGACCATTTTTTGTCCTTTGATGTTTCCTAGGCCATCCCTATAAACATGTGAAAAATGATACATGTGAATTTTAAACCCCTAATCGCGTATATACACGGGTTTGACCCCTAAAACCGTGTACATCGGGAGAGAATTGAGAGAAAAGAAACTATAGTCCATTGTTGCCGGAACTTGTGCTTGAGTCTGCATCCCTTTGTCCCTTGGAGCACTTTTGTGTTCTTCCCAAGCTTGCCTTTTGCTTGTGAGCTTGCTATCAAGAGATGGAGGATTGAGATGGTGGAGGCCCAAGGGGGGATTCAGTTTCTCCAATTCGAATATGTGCCGATAGAGGTTGTATCCATTGTAATCTCTGATTTTATATTAATAGAAATATCTTTTCCTATCCAATAGTGTATGTTTGAATGAATATTTTATCCATGGATGACTTCAAATGCTTATACATTGTTGATTATATATGCTAGAAAATATCTAACACCAATATATATAGTATGCTTGTCTTGTTTACATGTTGTTGAGGAAGTGATTCATTAATTCAAGATAAAGTTGAAAAGCTCAACAGGGATCTACTTCAACCATCCGGAATAAGGTACAAGGTCTGATCCTTTAGTGTTAGATATTTGATTTCTATTGCATATTGGAAAGGATTGATTTCTAGAGTCAAGCTGTCTGTTGTGGTACCCCAAGCCATAGGAATTTCTCTCTGTAACAGAATTGGCGACTCCGCTTGGGAGTTCCTAGTATTTGTCCTTTAGGGGTTTTCTATTGGCATTCAATGACTTCGAATTGCTCTTTTTCTCTTGTTTCTGTGTCAGGTCTAGGGGTATGTTTGTATGGTAGTGTTTGATTGGTGTGAAGTTTGTCTCAGCTTGTCTATTTGCCTTTATTTTTATGCAACTTTCTTCCTGTACGCGAGTTTTGAACTCACAGTCGCGTATATACGCGGGTTTCATTGCTATTTCCGCGTACACACGCGGGTTTACTGTGAACAGTTGTGTATGCCCTTAGTTTTTCCTTCTAGAGGAATATGGATTGTTGCTGGGTGAATTTTGATGATTGTTGAGTCTCCTTTGATACTGCTAGAGTCTGTATACACCTCTATTTCTTACCATAGACATTTTTTTTAGGGTAAAATTTCTTTTTTGAAGAATGTTCTTGTCCCTGCATTTTCAATTTTTTGTTTTGGGATTAGTGCATTAGATTTATTTTACCTTAGTACTTTGCTTGAGTGTGCTTGTAGAGTCTGGGGGTTGTAGAGCTATTCTTTTGCTTTAATATCTCATTTTTATTTCAAAAAATCCAAAAATATTTGCTTATCATCATGCATTGCATCTTGCACTCTGCATAATACTTGCACTAGATTTGCTTTGGAGTATTAGTCAAGATTTCATAAAGGAAAGATTGCACTTGTCATTCGAAGAAAATTGTGCATTTCACATAGTAGCATACCCTGTTTCTCATGGACACAATGCATTTTCATTGATTGTTAGGTGCGGATTTTGCTTCATGTTGTGTCATAACGCCATTAGTTGCACGGACATATACCTCTTTTGAGTAATAAATCCAATTAAAATCAACGCTTAATTAAAATGAACTACACTATTTTATTTGATAGGGTTCACCAACAAGATTAGGTTTTAGGGTCTTGGAATAGTTCATTGTGAGTAAATTCTCCAAGACCACTAAACAACAACATGTATGTGTTTGTCCAGGTGAGTGTGTGAAATTCCTTGGTATAACCAATGTTTCTCAGGATCCTCTTCTCAAAAGGGAGTTAAGCACGAGGTAGTGTGAGCGGTTATTGACTGGGATGACCCCTAGTCATAACTGAGTAGCACTAGAGATATTCCTAGGTTTTTATTTGTATCTAGAGGCTCTTTTGAGAGTTTTGGGCTTTGCTACCCTGCCCATACGGTCAATCCCGCCTGCGATTGTCCACCTGAGAATTGATTATATTGAGGTGACCTTAGTGGCCTTACCTAGGATATTGAGGGGGTACTTTGCAGGGGTTATTCTGCGGGTGTCCCGGCCAGGTTGGGGTCGGACAGCACAGTCGCTTTACGCGTTGAATTTGAGGGCCACAATAATTGGTTACGTACCTCCGCTTGTTGTGTATGGGAGTCTGAAGCCTCTCCTAGGTGAGACATCCCTGCTTCATTTAGAAGCTCACTTATCCTACCCTTGATTGCTTGTGTTTGGTTTTAGATTTTATTCGTGATTGCTCTGTGCACATTAGATTTCCTAGGGTTTACGTAGATAGAGAGTCTTTTATATTTTTTGAGTCATTGTGGATTCAGGTGTGACGCCTCGTCGTTCTCGTCGTAGGACTTCTGCCTTCTACATATCCTCCTCCTTTGGGAGAGAGAAATAGACAGTCCAGGTGGACTACTTCGCACATTGATTCACACACGATGGGAGACCATGTAGAAGGTATTCCTGAACCACCTTCTCCCATTCAAGTGGAAGATGGGGAGTTTACTCCTAACTATGATCCATCATTTGATTTGACTAAGTTAGGTCCTGTAATTTCTGAGATAGGTACTTTTCATGATAGACCTGCTTACTCTAGTGTTGATCCCCCATTTACGCATTGCCAGTATGGAATTATGAAAGATCATGAGACTCATTTTGAACCCGTGAGCACCAGTTATGGTAGTTAGGGTATGTCTGGTTTTCCCACACATGATTTGGCATTCCATGTCGAGTCTGATTTTGAGCCTAACGCTATGCCTGGGGGCACTCTCATTCCTTACCATGCGGAAAGGTTTGGGAGAAAAAGTCACATTGCACCTTCCATCTCGGTAGTGGAAGCTACATCACATATTCCTCCTAGGTCTAGGGTTAGTGATCCTATTAGGATACCATATCTGAGACGAGTGACTATAGGGAATAACATGTACATAATTACATAGGTCCCTTCATCCTCTGTCCCTAGTTCTTCAAATGTTCACCATCCACCTCATTCACATGGTCCTTCAAGCCGGAACGTTGCTACGAGTCATGTCCGTACTGTGGTTACTCGACTAGTTGTGTCTTAGGTTCAAGTACTGCCCATTGTTTCGGGAGGCCATGTTACTACTTTCGGAGCATATATTCCTACTTCTGGAATGTATGTTCCTACTTCTGGAGCGTATATTCCTACTTACAAAGTGTCTCATGGGACATCTCATGCAATGACTTATGGACCCTATTATGGGACGCAGTATGGACAGGGTTATTCACCTTATGGGTGCGGGTATCAAAAACCCGCTTACTCTCCAAATTATGGCTTTGTAGCTCCAAATAGTCAAGGTACACCACACTATGGTGCTTCCATGCCACCCTATATGGGTCAAACTGGAGGAGGGCACTATGGCCAAGGCCATGGTGGTTATGGTAATCAGACCTATGCAAATCAGAAGTATCAGGGAGTGGTCCATGGACCTAATCATCCTAGGCTCCCTTTCCTTGCAATGCTGAATCTTCCTGACTTGTCGAGATTGACAAATGATCCTGTAGCTCATGACCCGGCTTGGCCGGCTGTCCCTACTAGGATTCCCTCGGACATACCCAAATTCGAGGGAAAACAAGGAGAGGATCCAAGCGAACATGTTACTACCAAACACCTATGGTGCTCTTCGAATTCCTTACACCAGGACTCAATCTGTTTAAGGTTGTTTCAACGCACCCTTACAGGGCCTGCCGCGAAATGGTATATAGAGATGCCTAGGGGGACATTCGCTTTGTTCGATGACCTAGTGATGAATTTTCTTAACCACTTCTAGCTATCAGTGCGTTATGACGTTGGTATAGAACTCTTGTCAACATTTCGGTAGGATAAAGCCACACATATCTCAGATCATATCCGAGAGCGGCATAGATGGAAGATGTTGATTAAAGTCTTTATAAAGCCGGAATTCCTCCTCAAATGGTTCCTTAAGTCATTATTGCCTTATATAGCGAAGGATGTTTCTACATCTGGAGTGCAAAATGAGAAACAAGCCATTTTTAGGGTGTAGGAAGTGGATTTGATTTATGCTCAATCCGGTTTGTTATATGGGATCATTCCTAATGCTCTGCGTTCTAGTTTCGGCCCCAAAGTTAAACCTAGATCACATGCCAATGGTATTGTTGGTTGTGCCAGTGCTAAAACTGTGGATTCAGTTGCAAAACAAGCCAGTAAATTGTCAATCAACCAATATGCTTTGGGACAAGCCACGGCTTCATCTCAACCCACCCAAACGGCAAGTGTGCTTTCAGTGCAATCATCGGGCCAGAAGGGTAACCAGCAGCCCGGATGGAATAAAAAGAAGGGTAAGAACAATCGTAAGGGTGGGAATAGGAATGAAAATGCTAATAATAGTGACTAGAACACCCGTAATGCTAGGGGGGACAAGCAAGCTAAACGTAAGGTTAAATTTCCTTAAAAGTTGTGTAAGGAAGATCACCTCACTTACTTGTGCCCTCGTATCATTAAAGCCTCGAGATTCTTAGCACAGGGCCTAGCTGTGTTGACTAACCCTTTACCTCACAATCAAAATATGAACTCGAGTACCCATGATAAGTCTGGTGGTGATCAAGATCCTCCGGAAAGTAGTGGTCGTGGTTGCATTAACATGGTACGTGCTGTGAATGTTGTGACCCATGCGAAGGACTATGGTTCATCACAACCCAACCCAGGAAAGGAACTTGATCCACCAGGGACTCCTTTGCGTATTGAAAAACCTATGGATAAATGTTATATCTGATTTTACCACTCCAGGTGAATCACACTTTGTATGGCCTTCCCCTGTCCCGCTGTAGACTCCTTAGACCCCATGGACCATTTTTTGTCCTTTGATGTTTCCTTGACCATCCCTAAAAACATGTGAAAAATGATACACATGAATTTTAAACCTATAAGCACGTATATACGTGGGCTTGACCACTAAAACCGTGTACATCGGGATGTGTACAAAATCCAAATCCTTTTGGAGCTTTCCTTGACATGGACCTGACTCACTTGACTCCTGGCCTTCCCTATGCCTTGAGATCGCTCGGATTCGACCTTTCATTACCCCTTTGAAAAGCTATATAAGGAACTCTATGGTACATTGAAGGCATATGAGAGAATTGAGAGCAAAGAAACTTTAGTCCATTGTTGCCAGAACTTATGCTTGAGTCTGCATCCCTTTGTCCCTTGGAGCACTAGTGTGTTCTTCCCACGCTTTCCTTTTGCTTGTGATCTTGCTATCGAGAGATGGAGGATTGAAGTGGTGGAGGCCCAAGTGGGGGATTCAGTTTCTCCAGTTTGCAAATGTGCCGTTAGAGGTTGTATCTTGTAATCTCTTATTTATATTAATAGAAATATATTTTCTTGTCCAATAATGTGTGTTTGAATGAATATTTTATCCATTGGATTATGACAAATGCTTATACATTATTGATTATATATGCTAGAATAGATCTAACACCATGATATATAGAATGCTTGTATTGTTTACTTGTTGTTGAGGAAGTAATCTATCAATTCAAGCTGAAGTTGGAAAGCTCAATGGGGATCTACTTAAACCATTCGGAATAAGGTACAAGGTCTGGTCCTTTAGTGTTATACATTTACTTTCTATTGCATATTGGAAAGGAATGATTTCTGGAGTCAAGCTGTCTGTTGTGGTACCCCAAGCCATAGGAATTTCTCTTCATAACAGAATTGGCGACTCCGTTGGGGAGTTCCTAGTAGTTGTCCTTTGGTGGTTGTTTTATTGACATTCAATGAATTTGAATTGCTCTTTCTCTCTTGTTTCTGTATCGGGTCTGGGGGCATGTATGCCTGGTAGTGTCTGATTGGTGCGAATTTTGTCTCAGCTTGTCTGTTTACCTCGATTTTATGCACCTTTCTTCCTGTACACGAGTTTTTAACTCACAATCGCGTATACACACGGGTTTCTCTGGGATTTCCGCGTATACATGCGGGTTTACTGTGAACAGTCGCATATGCCCTTAGTTTTTCCTTTTTGTGGAAGTTAAATGGTTGCTGGGTGAAGTTTGATGTTTGCTGAGTCTCCTTTGGCACTGCCTGAGTCTGTTTATACCTCTGTTTCTAACCAGAAACGTTTTTTTAGGCTAATTTTTTTTTTAAGAAGGTTCTTGTCATGGCATTTTCTATTTTTTGTTTGGGATTAGTGAATTAGAGTTCTTTTACCCTAGTGCTTTGCTTGAGTGTTGTTTGTGTATGCTTGCAGAGTCTAGGGGTCGTAGAATCATTTTTTTGCTTTTTGTATCTCATTTTATTTCAAAAAATCCAAAAACATTTGCTTATCATCATGCACTGCATTTTGCATTTTGCATTGTACTTGCACTAGATTTGCTTTGGAGTACTAGTTAGGACTTCATATAGGAAAGATCGCATTCATCATTTGAAGAAAAATTGTGCATTTCACATAGTAGCATACCCTATTTTCATGGACACAATGCATTCGCATTGATTGTTAGGTGTGCATTTTACTTCATGTTGCGTCATAACACCATTAGTTGCACAGTCATATCCCTATTTTGAGTAATAAAGCCAATTAAAATCAATGCTAAATTAAAATGAATTACACTCTTTTCTTTTCTAGGGTGCACCAACAAGCTTAGTTTTTAGGGTCTTGGAATAGTTCATTGTGAGTAAATTCTCCAAGACCATTAAACAACAACATGTATGTGTCTGTCCAGGTGAGTGTGTGAAATCCTTGGTATAACTAGTGTTTCTCAGGATCCTCCTCTCAAAAGGGAGTTAAGCACGAGGCAGTGTGAGCGGTTATTGATTGGGATGACCCCTAGTCATAACTGAGTAGCACCGAAGATATTTCCAGGATTGTATTCGTATCTGGGGGCTCTTTCAAGAGTTTCGGGCTTTTATACCCTGCCCATACGGTCAATCCCGCCTGCGACTGTCCACTTGAGCATTGATTATATTGAGGTGACCTTAGTGGCCTTACCTAGGATATCGAGGGGGTACTTTGTAGGGGTTATTCTATGGGTGTCCCGGACAGGTTTGGGTCTGACAGCACAGTCTCTTTACATGTTGAAGCTGAGGGCCACAATAATTGGTTACGTACCTCTGCTTGTTGTGTATGGGAGTCTCAAGCCTCTCCTAGGCGAGACATACTTGCTTCATTCGGGAGCTCACTTATCCAGCCCTTGTTTGCTTGCATTTGGCTTTAGATTTTATTAGTGGTTGCTCTGTGCATGATAGTTTGCCTAGGGTTTGCGTAAATAGAAAGTATTTTTTATTTTTTGAGTCATTGTGGATTCGGGTGTGGCTCCTCGCTGTTCTCATCATTTAGCAGGACTTTCACCTTCTACTTCTCCTCCTCCTTTGGGAGAGAGACCTAGACAGTCCAGGAAGACTGTCTCACACATTGATTCATACACCATGGGAGACCATATAGAGGATATTCCTGAACCACCTTATCCCATTCGTGTTGACGATGGGGAGTTTACTCCTACTTAAGACCCTTCACCCGACTTGGCTGAGTTTGGTCCTGTGATTTCTGAGATAGGAACCTTTCATGATAGACCTACTCACTCTAGGGTTAATTACCCATTGATGCAATACCGGTATGGAATGCCATAGGATGCTGAGACTCATTTTGAATCCGCAAGCACTAGTTATGGTAGTTATGGTATGTTTGGTTTTCCTACACATGATTTGGCATTTCATGTCGAATCTGAATTCAAGCCAAACACTATGCCTGGGGGCACTCTCATTCCTTACCATGCGAAGAGGTTTGGGAGCACTAGTCACATTGCACCTTCCGTCCCAGTGGTGGAAGTTACATCACATATTCCTCCTAGGTCTAGGGTTAGCGATCCTATTAGGATACCAAACCTGAGACGGGTAATGATAGGGAATAGTATGTACATTATTACTCAGGTCCCTTCGTCCTCGGTCCCTACATCTTCAAATGTTCACCCTCCACCTTCTCCACGTGGTCCTTCGAGCCGAAACGTTGCTACGAGTCATGTCTGTACTGCGGTTACTAGACCGGTTGTGTCTCAGCTTCATGCACCACCCGTTGTTTCGGGAGGTCATGCTCATACTTCTAGAGGTTACATTCCTACTTCCGGAATGTATATTCCTACTTACGGAACATATGTTTCTACTTACGGAGTGTCCCATGGGACATCACATGTGATGAATTATGGACCCTATTATGCGACGTAGTATGGATAGGGTTCTTCACCTTATAGGGGTGGATATCCACAACCTGCTTACTCTTGTAACTACGGCTTTGTAGCTCCTAATAGTCAAGGTCCACCACACTATGGTGTTTCCATGCCACCCTATACGGGTCATACAGGAGGAGGGCACTATGGCCAAGGCCATGGTGGTAATCAGACCTATATGAATTAGGGAGCGGTCCATCGACCTCATCATCCTAGGCTCCCTTTCCTCACAATGCTCAATCTTCCTGACTTGTCGAGATTAACGAACGATCCTGTGGCTCATGACCCAGCTTGGTCGGCTGTCCCTACCAAGCTTCCTTCGAACATACCTAAGTTCGAGGGCAAACTGGGAGAGGATATGGGCAAACACGTTACTACGTTTCACCTATGGTGCTCTTCGAATTCCTTACATTAGGACTCCATTCATTTGAGTCTATTTCAACGCACCCTTACAGGGCCTACTGCGAAATGGTATATAGAGATACCTAGGGGAGATTTCGCTTTGTTCGATGACCTTGCGATGACTTTTCTTAACCACTTCAAGCTACCAGTGTGTTATGACATTGGTACTGAACTCTTGTCAACATTTTGGCAAGATAAATCCACACATATCTCTGATCATATTCAAGAGTGTCGTAGACGGAAGAGGTTAATTAAATCCTTTATACTGCTAGAGTTCCTCCTCGAGTGGTTCCTCAAGTTGTTATTGCCATATATAGCGAAGGATGTTTCCACATCCGGAGTGCAGAATGAGGAACAAGCGATTTTTAGGGCGCAGGAACTAGACTTGATCTATGCTCAGTTCGGTTTATTATATGATATTATTCCCAATGCTCCGCGTTCCAGTTTCGACCCCAAAGTCAAACCTGGACCACATGCCGATGGCATTGTGGGTTGTGCAAGTGCGAAACCCGTGGATTCGGTTGCAAAACAAGTTAGTCAATTGTCAATCAACCAATCTGCTTTGGGACAAGCTATGGCTTTGTATCAACCCACCCAAATAGCAAGTATACTTTCTGTGTAATCGTCGGACCAGAAGGGTAACCAGCAGCCCGGACAAAATAGAAAAAAGGGTAAAAATAATCGTAAGGGTGGGAATAAGAATGAGAATGCTAATGACAAGAACGACCGAAATGCTAGGGGGGACAAGCAAGCTAAACATAAGGTTAATTTCCCTTGTAAGTTATGTAAGGACAATCACCTCACTTATTTGTGCCCTTGTATTGAGGAAGCCTCGAGATTCTTGGCACAGGGCCCAGCTGTGCTAACTAACCCGTTACCGCACAATCAAAATATGAACTCGAGGTCCCATGACCAGTCTGGTGGTGACCAAGATCCACCGGAGGGTAATGGTCATGGTTGTATTAACATGGTACGTGCTGCGAAAGTTGTGACCCATGTGAAATATTATGGTTCTTCACAACCCAGCCCAGGAAAAGAGCCTGATCCACCAGGGTCCCCTTTGCATATTAAGAAACCTATGGATAAACCTGAAGTTGCACCTCGCATTCCTAAGGGAGTCCTTAAGCATTCGGGGAATAATCCAAATGCCCAAGCCACCCAGAACTATTCAGTTGTTGAGGATTTGGGCCACACTCCTTGTGTGATGTCTGCATTGGAAGTGCTTCAAAGTTGTCCTTCGCAAAGGAAGGCGTTGCTTTCTGCCCTTGGTGTGAATGATGATGATTCTTCCTCCGTGATCAAATTTGAAACCGCAAGACTTCAAACTCACTTGCCTTACTATGTGTCTCTTTTGATTCACGTAGAATGTCTTAATATGATCGTCAAGTGCACTATTCTTGATGAAGGCGCCGCTGCTTCTGTGATGTCTTTATCCTGTTGGAAGGGTTTGGGTTCCCCTGAGCTGTATAAATCAGCGACCATGTTAACTATGTTCGATGGGAGATATTTTAGGCTGCACGACATCCTTCCTTCCCTTAAAGTCTGTTTGGGAGGGAAGACCATTGCGATAGAGGTCAAGGTGGTTGATGCACCCCTTGACTACAATCTCTTGCTGGGTAGGAACTGGATGTACAGTATGCAAGCCATTGCTTCTTCCCTGTTTTGCGTTGTATGCTTTCCACATAACGAGAAGATCGTAACGATTGATCAAACCACATTCAAGAATCCGTCTTTTACCACATCTTCAGGAGCTTCAATCCTGATCATTGAACACTCTCAGCCGACAACTGGGAGTGTGGGTGTAGGCACGTATCCATCCCTCATGGAAAGCTTTAGTTGTCCTACACCAATCCTTATGATAGGATCTAGTTCCAATGAGG
Source organism: Pseudotsuga menziesii (assembly GCA_001517045.1). Classification (NCBI taxonomy): domain Eukaryota; kingdom Viridiplantae; phylum Streptophyta; class Pinopsida; order Pinales; family Pinaceae; genus Pseudotsuga; species Pseudotsuga menziesii. The sequence goes on from LPNX010368516.1 coordinate 540,607, forward strand.
CTTCGACATATACGAGATCGGTGTCTTTTCATACGAGTCATATGGAAGATCCTTAGATTCTTCCTACATCGAGTACTTTGAGTGAGCCCATCGTGACGGACGTGCCATTTCCTGCAACTATGATAGTTTATCAAGATAATCTCGAGTGTGTTGCAGAGCCTAGTCCTTCCTCTTCGCGAACGAAAGAAGAGGACCGTTATGTGCTACCAACATGGGAAGTATAGTATTCTCACACACATGACTTCCTTGATACAGTTTTCCCTTCAGATGAAGCGATTATTGAGGCTATGTTGGGAGTTGAGCCACCATGGGGGGAACTCCATCATAGATCGTACTTTCTTCCCGAGTTTGACCACTTGGAGCGTGAGGATTTTAGGGCGGTTCTTAGTCAGAGAGTTGGTAGTCCTATGGTTCCATTAAGCTCTCCTTGTCCGATGGCTGATAGAAACATGGTGAACATATCTTCAATGATTCCTATCAACATCTCTCGCAATCCTGGCATGATAGAGAATGTCTATATTGGGGCAGAATGTTCCCATGCTGAGATTCTAGAATACACCGAGCTATTTAAGGAATTCTATGATATTTTTGCTTGGTATTACGACAAGATGCCAGGTATTGACCCTCGTATTGTCGAGCACGAGATTAAGACTTACCCCAACGCTAAGCCTGTTCGACAATAGTTGCATGTGGTGAATCCAAGGAAAGCACCTGTGATTAAGGCAGAGATGGAGAAGCTATTGAAAACCGGTTTCATCTATCTCGTTCCCTTGACAGAGTGGGTTTCAAACCCCGTTCTAGTGGATAATAAGCAGGGACCGATCCACATATGTACTAATTTCCCTGATTTGAATCGTGCCTGTCCTAAGGATAATTTCCCCACACCATTTATTGATCAGATTTTGGATGAGTGTGCGGGTAGTGAGGTTTTTTCCTTCATGGATGGATTTTTCAGATATAATCAGATACAGATTAAACCTGAGGACCAACATAAGACTGCATTTATTTGTCCTTGGGGAACATTTGCATATCGGAAAATGCCTTTCGGCCTTAAAAACACCGAAGATACGTTTCAACGAGCAATGACCTTGATCTTCCACGATCTCAAGTCAATTATTGAAGTATTTTTGGATGACCTTGCTGCTCATTCTCGTATGAGAATGCATCATCCCTATCACTTGAGATTGGTATTCGAAATATGCCGGCACTATTCGGTTAGATTAGATCCTCATAAGTGCATCTTTTGTGTGAAGTCAGGTCATTTGTTAGGATTCATCATCTCTAAAAAGGGTATAAGAGTCGACCCTTTGAAGGTTGAGGCAATACTTCAGTTGTCTCCCCCAAAGAATATTCATCATCTTCAATGTTTGCAAGGCATGGAAAACTTCTTACAAATATTTGTTGTCAACTTTGCCAATTTGACTAGAGGATTCATGCATCTCTTAAAGAAGGACACCCCCTTTTATTGGGATGAGCAAGCCCGGGAGTCCTTCGATGCACTCAAGCGAGCCCTAGCATTGGCCCCAGTGATTAGTCCCCTGGACTATAGCCGTGATTTTCTATTATATGTGGTTGCGTCATTAGAGACGATTGGTATGGTTTTGGTTCAAGAGGATGAGGAGCTCCAAGAGCATGTCATATATTATTTGAGCCAGAACTTTATTGATGCATAGATTCATTATTATCATGTCGAGAAGCTTGCTTTAGCTACCGTACATGTGGTTCAGTGGTTGAGACATTATATTCTCCTTCATCAGACCTTGGTTATAGCCCATGTCAATCCGTTTCAATTCGTCCCCACCCAAATGATGATTGGGGGAAAATATAATAAATGGATTGTCATTTTGCAAGAATTCGATCTCAAGTTTGTTTTGGAAAAATTGAAGAAGTCTTTAATTTTTGCAGAGCTTATATCGGATTTCCCGAGCGAGGCCGAGGAGTTGGTTTGTGAAGATACGTTTGTTGATGAACACATCTTCTTAATCTCAACTTCAGACCCAAGGAATGGGGATATCATAATCTATTTACAAACATTGAAGGCCCTTACCCACCTCTCGCAAGATGAACGATGACGATTACGTCACGTCTCTAAGAACTACCTCATAGTGGATAACACTTTGTACCACCGTGGGGTAGATTCCATTTTATGATGTTGTTTGACTCATGAAGAGGTCGAGGTTGTGCTGAATGATTGCCACGAAGGGGCGTGTGGTGGTCATTTATCTGGGCTTTCTATAGCTCAAAATATTTTAAGAGCAGGTTATTTCTGGCCGTCGATCTTTAAGGATTGTGTTGATGCGGTCAAGAGGTTCCACCCCATTATCACCATTGGTCCCTTCACTAAGTGGGGGCTCGATTTTATGGATTGCAACCCAGTTTTGGCTGGGGGGCACCATCATATTATAGTGGCTGTTGATTACTTCACAAAATGGGCTGAGGCTATGCCTACAGTAAAATCTGATGGTGAGACAGCCACTCACTTCGTATTCAACCAAATTATTTCTCGGTTTGGGATTCCGAAAGAGCTTGTCACTGACCATGGCTCACACTTTCAGAACCGTATGATGGAAGAGTTGGCATCGAAGTTAGGGTATAAGAAAGAGAATTCCTCTTCTTACTACCCTCAAGCGAATGGACAGGTAGAAGCAGTGAATAAATCACTCAAATCCATTCTGCAACGAACCATTGCACAAAGCAAGAATAATTGGCACATCATGTTATATCCTACTTTGTTGGCATATCGAACCACTGTTAAGACTGCCACTGGTTTTTCTCCATATCAACTTGTACATGGAGTGGAGTCGATATTTCTAGTTGAATGCAAGATTCCTTCTTTGAAGCTAGTTGTAGAACTCTTACCAGACACTTCATGATTGGAGGAACGTTTGGTTCACCTTGAGCAACTTGATGAGAAACATTGGGATGCCTTGGTGGCTCTAGAAGTCAATAAACATCGAGTAAAGGTCTAGTATGATAAGTCTGTCCGTCCAAGGAGGTTTAGTAAAGGAGACTTGGTTCTTTTGTGGGATCAACTGAAAGAACCCTTGGGGGCAGGGAAATTTAATACTATGTGGTGGGGTCCTTACATGGTCAAGCGTGTGTTAGAGAAGGGTGCATATGAGTTAGCAGATTACAAAGGAAGGGCCTTGGCGGATCCTAGAAATGGGATCTATCTTAATAAATACTGTGCATGATCTTCAGCCAAGGCTGCTTATTGTATATTATTGTACAGTTTTGCATAGTTAGGTCTTTTTCTTATTGTGATCGGGTTTGTGACTAGTTTCTATTTCTTTTGGCAGATGTCAATGGAATCTTCCACCTACATAGGATTCATAGATGGTGCGAGCCATCACACTCAACACTCAGCCTCTACTGCTTGGGTGATTTATACTCCTATGGATCAGGTACTATCTTCAGGAGGCGTATGCCTACGGCCATCTTCCAACAATGTTGCTGAAAATAGTGCCATCATTGAGCTTCTATGGGATGCCATTTCACATGGTGTTCTCTCTCTTGAGGTAAGTCTTGATTCGAAGTTAGTAGTGTCATAGCTTAATGGTTTGTACCATGTTAGAGATCTGATGTTATTGAGAAGATTCTTACATGTGACATTGTTAGAATGACAATTTGACAATATAACATATATACATATTCTAAGAAATAATAATTAAGTTGTTGACTCATATGCTAACTACGTGTTAGATTCGCATTTGTTTCATTCACAGTAAATTAATCACAAACACAATTTTTACACTTGTAAATAAATAAACTGATCACCATAAAAATTTTATATATAAAAACCAAAATGTGATAATACATAGTGTCATGATACAAAATTGGGGCTCTCAAGCCACCAGCACATAATACACGGTAGTACAAAATGTATACACTCCCAGGTGTCTAATCCTGTGGAGGAGGAGGAGGGTTGTGATCATGGAAGGTCACTACGGCTCTAGCTATCCATCGGAATAATCGCACTCATGCGCGTGGTACACCCAGCACCTACTGTTGCATGACCTCAGGAAAGTCCTTGACTTGCACCATGGGAACCCTATGTGTCAGTCTCACAAAATTGGTATGAATGCTCTGGAGCATCCACTCCGCATCCACACCCGTGATATCATCTCCTCTTCCCCTCTGTCTATGACGTGGGAAGCCTTCTGGACACCATGGTCCCACATCTGCACATAAATGGTAGATGTCACTATGTATTGTCATGCAAAAATATGTCTTTTTTATTCCATATAATCAAGAAAACACAAAAAAAAAAAACTCAAAAAATTTAAAAAAGAGAGGGTCGAGATTCGTTACCTATATCGCCTGTTGGAGTAGGGCCCCATAGCTATAGGAAAAGCTCCCATTTTGGCGGATAGACAGTTTTGGCAAAGTTATAAGAGATAAGGTAAAGATATGATGTCGTAGCATGTTTCTAGTTGTAGAGCAGAGCCAGAAACTATGACTATCGGGACAGAGAATTCAAAGAAGACGACAGTACTTGAGCAGCCGAGAGGAGAGAGCTCACCCACTGCATTCAAGGCAGCGGCAGAAGACAGGAGGGCTCAGATACCCTCATAAAGGAAAAAGGGCAACAAGGCCAAGGTATTGAAGACAAAGGACAGAAAAGGGAAGCAGTGCATAGTACCCATGGTCAGCGTCGAGAAGCATGGAAGACTGCAGAGAGCTATGGTATGATGGAAAGTGGCTACCCCAAGTACAGATATGCCGATTGTCACTAGTTAAGGTTTTTGGGTTACTGTTGGGAAAGGCCCACAGTGTTGTAATGGAGAGACCTTCGGGCCGCCTATAAAGGGATGTATGTTTTATTGTAAAAGGTTAGCTAGTAAGATGTAAACTGTATTGTAAAAGGTTAGCCAGTTGGATAACCTGTAGCGAGTAGTCTGTTAGCTCACAGTTACCTTGTATTGTATTAGAGTTGAGCTCTGGTTCCATATTCAGTCTGTAGTATCTTACTGTAACCAGCAGCTAGCTCATAGAGCTGGTATGAACAATCCGTAGGGATTGACAAAGAGAGAGAGAGAGAGAGAGAGAGAGAGAGAGAGAGAGAGAATATTGTAAGAGGGCAATATAGAAATAGAGAAGAGATCGAGGAGAGAAGGGCTCCAGGCAGTGAGTGCGGAGTTACCCAGAAGATCTCTAGCTGCACACAGGTTGTAGCAGAACTATGTACTCTCTCAAGATATAATAAAACACAGTTCTGTGGACGTAGCTTCTACCCTAGAAGTGAACCATGTAAAACCAGTGTGTGATGTGATTATTTCATGTGATTGTATTTACTTGTTGTATCTGTCACTCATTACGTGAACTTTGCTTACAGTTAAATGTATGTATGTGTTATTCAGTTCACAACATTATAGAAGGATAAATGCAAGTTGAAGTCTTTAAGTATTATGTATAAGAGTTTGTCTATGTTTCACTCAAGACAGTTAAGAGTCATAGTGTAAAGCAGCCTTGTACGTTGAGTCCTGTAAGTCGAACACAAGTAACGCTAAGTAAACTGAGCCGCAGCGGTGGGATATCACAGGGAGGCGATATCGCACCATTAGAGGAGCTGTGGTGCGCGATACCACAGGTTAAGGATCGAGCGTAGGAGATAGTTACGTGTTTCCCAGGACGCGGCGATGCGATAAGGGCTAGATTCATCGCAAGTAAGAGGAAACTGCACATCGCGGAGAGAGAGCTCGCAGGTTAAGAAGAGCTACGAGACGCACACAGGATGCTATAGAACCTGGTCGAAGACACTTGAGTCTTTGGCCAACCCATTAGAATCACTTTGGGTGAGACTTCAGACCACTCTACGATCTGTCACTGAAAGGACCAATGAGCTAGGGGTGTTGTTGGTACATTACAGTAAACCCGGGTCTGCCCATAGCAACCAACAAATGGTTCCGTTGCCGTTTTTGAACAAATTGAGCACTGATATTCTATTGGAATCCTACTAAATATGAACTCAACCAGTGGGTTGGGTCTAAGGAGAAAGAGTTTGCCGAACACGAGAACAAGAGTCCTAGACTAAGTACAGAGGCCTGGTTACAAAAAAATATCTTAACAGACCTGCATACGATATTTTTTGCGACCTATGGAAGCGAGCTTTACGACTGGTTATCAAATTTGACTGATAAGAACATATTCAAGAAGAAGAGAAACATTGTCTGGACAATGGAGCTGATTCAGACCATGAAGAACCTTGATAATCCCATTACGAGGACAACAGACTTCTGGCTTGCGAGTGTGCTAGAAGGCTTCGTCACAGAGTTTGCAGTTGAACAGACAAAAAGATTCAGTAAGGTTGAGCGGTACTTCTTCAAAGGATATCGTGGTAAGTAACTAAAATATTTAAACTTTTCCATTAAGATGTTATTACATGAAAATGAGTAATGGATATGGTTTCAGATCAATGAGTTAACAAACTGTAATGTCACAAGAGTTTGAGCATGATTTCGATGACATTGGATGTACATGTAGTGGAAAGAAATACAAAGTAGATTTCAGATCTCCCATATTTGAAGACAGTTCAGATAGTACTAGACAACAGAGTCATATCCATATAGATAGAACAAAAGAGGGTATCCCTTACCACCCTTATACCCCACAGAAATAGATCAGGACTTAGAACAATCCCGTAGGAACTCCATCTAGTAGCTCCTAGACAGTACATACTACTTCTACATCACCTCCACCTACACTGTCGAGTGGTAGTAACACAACAAATCAGCATCCACCACGTAGAAATAGAATGGGGGATGATATGAAGCTACCTATCTTTAAGGGTACAGGGGCAGAAGACCCAGAGCAGCATTGGTTTCTATGTGAAGCCGTGTGGACCATTAAGGTAATCCATGATGATAATATTAAACTTGTACAGCTGGTCACCACACTTAGGGAACGAGCCTTCACATGGTATATGAAGTATACCTCAACAATACCCAGAACACTTATACAAGTTCGGACTGCCATGATTAAAGAATTTAAGAAGCCCAAGTCCGAGTCGTAGTGTATCACAGAGCTGAAAGACATTAAACAGTTACCTACAGAGTCAGTGTGGGACTTTGATCAGAAATTCAAAGCCCTTATAGACCAAGTTAGCTTTGAGTTTGCACCGGAACAGCATAAGGAATGGTTCATTGCAGCACTGCTTCCACATATTAGACATCCACTGATGCAACAGAGACTCCGTACATAGGATGAAGTGTTGGAGATGGCAATGAAACTAGAGGCATCACCTCTAGCTTTGACCAGTACAGGTGTGACAAACCTGCAAAACCATTTAGCAAATCTCACGTTACAGATGCATGAGATTAGAAAAGGAAAAGAGATTGCACAAGACATATGGTGTATAAAGTGTAAAGCACAAGGCCATACTAAAGATAACTATCCAGTATTTGTAGAATATCTAGCAACTGGGGCTTCTAACCCCTTACCACAGACCCACGGGCCATGGTGTGAAATATGCAAAACAATAGGACACCCACCTCAGCAATGCCCTCTACTTTAGAAGTACGTCCAGACACCTAAGAACTTATACTGTTTCTTCTGCAAGTCCGTAGGCCACGATGAACATGATTGCCGAGCCTATGATCTCATGGTCAGGAGCAAGCAATACTTGTACAGAGTCCAATTAGAAACATAGGGTCCAGTAGCAGGACCATAGCATGATCCGGCTCATGTTGGCCGTGGAGGAGGATTCAGAGGACGAGGACGTGGAGGAGGCTTTGGCCATGGAGAAGGCTTTGGCCGTGGTCGCAGACCAATCACTTGTTATAACTGTGGAGTTCTAGGACATTATGCTAGGGACTATCAGAGCCCCACCACCACATGTAACTATTGCAAATCTTACAATCACACTATAGAAGAATGTCCTACCTTAATAGCTAAGATCAGAGAACCTAAGCCAGCAATACACCAAAACATCTAGCTTATCGCTGCTGAGCAGAAACAGCCAAAACCAAGAGTCAACATTGTGACTCGTAGTGGTGCTTCCACCAATGGGACATCGTAGGATATTGAAAGAACACAGGTCAGGAGTGGGTGCACAAAGCTCCTAACAAAGAAACACCACTTGACCTACAAAAGAATAAAAAGACATTTCAGGAAGCTAAGATTTTTTTTGATGACCCTATGCAATCAGGATCGCAGGTACCACCGTCTAGGGGTGTACTGCAGCAAGCACCTTGTGGCGTTAGCCCTGTATAGATATCACAGGCTACCACATCAGGCGCTTGCGACGAGGACGAGTTGGCAGGAAGTGTACAATGCTTCCTGCAGAGTTGTTTAAAACTCATGAGAAATGAGCAAGCTATCGAAGAACTTCAACGCATGATAGATCAGTGTCAGCCATCTTCTTTCGTGAGCAGTGCACATTGTGTTGTTCATAATATTATGGGACATACAAGAACAGGAAGAGAGATGCGACTCACAGCACAGGTTGGAGAATTTGAAATGGATGAGGTGATCCTAGATCTAGGATGAGAGGTAAATGTTCTGACTAAGCAGACATGGGAACAGATGGGTAGCCCTAATTTAGTCAGATTTCCTATCCATCTGAGATGAGCTAATCAGCAGTGGGTATCACCCCTGGGTTGATTACCGCAGGTGCCAGTTGACATTGACAGAGTTCGCAGCTCTGCGGACTTTGAAGTTATAGAAATTATTGGCGATAGTAGACCATATCCAGCATTACTAGGCATTGATTGGGCAATCAGTAACATGGCCATTATCAACTTAAAGAGAACACAAATGACCTTTGAGGACATGCAGATCTGGGTCATCGCACCGTTAGATCCTCTTTAGGGTCCTAGATACATTGAACCTATCCAAGCAGAGGAAGAGGCACGTAACATGGAGAGTCTCTATCAGATGACTATGAACTAGAGAGACTACATCAATCCAACCATAGAAGGGAACATTAGTTGGCGATGCAACAGCTCATGCGCATCAGATTCAGATGTTGGTCTAGAAAACTGGCAGAACAAACTTTACGAAGTCTCAGCGCGTAGATGTGCGTTTATGACTAAGTCATTGCGATGGATTGGTGCAGAGATCAACGAGATTCCATCATTTCATGGTATAACAGATATCCAGGACTTTCTCACGCAGTTTGAACAACAAATTCCTCATGAGCAGAGGATTGTAGCTATGGACCTTGCAGTACGAGCCACACTTGCAAGATGTTGGTATGCACATAAAGAGAATATCGCATCATGGGATGATCTTAAGAGATTGATGGCGATCAGATTCTCTACCAATAGAGAGTATGTCCAGCAGAAATACATAGGAGAAAGGGACCTCAGGTCACATATTCAGACGTGTGAACAAAATTGGTCGAACATTCCCGAGGATGAATGGATTCACCGATTCATTCACACTTTGGACACAGTTCCAATGAACTGGTACACAGAGACTGAATTGTGCAAGGGAATGACTACATGGCCACTTATGATAGATAGCTTTCTACTCACCTTCGCTTTTGAATCTGAGTATCCAAGTGTTGATAAGGCCCTAGATGTAATAAATATTAAGATATTTGAGGATTGTACCCTATCAGTACACACTCAACCTGAGTGGGCCATCCAGTTAGAATATGCGCTCGAGTGCTATAACTTCGAAGCAGAACCAGCAGATGAGGATCCTTGCAACATCAACATTCCGGAGTCAGAGGGGACTCGCGATGTTGATGGGCCAAAGCTATAGATTCCAACAATCATAGAACCGATCAAGATTAAACATATCAAGATTGGCACAGACACAGATACCACAAATGAAAGGCTAGCGCAGCTGCTTGCCTTAGAGGAAGACAGGTTCATCGCAAGATTCCATCAGAAAATGCAGAAGGCATGAGAGAAATCTTGGCATGACAGGCATGTCAAGAACAAGATTTTTCAGATAGGATACCTTGTCCTCCTCTATGACAGTAAGTTTGTGAAGGTTCCAGGGAAATTCAAGATGCATTGGTTGGGGCCATACCAGATTCAACAAGTTACAGATGGAGGAGCCATTCAGCTTAGAAAACTGAACAGGGAGCTTCTTCCCACTTTCATTAATGGCAGTAGGCTTAAGCTTTACAGTGCTAGCCACTCCATACCCCAGCCTTAACTCAGACAGTTATGAGAGTGTAGATGTCTAGTGTAGTTGAAAGGAGGCATCACACCAGTAGTTACTCTACACCAGCAGGTAAAAAGCATTCCTATGAGGAGATTTCAAAAAAAAAAACTGTTTAAAGTTTGTTTTGCATAGGTGAGGCGATGTGACATCGCGGTAAGGCGATGATTCCCCGTGCCACGTCTCCAGTTTTGAAAAATGACAGAGGGCCAGTCAATTCACCTTCTGACAGGCAGTTAATGAAGAAATGACTAGTATACCTTACCATAGATTTGGCAATAGCATATTAAATTTTCTAGATTTAGTAAATCTTCGACGAGACCAACACCTGCACACAAGGTTCGAGGGAAATTTGATCATATTTCAGCATTTAATGAGGATCGAAATGACAGGTGTGGTCTCATCCATGCATTAATACCACCGATGGGTTCAGCCTAGATGACCATTGCATCCGGGATTACAGCCTTCAGCATAAAAGCAGAGATCATTCATTCAAGACGGTTACTATTGCAAAGAGCCGAGAGCTATAGAGTAACTTGTTAAGTTTTCCCTATGCAGAGCTAATTTCATTATAGAGTGCTGTGATTTCCCTATTTCATAGCCATTGCCAATCCAAAGTATTGCACTGAGTGGGTTCTGTCCGAGGAGGAACCTATAAAAGACATTTTGGAAAGGTTCGAGCGTGGAGGCCTTGTGTCCGCTATGGTGACACCACCCAAGAGTATGAAACCAAGTTCATCACAGGTCAGACAGCTGCCAAGGATGAGGAGTCAAGCTCAGAGAGTAGACGAGTCCAGCCTAGAACAGCGAAAAAGGAAAAGGAGGAAAGTAAAAGTGAGAAACAGAAAGAGAAGACCAACTCAGATGGCTATGCACGTGGAGTTTCCCAGAAGATCTCACAGAAAGAAAAAAGGACCAAGAAGCAAGCATCCTAGATGCAAAGCAGAGCCGGAAACTATGACTATAGGGACAAATAAGTCAAAGAAGATGATAGTACCTGAGCAACCGAGAGGAGAAAGCTCACCCACTGCATTCAAGGTAGCGGTGGAAGACAAGAGGGCTCAGCTACCCTCATAAAGGAAAAAGGGCAACGAGGCCAAGGTATTGAAGATGAAGGACAGAAAAGGGAAGCGGTGCACAGTACCCAGGGTCAGCACCGGGAAGCACGAAAGACTGCAGAGAGCTGTGGTATGATGGAAAGTGGCTACCCCAAGTACATATATGTCGACTGTCACTAGTTATGGTTTTTGGGTTACTGTTTGGAAAGGCCCACAGTGTTGTATGGCGAGACCTTCGGGCCGCCTATAAAGGGATGTATTTTGTATTGTAAAAGGTTAGCTAGTCAGATGTAAACTGTATTGTAAAAGGTTATCCAGTCGAATAACCTATAGCGAGTAGTCTCTTAGCTCACAGTTACCTTGTATTGTAATAGAGTTGAGCTCTGGTTCCGTATTCAGTCTGTAGTATCTTACTATAACCAGCAATTGGCTCATAGAGCTGGTATGAACAATACACAGGGATTGACAGAGAGAGAGAGAGAGAGAGAGAGAGAGAATATTGTAAGAAGGCAATATAGAAATAGAGAAGAGATCTAGGAGAGAAGGGCTCTAGGCAGTGAGTGCAGAGTTACCCAGAAGATCTCTAGCTGCACACAGGTTGCAGCAGAACTGTGTACTCTCTCAAGATATAATAAAACACAGTTCTGTGGACGTAGCCTCTACTCTGGAAGTGAACCATGTAAAACCAGTGTGTGATGTGATTATTTCATGTGATTGTATTTACTTGTTGTATCTGTCACTCATTACGTGAACTTTGCTTACAGTTAAATGTATGTGTTATTCATTTCACAACATTATAGAAGGATAAATGCAGGTTGAAGTCTTTAAGTATTCTGTATAAGAGTTTGTCTATGTTTCACTCAAGACAGTTAAGAGTCGCAGTGTAAAGCAGCCTTGTACGTTGAGTCCTGTAAGTTGAACACAAGTAACACTAAGTACGCTGAGCCGCAGCAGTAGGATATTGTAGGGAGGTGATATCGCACCATCAGAGGAGCTGTGGTGTGCGATACCACAGGTTAAGGATCAAGCATAGGAGATAGTTACATGTTGCCCAGGATGCAGTGATGCAATAATGGCTAGAGTCATCGTGAGTAATAGGAAACTGCGCATCACGGAGAGAGAGCTCACGGGTTAAGAAGAGCTACGAGACACACACAAGATGCTACAGAACCTGGTCAAATACACTTGAGTCTTTGGCCAACCCATTAGAATCACTTCGGGTGAGACTTCAGGCCACTCCACGGTCTGTCGCCGAAAGGGCCAGTGAGCTAGGGGTGTTGTTGGTACATTACAGTAAACCTGGGTCTGCCCATAGCGACCAACATCACCATATGTCGATCCTGGTGGTAGCGGCATGTCCGGGTCCCCTCAGAAATCTATCCTTGCATAGGGGTAGTCATCGATGGCAACTATCTGTCATCGCCACCATGGAAAGAAGTCAGTTGGATATCGGTTGGCCACCCTACCACCCCCTAGTCTATGCATAGCATCTGCCCAACATTGTTGGGCCGGATATTGAACCCTGTGAAGAGGAACGTCCACTCTAGGGCTCAATCCTGGAACATGCTCGAAGAAAAACATGCTCAAAATACTACTGAACCCGAAGTTTCGTACTCTACCTACCTTACACTCACTGAGCTGATGTTTCATATTTCTCAGTAGTGTAGTTCTCTAGTCGTAAATCATGGGTCTCATGCACTCCACTGCATAGAACATCAGAGGCCGCGAGGCTTGGTGGAGTGATGCCAACCCTACTATCCTGCCCAATGTCAATAGTATGGCCTTTAGGCCCAGCACCTGTATAGCGTTGGTAGGGACCTGACTCCCCACCTTCTTTGTGTCTAGATAGTAGTACATTGCAATGTACTCATCGATAGTCAAGCCACCTCCTGGCCCACCACGAGAACGAAGTTTCACTACTTCCCCTCGTTTAGAAAGCCCTGTAATGAAGTAAATGTCCTCCACCTCTATAGTGAGGGACATCCCATCTATTTGGAAGGACTCTAAATCTAGATCCCAGTAATCCACCAGCATGTGTAATAGTCTTGGTTTGGCCCTCAAACCACCAAGACACCAAAACTTGTAGAGTTCACATGCACGTAGAGCTTGTTGAGCCATTAGATCGGCCCTTACTGCTTTCTCTACCTCACCATGTTCACGCTCTCTCCACTCTATGACCATCTTGCACAAGAAATTGCAAACTTTCCCATTAGATTATTGAAAAAACCTTATGCGCAGCCTCATATGCGACTGCTTTCGAAACAACCACGTATGTACGCAGGTTTGGGGGCATTTTCCGTGTATATCCATCCCTATACGTGGAAAAACCCTCGATTTCCATGTGGGCCACAATGCCCTTTTCAGTTTGGCCTAGAAATCTTAATTGACCATGCAATTTCATAAAAATTGCATCAAAATGAAAGAGAAGAGCATGGGTAAATACCTGGAAGAAACGGTAGTGGATTCCGCCGGATGGATCTCCTAGAAGTTGCTGTTGAAAATCTGAGCTCAAATGGGTAAAAGTTTCAAATGTTTTATAATATTTTGAATTGTTTAATATTTATAGAAAATTTTCAAATATTTGAAAATGTTTACCCCCTTTTCCTATAGTTTCAACATTTTCTAACCATTTTGGACCGTTTTTGACATAATTCATGATGTAGAGGACCTTTTTCAGTCCCGTTTCAGCCGTTGGATTGACCCGTTCGTGTTGATATCAGGTATCATGTATAAAATGGCATATAGGTTAGATTTCATCACTGTTTTCATTTTGCATAACCTTATGACCATCTCATCATGACCTTAGGTACGAACTCACTCTATTATGTCACGGAACCTTCTTGCTGCTTTAGAAGTGGCATGATATGAGTGGTAGAGCTTCACCTTACATGGGTACCCTAGTTAGTGCCTTATTTGCATTTGGTTCCCATGCTGACATTTTCTCCTTTAGGGTGTGGGAGTCCATTGTATAGTACCACCATGACATTTCACAAGAGCCTCATACTCCTCTTGATATTTTGCTGGCCTATTTCCCTCAGGACTCCCTCATGTCAAGCTGTGAATGCATTATCACGAGATTTTCTTGCTTTATTGATATTTTTGCCGGCTCCCCTGCCATTGCATATTCATCCATATAGCCCGAGCTTGTCTCATGTCTAGCCATGCAGAGCCATCTTTTATATCCTTCACAGCTTGTTTCCCTTTTACCGGGAGGTGATTTTCCCTTGAGTGTCGATATCCTACATATGTATCCTTGCATTGAGCATAGGTATGTTTTAATACTTGGAACTAGTTTGTTTTCCCTTATCACACTCATCTCCTCCTAGTTTGTAACTATAAATCCATTTTATTTTTTTTCAAGATTTTTAAATAACTAAAAAAGTCCAAAAATAAAAAACAAAAAAAACAAAAAGCTGGACAAGGAAAGATGTTATCCGTGGCAGCTTTCGAGTCGTGTCGCCTTCGAATAGAGCATTGTATATCACATCCATTGGTTGGGTTATAGTTTGACTTTAGGAGATGTACTTGTTTATCTGAGTTTATCTCCACCGACTAGTTAAGCTTCCAATCCCTATGGAGCCTTTGTCGATGCCTCATGTGTCGCAGAGATGTCCCAGTTTGTATATCGAGTCTATGCTTCCTTCATTTAGTCACCATACGTCATTATTATCTTATTCAAAGGAAGTTGAAGCCTGAGTCAGCCATTCCTCATTTATCTTGAGTTTGCATGTCGGCCATTCCCGGTACAGTTACTAGTTTCGTGCACCTTATGATCGAGTCCTTCCACATTATACAGCTTTGCTGAGTAACTCATGTTGGATGATGGGGGATGCCTTAATGCCCTCCTTCTAGTGTATTTCATCCCATCGACTTCAGATCATTTATTCTGGGATTGGAATCTAGAGTCATTTTTAGTGCCTTGAGACTTGCACTCATCAGTGGCAGGTTCTCTCGCCATCGATAGTATTTGGGAATACATCAATGTCCCTTGATCGATGGATCCTCTCAAGTGTTTGACCTCAACACATTTATTCACACTTGTTAGTTTTCACTCTAGTACCTTGATTCTCATTTTCATTATCGGTGGGTGATCTCGCGTCTGTTAATGGTATACATTAATGACTGGTAATCAGATGATGGAATACTATGTTCGACCTCGACACCTCTATTCGCATAGTAGGACATGTACTCGTAGTAGTTTGTGTAGAAGACTTTCCAGATTGGTGGCATCTCTTATATGCTACCTCCTTGATCGTGCCAGTGTTCATGAGATTTCAGCTCCCATGACTTGATTCCAGTATATGTCATACATTTCTATCCATTATGGAGATCTTGATCTATTATATATCTTCAGCCATTATGGAGATCATGGTCCTTTGTATATCTTCATCATGGAGATTCTGATCTATGTATATTGTACATGGCGATGACCACTTATGTGATATCTTGTATCATGCCTATTCATGGCCATTGTACTCTTATGTATCTGGGACTACTATATGTATTTGCAATTATGTGCAGAGTTGTATTATTGTACTATGCTGATTGGATGGCTGGTCTTCCATTTGGGATACTTCATCACTCCACTTCTGGGATGGACTTATAATGTATTTCAGCCATCGTATGACCCCTCTGACCTCACACATTAGGGGGAATCTGTTATAGCTGATTTTACCACTCCAGGTGAATCACACTTTGTATGGCCTTCCCCTGTCCTTTTGCAGACACCTTAGACCCCATGGACCATTTTTTGTCCTTTGATGTTTCCTTGACCATCCCTAAAAACATGTGAAAAATGATACACACGACTTTTAAACCTATAAGTGCATATATACATGGGTTTGACCACTAAAACTGCATATATCGGGATGTGTACAAAATCCAAATCCTTTTGGAGTTTTCCTTGACATGGATCTGACTCACTTGACTCCTGGCCTTCCCTATGCCTTGAGATCGCTCGGATTCAACCTTTCATTACCCCTTTGAAAAGCTATATAAGGAACTCTATGGTACATTGAAGGCATATGAGAGAATTGAGAGCAAAGAAACTATAGTCCATTGTTGCCAGAACTTATGCTTGAGTTTGCATCCCTTTGTCCCTTGGAGCACTAGAGTGTTCTTCCCAAGCTTGCCTTTTGCTTGTGAGCTTGCTATCGAGAGATGGAGGATTGAAGTGGTGGAGGCTCAAGTGGGGGATTCAGTTTCTCCAGTTCACAGACGTGCCGTCAGAGGTTGTATCTTGTAATCTATGATTTATATTAATAGAAATATCTTTTCCTGTCCAATAATGTGTGTTTGAATGAATATTTTATCCATTGGATTATGACAAATGCTTATACATTATTGATTATATATGCTAGAATAGATCTAACACCATGATATATAGAATGCATGTATTGTTTACTTGTTGTTGAGGAAGTAATCTATCAATTCAAGATCAAGTTGGAAAGCTCAACAGGGATCTACTTCAACCGTTCGGAATAAGGTACGAGGTCTAATCATTTAGTGTTAGACATTTACTTTCTATTGCATATTGGAAAGGATTGATTTCTGGAGTCAAGCTGTCTGTTGTGGTATCCCAAGCCATAGGAATTTCTCTCCGTAACAATAAACCTGAAGTTGCACCTCACATTCCTAAGGTAGTCCTTAAGCATTTGGGGCACAATCCTAATGCCCAAGCCGCCCATAACTATTCTATTGTCGAGGATTTGGGCCACACTCCTTGTGCGATGTCTGCACTAGAAGTACTTCAGAGTTGTCCTTCGCAAAGGAAGGATTTGTTTTCCGCCCTTGTTGTGAATGATGATAATTATTCCTCCATGATTAAATTTGAAACCGCAGGACTTCAACCTCATTTGAATTACTATGCGTCTCTTTTGATTTACGTAGAATGTCTTAACATGACCATCAAGCGCACTGTGATTGAAGAAGGCGCTGCTACTTCTGTGATGTCTTTGTCATGTTGGAAGGGTTTAGGTTCCCCTGAGTTGTCTAAATCTGTGACCATGTTAACTGTGTTTGATGGGAGCTCATTTAGGCCGCACGGGATCCTTCCTTCCCTTAAGGTCCATTTGGGAGGGAAGACTGCTGCGATAGAGGTCGAGGTGGTTGATGCGCCCCTTTAATACAATCTCTTGCTGGGTAGGAATTGGATGTACAGTATGCAAGCCGTATCTTCTTCTCTATTTCGTATTGTATGCTTTCCATTTAATGGGAATATAGTTACGATTGATCAAATGTCATTCAAGAATCCGTCAGTTACTGCATCTTCAGGAGCTTCGATCCTGATTGATGAGCAGTCTCAGCCAGCAACTGGGAGTGTAGGTGTGGGCATGTATCCATCCCTTATGGGAAGTTTTAGTTTCCCTGCACCTATCCATATGATAGGGTCTAGTTCCGGTGAGGCTTCGACATCTGTGAGATCAATGTCTTTTCGCACGAGTCATATGGAAGATCCTTGGATTCTTCCTACACCGAATACTTCAAGTGAGCCCATCATAATGGACGTGACGTTGCCTGCAACCATGGTAGCTTATCAAGCTAATCTTGAGTGTGTTGCAGAGCCTAGTTTTTCCTCTTCGCAGATGGAGGAGGAGGACCCATATGTGCTGCCTGCATGGGCAGTACAGTCTTCTCACGCGCATGATTTCCTTGATAGTATTTTTCCTTCAGACAAAGCAATTATTGAGGCCATGTCAGGAGTTGAGCCACCATGGGAAGATCTCCATCATAGATATTACTTTCTTCCCAAGCTTGATCGCTTGGAGCATGAGGAATTTATGGAGGTTATTAGTGAGAGAATTGGTAGTCCCATGGCTCCATTAAGCTCTCCTGGTCCGATGGCTGATGGAAACATGGAAAATATATCTCCAACGATTCCTATCAATATCTCTCATGATCCTGGCAGGATAGAGAATGTCTATATTGGGGCAAAATGTTCCCATGCTGAGATTCAAGAATACACCGAGCTATTTAAAGAATTTCGTGATATCTTTGCTTGGTCTTACGATGAAATGCCAGTATCAACCCTCGCATTGTTGAACACGAGATTAAGATTTATCCCAATGCTAAGCCTGTTCGACAACGCTTGCATGTGGTGAATTCTAGGAAAGCACCCGTGATTAAGGTAGATATAGAGAAACTGTTGAAATCCAGTTTTATCTATCATGTTCCCTTGACGGAGTGGGTTTCAAACCCCGTTCCGATTGACAAGTAGGGAGCGATATTCATATGTACTGATTTCTGTGATTTGAATCGTGCCTATCCTAAGGACAATTTCCCCACACCATTTATTGATTAGATTTTGGATGAGTGTGCAGGTAGCGAGGTTTTTTCCTTTATGGACGGATTTTTCGGATACAATAAGATACAAATTAAACCTGAGGACCAACATAAGACTACATTAATTTGTCATTGGGGAATTTTTGCATATCGGAAAATGCCTTTTGGCCTTAAGAACGTCGGACCTAATTTTTAGCAGGCCATGACCTTGATCTTCCACGATCTCAAATAGATTATTGAAGTATTTTTGGATGAACTTGCTGCTCATTCTCGTATGAGAATGCATCATTCCTATCATTTGAGATTGGTATTCGAAAGGTGCCGCCATTATTTGGTCAGGTTAAATCCTCACAAGTGCATCTTTTGTGTGAAGTTTGGTCACTTATTAGGATTCATCATTTCTAAAGAGGGTATAAGAGTCAACCCTTTGAAGGTTGAGGCAATAGTTCAGTTGTCTCCCCCAAAAAAATATTCATCATCTTCAATGTTTGCAAGGCATGGAAAACTTCTTACGGAGATTCATTGTTAATTTTTTCAATTTGACTAGAGGCTTCATGCATATTTTGAAGAAGGACACCACCTTTTGTTGCGATGAGTGAGCCCAAGAGTCCTTTGATGTGCTCAATCGAGCCCTAGCATCGACCCTGGTGATTAGTCCCCCAGACTGTAGCCATGATTTCCTACTTTATGTGGCCGCTTCCATAGAGACAATTGGTATGGTTTTGGTTCAAGAGGATGACGAGCTCCAAGAGAATGTCATATACTATCTGAGCCAGAATATTATTGATGCAGAGATCCGTTATTCCCATGTTGAGAAGCTTGCCTTAGCTACCATACATGTGGTTCAACGGTTGAGACATTATATTCTCCTTCGCCAGACCTTGGTTGTAGCCAATGTCAATATGTTTCAATTCCTCCTCACTCAAAGGATGATTGGGGGAAAATATAATAAATGGATTTCCATCCTGCAAGAATTTGACCTTGAGTTTGTTTCGACAAAATCAAAGAAATCGTTAATTTCTGCAGAGCGTGTATTGGATTTCCCAAGCGAGGCCGAGGAGTTGGTTTGTGAAGATATGTTTATCGATAAGCACATCTTATTAATCTCAACCTTAGACCCATGGTATGGGGATATCATTATATATTTACAAACATTGAAGGTCCCTACTCACCTTTCACAGGATGAAGGACGATGGTTGCGTCACATGTCTAAGAATTACCTCATAGTGGATAACACTTTGTACTGTCGTGGGGTAGATTCCATTTTACGATGTTGTTTAACTCATGAAGAGGCTGAGGTAGTGCTAAATGATTGTCACACAGGGGCATGTGGTGGTCATTTATCTGGGCTTTCTACAGCCCAAAAAATCTTAAGAGCGGGCTATTTCTGGTCATCGATATTTAAGGATTGTGTTGATGTGGTCGATCTTTAAGGATTGTGTAATATGCGCTCGAAACCTACCCTGTTACATCCCATCATCACCGCCGGTCCTTTCACTAAGTGGGGGCTATATTTTATGGATTGCAACCCAGCTTCAACTGGGGGGCATCATCATATCATAGTAGTTGTTGACTACTTCACAAAATGGGCTCAGGCTATTCCTACAGTTAAATCCGACAGTGGGACAGTTGCGCACTTCATATTCAACTAGATTATTACTTGGTTCTGGATTCTGAAAGAGCTTTTCACTGACCATGGCTCACACTTTCAGAATCGTATGATGGAATATTTGGCATCAAAGTTAGGTTACAAACAAGAGAATTCCTCCTCTTACTACCCTCAAGCGAATGGACAGGTAGAAGCAGTGAACAAATCACTCAAATCCATTCTCCAATGAACCATCGCACAATGTAAGAATAATTGGCACATTATTTTATATCCTGCTTTGTGGGCATATAGAACCACTGTTAAAACTGCCACGGGTTTTTATCCATATCAACTTGTACATGGAGTGGAGTCGGTATTCCCAGTTGAGTGAGAAATTCCTTCTTTGAAGCTAGCCATAGAGCTCTTACCATACATTTCCCCATTGGAGGATCATTTGGTCCACCTTGAGCAACTTGATGAGCAGCATCGAGATGCCTTCATGGCTCTAGAAGTAAATAAGTGTCACGTAAAGGTCCAATATGATAAGTTTGTCTGTCCAAGGAGGTTTAGTGAGGGAGACTTGGCCCTTTTATGGGATCAACCGAAAGAACCCTTGGGGGCAGGAAAGTTTAACCCCATGTGGCGTGGTCCTTACATCGTCAAACATGTGTTAGAGAATGGCGCTTATGAGTTAGTGGATTATGAGGGAACAACCTTGGTGAAGCCTAGAAATGGGCTCTATCTCAAAAATTACTATGCATGATTTTCAGCCAAGGCTGGTTATTGTATATTATTGTACAACTTTGCATAGGTAGGTCTTTTTCTTATGGTGATCAGGTTTGTGATTAGTTTCTGTTTCTTTTGGCAGATGTCAATGGAATCTTCCACCTTCATAGGATTCGTGGATGGTGTGAGCCGTCACACTCAACACTCAGCCTCTGCTACTTGGGCGATTTATACTCCGATAGGTCAGGTATTGTCTTCAGGAGGCGTATGTTTGAGGCCATATTCAAACAATGTTGCTGAATATAGTGTTGTTATTGAGCTTCTACGGGATGCCATTTTACATAGAGTTCTCTCTCTTGAGGTATGTCTTGATTCAGAGTTAGTAGTGTCACAGCTTAATGGTTTGTACCATGTTAGAGATCCAACATTATTAAGAAGATTCTTATGTGTGAGATTATTAAAATGACAATTTGAAAATATAACATACATACATATTCCAATAATTAACAATCAAGTTGCTGACTCATATGCTAACTACGTGTTAGATTGGCATTTGTTTCATACATAATAAGCTCATCACAAACATAAATTTTTACACATGTAAATGAATAAACCAATCATCATAAAAGTTTTATAAACATCCAAAATGTGGTAATACATAGTGTCATAATACAAAAATGGGGCTCTCGAGCCACCACGATATAATACACGGTAATACAAAATGTATCACTCCCAAGTATCTAAGCCTGTGGAGGAGGAGGGGGGTTGTGATTGTGGAATGTCACTATGGCTCTATCTAGCCATCAAAATAGCCGCACCCATGCTTATGGTACACCCACCACCTGGCGCTGCATGACCTTAGGAAAGTCCTCGACTTACGCCATGGGTACTCTATGTGTCAGCCTCACGAAGTTGGTATGAATGCATTAGAGCATCCATTCTGCATCCACACCCGTGATATCATCTCCTCTTCCCCTCCGTCTATGATGAAGGAAGCCTTCAGGCTGCCATGGTCCCACATCTGCATGCATATGGTAGATGTCACTATGTATTGTCACCCAAAAACATGTCTTTTGATTCCACATAATCAGAAAACACAAAAAATTAAATAACTCAAAAATTTTAAAAAGAGGGTCAAGATTTGTTACCTATGTCACGTATGCTGATCTTGGTGGTAGCGGCATGTTTGGGTCTCCCTAGAAATCTATCCCTGCATAGGGATAGTCATCAATGGAAACTATTTGTCGTCACCACCACAGGAAGAAATCATCTTGATAGGGGTTGGACACCCTACCTCCACCCAGTCTACACATTGCATCCACCCAACGCCATTGGGCAGGATCTCGAACCCCGTGTAGAGGAACGTCAACTCTAGGGCTCAATCCTAGAACACGCTCAAAGAAAAATGTGCTCAGTATGCTACTGAAACTGATGTTTCGCACTCTGCCCATCTTGCACTCACTGAGCTGGTGTTTCATGTTGCCTAGTAGTGCAGTGCGCCAATCATATACCGTGGGTCTCATGCACTCCACTGCATTGAACATCAGAGGCCGTGAGGCCTGGTGGAGTGAATCCAAGCCTGCTATCCTACCTAATGTCAGTAGGATGGGCTTTAGGCCTAGCACCTGTATGGAGTTAGTTGGGATCTGAATCCCCACCTTCTCCATGTCTGGATAGCAGTACAGCACAATGTACTCATCTATAGTCAGGCCACCTCTGGGCCCACGAGAGCATAGGTTCACCACTTCCCCCCATCGGGAAAGTCCATTAATAAAGTATATGTCCTCCACTTCTATGGTGAGGGATATCCCATCTATCTGGAACGACTCTAAGTCTGGATCCTAGTAGTCCACTAACATCTGCAATAGTTCTGGTTTGGCCCTTAAGCCACCAAGACACCAAAATTTATAAATCCCACATGCATGTAACACTTGTTGAGCCATTAGATCTGCCCTTACTGCCTCTTCTACATCACCATGTTCACATTCTCTCCATTCTAGGATCATCCTGCACAAAAAATTTGAAGTTTGTCCATTAGAACACTTAGAAAATCTTAAGCGCGGCCGCATATGTGACTATTTTCCAAACAACCATGTATGTACGCGGCTTTAGGGGAATTTTTCACATATATCCATCCCTATACGCGGAAAAACCCTCAATTTCTGCGTGGGCCGTAGCGCCTATTTTAGAATGGCCTAGAAAATCAAATACACTATAGAATTTGACAAAATTTGCATCAAAATGAAAGAGTAGAGCATGGGTAAGTACCTGGAAAAAACGGTAGTGGATTCCACCAGTTGGATCTCCTGGAATTCGTTGTTGAAGTTTTGAGCTCAAATGGGTAAAATTTTCAAATGTTTTATAATGTTTTGAAAATTTTACTATTTATAGAAATTTTTCAAATTTTTGAAAATTTTTACCCCCTTTCCTATAGTTTGGACCGTTTCTAATCCTTTTGGACTGTTTTTGGACTAATTTATGATGTAGGAGACCTTTTTGAGTGTCGTTTCAGCTGTTGGATTGACCTGTTCATGCCAATTTCAGGTATCATGTCTAAACTGGAATATAGGTTAGGTTTCATCACCATTTTCATTTTACATGACCTTATGACCATTCCATTATAGCCTTAGGTACGAACCCACTCGATTATGTCACGGAACCTTCTTGTTGTTTTAGAAGTGGCATGATATGAGTGGCAGAGCTTGACCTTACATGGGTACCCTAGTTAGTGCCTTATTTGCATTTGGTGCCCATGCTGACATTGTATCCCTTAGGGTGTGGGAGTCTATTGTATAGTATTGCCATGACATTTTGCAAGAGCCTCTGTAACACACCGGTTCTGACCCCGTTGCATTTGATGTACATGATATATATATATTGTAATGATCATGGTGTGGAGCTAAAGGCCAAGGCCCCACCACTGATCGGTTATGCTATGTTTTGGATTTAAACTTGTCACCGATGGTATATCGGGGCATGCGGCACATATTAAGTTTTAGCATCATGTAAATATGCGTCTTAATTAAAATGAACCCGACCAGCTACGATCGTGGCAACTAAATTGAGAAGGGGCATGATCTTCACAAGGATAAGGGTGGGGAAATTGTCAAACCTTGGCTAAGGAGAGAAAAACCCATGTGTCATCTTTCCTTGTTTTATCCAACCACCACAATTAATAATTGCTGCTGGTGGTTGAGGCAGTTATTGTTTTTTATAGTGGTGTGGCAGGACTTCCAATCCTTGCCCACACTCACACTCCACCAGCAATGAACCTCACGATGGACAGAGGGACGAATACACCCTTCATTCATTCTCTCCACTGTGTGTTATCTCCATGGTCTATTGTTCCTCACGATGGCCTGCTCATCCATGCACATAGGAGATTTCTACTCTCCTCCACGACTGTGCTGAAACACTCATGCACTCTCCAATACGTAGGCCTCATGTTTTGCTGTCCATCCTCTCGCAGGGGTGGAAATTGCTCACGTTCACGCACTTCTGGCTACGAGGCATTCTTGCCATTGTCTGTTCACTGTTCTCATGCACAAGATTTCCTGGTTTTGGGCACACACAACGAGCTGGGAGCTATTCTCTTCCATCCACATTTTCAGTTGTATGATATCCTCACAGACTGGTATGGTCATGTAATTTTCCTATCATTTCAATGTTGAGAATGGGACTGTTGTTCTTCCCATGAGTTATGGTTCCTGCCATTCTACTCGAAGATTTGTTGTGCTGCTATGGTATCCATTACATCGTGATTGTTGTGGTCTCCTTTATGTTTTGGGGATGAGAGCCTATTCATTTCACGCACAGTGTATGCTGATACATTTTGGGACTGTTGATTCCCCCATGTTGTAAATTGTGTGCACTGACATGTTCAGTGGGCTATTGAAATTCGCTTGGGAGTCATTTCCCCTGTTAAGATGTCTAAGCTGTAATAGCTGAGTAATTGCATGTGTGCAATGGTTGGTCTTCGAACTATGTAGGGAGCAGGGATGGGGGCTTAGTTTTCTTGATAAACCTGGTGGTTGGAAACCACACAGACAGAGCTAGAGGGATGGCTTTCTTCTTCACAACCCCTGAATAGCACTGAAAGGGAATGCAGGGCTTGAGGGACTATGTCGCAGAAAAGGGACCGATTCCTTGTGTTGGGTGTGTGTGGGTGTCTTAGAAGTTAGGCTAGTTCTGGTGTAGGTGTTCTTGGCTCTGTAATGAGCCCACCAGCTTAGCATTTATCCTTTCCCAACTCCTAGATGGCCTGATAAACCCAACTGTGTTGGATTCGCTATGTTTTGTATATCCTTGGCTATGTGTAAGCCTTCTTGTTCCCTTATTCCTTGGAGAATCATTCCCAGCTTGGGGGTGGCAGCGCTACTGAGAGATTAAGGAGCACGCTAGCCTATGGTTGGGTGGAACGTTGCAGCGACGTAGCTGGTTGCGTAACGAGATATTCATAAGATAAGTGATTCTTGTTCATTTTACTTCTGCAATCATATTTTATGTTAATGGATGTGATGAACATGTTGAATGAATGCTTGTATGAATGAATGTTTCTTCCGCTGTGTATGAGAAATAGTTGCATCTATGTATGATCTACTTCAATGCATTCTGTTTTGTCATTTCTATGAGTTCACATGTTCATGGGGCTGGTAGCCCGGATGGTTAACGCCATGGTCGCGTCCTCTTCACCGGTTGGAGGGTTAGGGGCGTGAAAGCCTCATGCTCCTCTTGATCTTTTGTTGGCCTATTTCTCTCAGGACTCCCTTATGTCAAGTTGTAATTGCATTATCATGAGCTTTTCCTGCCTTATTGAGCCTTACGCTAGCTTCCCTGACATTGAGTTTCAGCCATATAGCCCAAGCTTGTCTCATGTCTAGCCAAGCAGAGCCATTTTATATATCCTTTACAGCTTGATTCCCTATTTTTACCAGGAGGGGATTTTCCCCCGAGTGTCACTATCCTACACATGTATCCTTGCATTGAGCATAGGTATGTTCCACTGCTTGGAACTAGTTTGTTTTCCCATATGACACTCGTCTCCTCCTAGTCTGTAACTATAAAATAGTTTTATTCTTTTTCAAGCTTTTTAAATTTTTGAAAATGTCCAAAAAAATAAAAAAATAAAAAATCCGGACAAGGAAAGATGTTATCTTTTGGCAGCTGTCGATTCGTGTCGCCTTCGAACAGAGCACTGTATATCACATCCGTTGGTTGGGTATAGTTTGACTTTAGGAGCTGTACTCATTTATTTGATTTTATGTCCACTAACTAGTTAAGCTTCCAGTCCCCATGGAGCCTCTATCAATGTCTCCTGTGTCACAGAGATGTCCCAGTTTTGTATATCGAGTCTATGCTGCCTTTATTCAGTCACCATTCTGCATTATTATCTTGACTTTGCATGTCGGCCATTCCCGGTACAATTACTAGTTCGTCCACATTATGATCGAGTCCTTCCAAATTATACAGCTTTGCTGAGTACCTCGTGTTGGATGATGGGGGATGCCTTAATGCCATCCTTCCAGCAGATTTCATCCCATTGACTTCAAATCATTTATTCTAGGATTGGAATCTAGAGTCATTTTTGAGTGCCTTGAGACTTGCAGTCATCAATGGAAGGTTCTCTCGCCATAGACAGTTTTTGGGAATACATCAATGTCCCCTGATCGATGGATCCTCTCAAGTGTTCGACCTCAACACATTTATTCACACTTGTTAGTTTGCACTCTAGTACCTTGATTCCCATTTCCATTATCGGTGGGTGATCTCGCATCTGTTAACGGTATACATCAATGACCGGTAATCAGACGATGGACTACTATGTTCAACCTTGACACCTCTATTCCCATAGTAGAACATGTACTTGTAGTGGTTTGTGTAGAAGACCTTCCAGATTGGTGGCATCTTTTATATGCTACCTCCTTGATCGTGCCAGTGTTCATGAGATTTCATCTCTCGTGACTTGATTCCAGTATATGTCAGACATTTCCAGCTATTATGGAGATCTCGATCCATTATATATCTTCAGCCATTATGGAGATCATGATCCTTTGTATATCTTCGTCATGGAGATTCTGATCTATGTATATTGTACATGGAGATGACCACTTATGTGATATTTTGTATCATGCCTATTCATGGCCATTGTACTCTTATGTATCCGGGACTGCTATATGTATTTGCAGTTATGTGCAGAGTTGTATCATTGTACTATGCTAATTGGGTGTATGGTCTTCCATTTGGGATCCTTCATCACTTTACTTCTAGGATGGACTTATAATTTATTTCGACCATTTTATGACCCCTTTGACCTCACACATTAGGGGGCATCTGTTATAGCTGATTTTACCACTCTAGGTGTATCACTCTGGTATGTCCTTCCCCTGTCCCTCTGCAGACTCCTTAGACCCCTTGGACCATTTTTTGTCCTTTGATGTTTCCTAGACCATCCCTATAAACATGTGAAAAATGATACTCGCAACTTTTAAACCCCTAATCGCGTATATACGCAGGTTTGACCCCTAAAACCGCGTACATCGGGATGTGTACAAAATACAAATCCTTTTAGAGTTTTCCTTGACATGGATCTAACTCACTTGACTCTTGGCCTTCCATATGCCTTGAGATCGCTTGGATTCGACCTTTCATTACTCCTTTGAAAAGCTATATAAAGAAGTCTTTGGTACATTGAAGGCATATAAGAGAATTGAGAGCAAAGAAACTATAGTCCATTGTTGTCAAAAATCCCTTTGTCCCTTGGAGCAATTTTGTGTTCTTCCCAAGCTTTCCTTTTGCTTGTGAGCTTGCTATCGAGAGATGGAGGATTGAGGTGGTGGAGGCCCAAGCTCCGATTCGCAGACATGCCGACAGAGGTTGTATCCATTGTAATCTTTGATTTTATATTAATAGAAATATATTTTCCTATCCAATAATGTATGTTTGAATGAATATTTTATCCATGGATGACTTCAATTGCTTATACAATGTTGATTATATATTCTAGAATAGATCTAACACCAATATATATAGTATGCTTGTCTTGTTTACTTGTTGTTGAGGAAGTGATTCATCAATTCAAGCTGAAGTTGGAAAGCTCAACGGGGATCTAATTCAACCGTCCTGAATAAGGTACAAGGTCTGATCCTTTAGTGTTAGATATTTGATTTCTATTGCATATTGGAAAGGATTGATTTCTGGAGTCAAGCTGTCTATTTTGGTACCCCAAGCCATAGGAATTTCTCTCCGTAACACTTGTAAGAGTAAAATTCAAGTGGAAAACAAGTATAAATAGAGAGTGAGATTCTCTATTTGGAACACACACTCACTAAACTGTAGCGCATGAGTGAGATAAGAGAAGCTCACACAAGTGAGAGAGAGAACAGTTGTCAGAGATCATCTTTCTGTCTTTGGGTTTTAATTTTGCTATTGGTGCTCTTTCTATCTCTGAGGAAGTTGTGGGGTTTTCTACTTTATTGTTTCCCTGAGGAAAACTCTTTGTGTCTCTTGTCTCTTGTGATTATTTATGCTCATGTTATTCTCTCACATAAGATCCTAGATCATATTGATTAAATGATAAAAATATAACATGGTATTAGAGCTAACCTGAGAAGAAGACACTATGCAGTTGTAGAAGCTAGGGATTCCTACTTTTTGGGTCTCTCTCCATATATCATCAGCAAAATGAGGCTAGGATAACTCTCCATTGAAGGGAACATCAATCTATCGAAGCAGAATTTGATTCCGAGCATTTTCAGTTTTTGACCCATCACTGTTGTGGGAAATTAGGGATTTTCATAGAAGAGGAATTTTTGAGTGAGCCCACCATAGGATTTCTCTCCTCCTCAAAATAGAAATTTAGAGACCAATATCAAAATTTTTGTTTGGGTAAAACTCCGGGAAAGTCAAACCCTAATTTGACCCCAGACCATAAAACCCTAAAAGACTAAAAATGGTAATTTTGGTGCATCCGCTATATCTCGAGATTGGAGAATGATTAGGAGGAAAAATTTTTATAGGCCGAATATAAATTCCTGATGTACCCTATGTAAAAGTGTCAGCCTCATACTTTCTATATTCTGGGAGATATGATTCCTTCAAATCAAGGTTCTAGCCTTTCCCAGGATTCATCCCTAAATAAGACACCTAGGGAAAATTGATATATCTTAGGCTACGAAGGTCTAAATGAAATTTCTCAAGATGTTCCATATAGGCCACGGACTTCAAGTTTTGTGGTAAAATTTTCAGAACCCGACGGTAAAACACTGACACATGGTAGTCTGTACAAGTGAGCTATGTTAAACAGTATTGAAATAAGTCACCCTGGGAAAACTCTCATAAGTCCTAATTGGTGAAACCAATTCTTCTCAAAACTATGTTGTTGGAAAGAGGACAGACGAGGATAACTCAATGCAGATTTTTATACACATAGGATCAATACTTTCGGATGTAGTGCAGAAACAATATCAGGAAGTTTTGGAGAAGAAATTGAAGAAAGATAGGGCATCAGGTATTTTGTAGTTCTGATTACAGTTTTGGGAAAATGAGTATGCTTCTCAGCTCACCTTTAGAAGGAACATATTTCTATCCAATAAGATCTAAAATTTTCCAAGTTTTGAAAATTAGGGTTTCTCTGTCAAACCCTAGATCAGCCAGATCTGGAACCACGACGGACACCTCAAATTGGTAAGATCTAATATTTTTCTATTTACATTTGAGGTTCTCATTTCAAAATTACCTATCACACCAGATTGATGATAAGCTTGGTGAAGCTGAAAACTTTCGAGCATGGAAGTATAGGATTTCACTGGTTCTTGAAGAAAATGAATTGGACACCTGCATAATTGGAGAGGTTCCAGTTCGAGAGGGAGATGAGGCTAAGGCCTTACAGAAGAATAACTTGGTCAAGGGCAAGAGGATAATTGCTGATTCTATGAAGGATCACCTTATACCACAGGTGTCTTCCTTAAAGACACCTAAAGATATGTTTGATTCCTTAACCAAGATATTTGAAGGGAAGAACATAAATCAGAAGATGACTTTGAGAAACCAGTTGAAGAATGTAAACATACTGAATACATAGACATACAGTCATACTTTCCAAGGGTCTCTCAAATCAAAGAACAACTTGAACCAGTGGATGAAGAAGTAGAGAATGCGGAAATTGTGATAACCACCTTGAATGGCCTCCCAGGTTCATGAGATTCATTCATTCAAGGAATGTGTACTAGAAGGAAGTGATTACCTTTAGCAGACTCTGGAAAGAGTGCACACAAGAAGAAGCTCAACTCATAATAAGAGAAGATAAGATGAGAGCAACTGAAGATCAAGCGCTCACGATTCAAAGAAGATCCCTCAAGCGATGAGGAATATGAAGAACTCAATTCTTGAAGAACCTCTTATCCATCTTAGCATTTGGATAAGAAATGATGTTGTTATGAATGAAGAATATGATGAAGATGAAGAAGGAGTCTACCCACGAAACAAATAAAGATAAGTGTTCAATTGTCATTTCATGATATTGTTTGGTTATGCATTTTTTTATATTCAGTTGATGTGTTATGCATGATAGAATGTTTTCACTAATGACAATATAGTACTAATATGCATGTGATGGGTAAGTAGCTCATGGATATATACAACTCTCCATTGCTACTTATCTAGAATCAAACCTCTTTGCTGAAATATTGGATTAGTGCACAATCTCAATGATGTCATGGTAGAGATGGAAGGCATCTAGAAAGTTTCTGTGAGATATAGATGAATGTTGTATTGACTAAAATTGTTGCATGATTATATATTTATGCATAAGAATTTTTCATTATAAATACACATTATTAAATTTTTCTAACCATACAACTGGTGCATTTGACTTGTAGTAAAGATCATGCAAAATCTCCTACAAGAAAAGAAGGATGAGACTTGTTCCAAAGAACATGTGACGAAAGTTCAAGATTCACTCTAATAATCCAAAATCAAGAATGATCAATGGAATGTGATGTCGAATACCTGAAGGGAAGTCCATAGTATCTTCCATATGAAGATGCAAGATCCAACATGCAGTAGACGAAAACATCATGGGATACAATGCAAGATTCATAGCACGAGTCCTCTCACATAAAGAAGGCATAGACTATGAAGAGACCTTTGTAGCCACTAGAAATTAAGACACATGATAGGCATACTCATGTGTACAAATTAAAAAAGGCCTTGTATGAGCTCAAAAGACACCCATGGGATAACACATACATGAGGAGCTTGAATATCACCTAGAGTGATGAAGATCTTAACCTTTGCTACAAGGTTGAATATGAAATCCTATAGAGGATGAAAAGCTCACAGATGGGTGCAAGAAGAACTTTTGAAAAGGATCAATATAGAGTATCTTAGTATCCATTGACCCTAGATGGATACATAGAATATTAGTAGCAGAGGAAGCTACTTGTCACTCTAGTACATAATGTTTCAATACATAGAGTATGAAAGGTAGAGGGAGAATGATGCTCCACTTTAGAGGGAGTGACTACAGAAGATCCTAAGGTTTGACATGGTATTACAGCATGGACAACTTACTGATGGCTCTAGGATTTACTAAGAGTAAGGTAGATTCCAACCTTTACTTCAAGTTTGAAGGTGGAATATCGGTGATGCTCTTGTTATATGTCGATGACTTGTTCCTGACAAAAAATAGGAACTCATTAAAGTTGCAAGAAGGAGACTTGCTGCCAAGTTTGAGATGAAGGAATTGAATATCATGAACTACTTTCTAGGCATGGAGGTGTGACAGAATGGGGATGGAATCTCCCTGGGACAAGGGAAGTATGCAATGGAGATCCAGAAGAGGTCCAGGATGATGGAGTGCAAGGCCATGACCACACCTATGGCATCGAACCTGAATCTATTGACTGATGCCTTATCAGATTTAGTTGATGCCATGATGTATCATCAGATGATTTGGTCCTTGATGTACCTGACAAATATGAGACCATATACTTTCTTTGCAGTGAACACACTGAGCCAGTTCATGAAAAATCCCAGAAATGTTCACCTGATTGCTCCAAAGCATATTATGAGGTACCTGAAAGGTACAGTTGATTATGGGCTCAAGTATGAGGCAAATCAGAAGATTAACCTGGAGGGTTATGTGGATTCAGATTGGGTAGGCAATGTCATTGATAGGAATATCACTTCAAGGTGTTACTTTAGTATGGGATCAGGTGTGATCTCTTGGTTTAGCAGGAAGCAGTCCTGCATGGCACTGCATACAGTCGAAGTAGAGTATGTCACATTTTGTTTGAATAGTTGTCAGGAAGTGTGGCTAAGGAAGCTACTATCTGATTTGTTTGATCTCCACTTGGATGCTACTTGTATATATTGCGACAACTAGAGTTATGTGAAGTTATCAGAGAAACCGAAGTTCCATGACAATTCAAAGCATATCGAGATCAAATATCCCTATATCAGGGATATGGTGTAGAGAGGAGAAGTGAAGCTCCAGTATGTTGCAACAGACGAGCATATAGATGATGTGTTGACCAAGCCATTAGCCAGAGTGAAGTTTGAGTACTTCAGGGAGAAGCTTGGTGTTCTCCAGATCAAGGTTCCTTCCAAGAGGAAGTGATGAGTCTGTTTTCCCTTCTGACATGGTGGTAGGATTGGTTCCTCCCATGGTCAGATGTAAGTGTTGTGCCCTTCTTACATGGTGGTAGGATTGGTTCCTCCCATGGTCAGATGTAATTTTTGTGCCCTTCTGACATGGTGGTAGGATTGGTTCCTGCCATGGTCGGATATAAGTGTTGAGAACTACAACCAGCATGAAAAATGGCTGACTCTGTAGAGGAAGACCTTGCAGAGGGCAAGGCCTAAAACCAACATGAAAAAGTGCTGGCTCTGTAGAGGAATACCTTGGAGAGGGAAAGACCTACAACCAACATGAAAAAGGGTTGTCTCTATAGAACTACAACCAGCATGAAAAAGGGTTGGCTCTTTAGAACTACAGCTAGAATGAAAAAGGGTTGGATCTGTAGAGGAAGACCTTGCAGAGGGAAAGGCCTACAACTAGCATGAAAATGGGTTGGCTTTGTAGAGGAAGGCCTTGCAGAGGGCAAGGCCTACAACCAACATGAAAAAGGGTTGGCTATGTAGAACTAAAACCAGCATGAAAAAGGGCTAGCTCTATAGAGGAAGACCTTGCAGAGGGCAAGGCCTACAGCCAGCATGGAACAGGGTTGGCTCTGTAGAACTACAACCAGCATGAAAAGGGGTTGGTTCTATAGAACTACAACTAGCATGAAAAAGGGTTGGCTCTGTAGAGGAAGACCTTGTAGAGGTCAAGGCCTACAACCAACATGAAAAAGGGATGGCTTTGTAGAGCTACAAGCAGCATGAAAAAGGGTTAGCTCTGTAGATAGAGAACTACATCCAGCATGAAAAAGGGCTAGGACTATATATTTACATCCAACGAGAAAAAGGGTTGGCTCTGTCGATGAAGACCTACATGGAGGCTAAGCGTACAAGCAGCATGAAAAAGGGTGGGCTCTCTATAACTTCCTATGACGAGTAGAATTGAGAGATAGCACCATTTTCTCAAGATAGTGGGAGCAGTGATGATGATGATCCTATAATGAAGACTTTTACTGATGAACTATGTCAAGAGAATACCTTCCTAGTTAAGAGGGAGTGTTGATGTATTTGTAACTTAGGAATGTATTCACTTGTATATTTTATATTGTATTTCATTGTACCCCAATGTTCCTCTCATCGGGAGAGTCATTAATATAATAAATTCATGTAAACACATTTAGGTTAACCCTCCATTGTAAGTCAGGGAAATAATCGCCACAATTGACTTGATTTTAACCCTCTATTGTAATTCGAGGCAATAGTCCCCAAAATTGAGTGGTATTAGGGTTATTAGACTCTCCTACTGAGGTCGACCCTATAAGAGTAAAAGTCAAGTGGAAAACAAGTATAAATAGAGAGTGAGAATCTCTATTTGGAACACACACTCACTCAACTGTAGCGCATGAGTAAGATGAGAGAAGCTTGCACAAGTGAGAGAGAGAATAGCTGTCGGGGATCATATTTATGTCTTTGGGTTTTACTTTCTCTATTGGTGCTCATTCTATCTCTGAAGAAGTTGTGCGGTTTTCACCTTTATGGTTTCCCCGAGGAAAACTCTTTGTGTCTCTGTTATAGCTAATTTTAACACACATGGTGGATCACATACTTATGGCCTTCCCTGTCCCTCTACAGACTCTTTAGACCCCATGGACTATTTTTGTACCTTTGATGTTTCCAAGATCATCCCTAAAAACATGCGTTATTTTCCATATGCGACTTTTAAACATGTTCTCACGTATGTACGTGGATATGACCCTAAAACCCATGCACATCAGGATGTGTGCAAAAGGACAAATAGTTTTGGAGTTTTCCTTGATGTGGATCGGAGTCACTTATCTCTTGGCCTTCCATATGCCTTGAGATTTCTTGGATTTTACCTTCCATTACCCCATTGAATCACTATATAAGGAACCCTTCGGATACATTGAAGGGAGAGGAATTGAAGAGCAAGAAAACTATAGTCCATTGTTGCCAGAGCTTATACTTGAGTCTCCATCCCTTTGTCCCTTGGATCACTTTGTGTTATTCCCAAGATTGCCTTTTCTTGTGAGCTTGCTATCGAGAGATGGAGGATTGAAGTGGTGGAGGCCCAGGTGGAGAACTCATTTTCTCTGATTCGCGGACATGCCGATAGAGGTTGTCACTATTGTAATCTCTGTTTTATATTAATAGAAATATCGTTTTCTATCCAATAATGTGTACTTAAATGAGTATTGAATCCATGGATGCTTTTAAATGCTTATATGTTATTGATTATATATGCTAGAGTAGGTCTAACACCATCATATAGAATTCTTGTCTTGTTTGCTGAATGTTGAGGGAGCAAATTGCTAATACAAGCGAGAGTGGAAAAGCTCAATGGGGATCTACATCAACCATCTGAAATAAGGTATGTTTCGAGATCCTTTAGTGTTAGATATTTGGTTTCTCTTGAATATGGGAAAGGATTGATTTCTAAGGTTACCCTGTCTGTTGTGGTACCCCAATCCATACGAAGTTTTCTTCATAACAGAATTGGCAACCATACTGGGGAGTTCCTATTCATTTCCTTTGGGGGTTGTATTGGCATTCAATGTTCTTGAATTGCTCTAATTTCTCTATTTCTGAGTCAGGTATAGGGGAATGTTTTCCTAGTAGTGTATGATAGGAGTAAATTTTGTCTCAGCTTGTCTATTTACCTTCCTTTTTATCTCTTTTTCTTCATGTACACGAGTTTTTCCATCATAGTCACATGTACACACGATTTTTACTGGGATATCCGCGTATATACGTGGGTTTTCTGCACACAGTCGCGTATGCCTTGAGTTTTGACTTTTTCGGGAAGATTAAGTGTTGCTGGGTGAGTTTGGATGATTGCTGAGTCTTCTTGGATGCTTCTAGATTCTGTATACACCTTTGTTTCTGATCAGAGATGCTTTTTAGTTTGAATTTTTTTTTAGAATGTTCTTGTCATTGCATTTTCTATTTTTTGTTTTGGGATTAGTGCATTAGGTCTCTTTTACCTTAGTGATTTTCGTGGGTGTTTTTTGATAGTGCTTGCAGAGTTTGGGGGTGGTATATTCATTTTTTGATTTATTATCTCATTTTAATTCAAAAAATACAAAAATATTTGCTTTTTGCATCATTATGCATTATTGCATTTTGCCTTTTGCATGGTACTTGCATTAGGTTTGATTGGAGAAGTACTAGTCAGGACTTCATATAGGAATGATTGCATCTTCATTTGAAGGAAAATTTTGCACTTCACGTAGTAGCATACCTCGCTTTTCATTTGACATAGTGCATTTGCATTGATTGTTAGGTGTGCACTTTACTTCTTGTTGCATCATAACATCATTAGTTGCACGACCATTTACCCTTTTCGAGTAATAAGCCAATTAAAATCGACTCATGATAAAATGAATTACACTCTTTTCTTTTATAGGGTGCACCAATAAGATTAGGTTTTAGGGTCTTGGAATAGTTCATTGTGAGTAAATTCTCCAAGACCACTAAACGAAAAAATTATGTGTCTGTCCAAGTGAGAGTGTGAAATTCCTTTATATAATTAGTGTTTCTTAGGATCCTCCTCTTACAAGGAAGTTAAGCACGAGGCAGTGTGAGTGGTTATTGATTGGGATGACCCTTAGTCATAACTGAGTAGCACCAGAGATATTTCCAAGATTGTATTCGTATCTAGGGTCTCTTTCGAGAGTTTTGGGATTTTCTACCCTGCCCATATGGTCAATCCCACCTGCGAATGTCCACCTGAGCATTGATTATATTGAGGTGATATTAGTTGCCTTACCTAGATTATTAAGGGGGTACTTCACAGAGGTTGTTTTGGAGGTGTCCTGGCCAGGTATGGGTTAGAAAACATAGTCGCTATATGCATTGAAGCCGAGGGCCACTATAATTGGTTACAAACCTCCACTTGTTGTGTTTGAGAGTCTCAAGCCTCTCCTAGGTGATACATACCAGCTTCATTCAGGAGCTCACATATCCTACCCTTTCTTTCTTGTGATTTGGCTTTAGATTATATAGGTGTATGCTAGTTTGCCTAGGGTTTGCGTAATTTGATAGAGTCTTTTTCATTTTTTGAGTCATTGTAGATTCAAGCACGACACTTTTCCATTCTCATCATTTAGCAGGACTTCCACCTTCCATGTCTCCTACTCCTTTGGGAGAGAGAAACAGACAGTCCGAGCAGACTACTTCTCACATTGATTCACACACGATGGGAGATCACGAGGATGAGATTCCTGAGATGTATTCTCCACCTCATGAGGTTGGGGATGTAGATTCTACTCCTATATATGATCCTTCACTAGATATACCTTCACATTCTGATTATGATCCCTCATTCACAGGTCGCTGGTATTGGTTACTAGGTGACAAGACTCATCATGAACCCAGAAGCACTAGTTATATTCGTTATGGCATACCTGATATCCATACACATGATCCAGCACATCATGCCAAGTTAGAGATTGAAACTAGCACTATGCCTGGGGGCACTCCTATTCCTTTCCATGTAGAGAGATTTGGGAGAACTAGTCACATTGCACCTTTCATCTCGGTGGTGGAGGCTACCTCACATGTCAGTCCTAGACCTAGTGTTAGTAGTCATATACGGATACCAAAAATGAGATGAGTGACCATAGGGAACACTTCTTACATCCCTTCACATGTCCCTTCGTCCTCAAATCCTACTCCTTCAAATGAATTTTTGAGAACCCTTCCTCCCCCTCATTCATGTGGTCCTTTGGGCCGGAATGTTTCTACTATTCATCTTCGTACTGTGACTGCTCGCACGGTAGTATCTCATAGTCAAGTACCTCCTGTTGTCTCGGGAGTTCATATTCCTATTTCTGGATCATCTTATGGTCCATTGCAAGGAGTTCCCCATATACCTAACTATGGAGCTTCTCATCGGACATCGCATAGGACACCTTATGGAGCTTCTCATGGACAACCTTATGGACCACAATATGGAAAAAAATATCAACCCTATGGGTACAGGTATCAAAAACCTGATTACTCGTATAATTATGGCTTTGTAGTGCCTCCTAGTCAAGGTACACTACATCATATTGCTTCCATGCAACCCTACACAAGTCAAACAAGAGGAGGATATTATGGCCATGGCCATGGTATTTATAGTAATCAGCCTTATATGAACCAAAATTATCAGGGAGCGTGGCATAGTCCGGCTCATCCTAGGCTCCCTTTCCTCACAATGTTAAACTTACCTAACCTATCAAGACTCATGAATGATCTAGGATCTCATGACTCGGCTTGGACGGCTGTCCCCAACAAGCTTCCCTCGGACATTCCCAAGTTCGAGGGCAAAGCAGAAGAATATCCTAGTGAACATGTCACTACTTTTCACCTTTGATGCTCTTCCAATTCCTTACATGATGACTCAATATGTTTAAGGATATTTCAACGCACCCTCATCGGGCCTGCAGCGAAATGGTATATAGAGTTACCAAGGGGGGCATTCATTTTGTTCGATGACCTTGCTATGACTTTCCTCAATCACTTCTAGATACCCATCTGTTACGACGTTGGTACAGAAATCTTGTCGACATTTCGACAAGATAAAGCCACACATATCTTGGACCATATACAAGAGTGGAATAGATGGAAGAGGTTAATTAAATCCTTCATACCACCAGAATTTCTCCTTGAATGGTTCCTCAAATCATTGTTACCATACATTGCAAAGGATGTTTCTACATCCGGAGTCCAGAATGAGGAACAAACAATTTTTAGGGAACAGGAGTTGGATTTGATTTATGCTCAATCCATAATTATGTATGAGATCATACCTAATGCTCCACGTTTTAGTTTCTATCCCAAGATTAAGCCTGGACCACATGCCGATGGAAATGTGGGTTGTACAAGTACCAAACCTGCGGATTCGGTTGTGAAAAAAGTGAGTCAATTGTCTATTAATCAATTTACATTGGGAGAAGCCACAGCTTTGTCTCAACCCACCCAAATGGTGAGTGTACTTTCTGTGCAATTGTCAAACCAGAAGGGAAACTAGTAGCCTGAAAGGAATAAGAAAAAGGGTAAAAACAATCGTAAGGGTGGGAATAAGAATGAAAATTCCAATTTTAATGACAAGAACACCTGCAATGCTGGGGGGGAAAAGCAGTCTAAACATAATGTTAAGTTTCCTTGAAAATTATGTAAGGATGACCACCTCACTCACTTGTGCCCTTGTATGGAAGATGCCTCAAGGTTCATTTCATAGGGCCCAACTGCGCTGACCAATCTATTACCCCATAATCAAAATATGAACTCGAGGACCCATGATCCTCATTGTGTGTTAGGTGGAGATCAAGATCCTCCGAAATCCAATACTGGTCATGGTTGCATCAACATGGTGCATGCTACTAAGGTTGTGACTTGTGCAAAAGACTATGGTTCGTCACAACCAGGCCTTGGAAAAGAACTCGCTCCACCCTAGAGCCCTTTGAGTATTGAAAACCCCATGGATAAACATGAGATTTCACCTTGCATTCCTAAGGGATTCCTAAAGCATTTGGGGCACAATCCTAATGTCCAAGCCACCCAGAACTATTCTGTTGTCGAGGATTTGGGCCAAACTCCTTGCGTGATGTTTGTGCTTGAAGTACTTCAGAGTTGTCCTTCGCAAAGGAAATCTTTGCTTCCTGCTCTTGGGATTAATGATGATAACTCTTCTTTCGTCATCAAATTTGAAACCATGGGACCATAGCCTTGCTTTCCTTACTATGTTTCTCTCTTGATTCATGTAGAGTGTCTTAACATGACCATCAAATGCACCGTGATTGATGAAGGTGCTACTACTTTCGGGATGTCTTTGTTGTGCTGGAAGGGTTTGGGTTCTCCTGAGTTGTCTCAATCCGGTAACGTGTTGACTGCCTTTGATGGTAGATAATTTCAACCACATGAAATTCTTCCTTCTCTTAAGGTCCATTTGGGAGGGAAGACCATCGCGATTGAGGTCAAGGTGGTTGATGCGCCCCTTGATTACAATCTTTTACTGTGTTGGAATTGGATGTATATTATGAAAGCCATATCCTCTTCTCTATTTCGAGTTGTATGATTTCCATTTAATGGGAATATTGTTACGATTGATCAGACATCATTCAAAAATCCGAGTGTTAATGCATCATTGGAAGCTTCTATCCCAATTATTGATCATTCTCAGCCGGCAATTGGGAGTGTGGGTGTAGGTACGTATCAATCCCTTATGGGGACCTTTAGTTGTCCTGCACTCATTCTTATGATCGTATATAGTTTCGGTGGGGCTTCATCTTCATTGAATTCAGTGTCTTTTTGCACTACCCATATGGAAGATCCTTGGATTCTTCCTTCACCGAGTCCTTCGAATGTACCTGTAGAAATGGATGTGTCATTGCCTGCAGCAATGATAGAATATCAAGCGTATCTTTATTGTATTGCAGAGCCTAGTCCTTCCTCCTCGCAGACGGAGGAGGGGGACCCGTATGTGATGCCTGCATGGGCAGTTGAGTCCTCTCATGCACATGATTGCCTTGATGATGTTTTTCCATCAAATGAAGCCATCATTGAGGCCATGTCTAGGGTTGAGCAACCTTGGGAAGAGTTAGATCATAGATCCTATTTTATTCCCAAGCTTGACCGTTTGGAGCATGAGGACTTTAGGGAGATTCTTAGTGAGAATATTGGTAGTCCTGTGGTTCCATTAAGATCTCCTGGTCAGATGGCTAATGGGAACATGGGAAATATATCACCTACTATTCCTATCAATATCTCTTGTGGTCCTAGAAAAATTGAGAACGTCTACATTGGGGCGGACTATTCCCCTGATGAGATTAAGGAGTATACCAAACTGTTCAAAGAGTTTCATGACATCTTTGCTTGGTCATATGAGGAAATGCCAGGTATCGACCCTTGTATTGTCGAACATGAAATTAAGAGCTATCCAAATGCGAAGCCCATTTGACAACATTTGCGTGCGGTGAATCCTAGAAAACAACCCGCTATTAAGGCTGACATAGAGAAGCTATTAAAAGGCAGTTTTATGTATCTCATTCCCTTGACGGAGTGGGTTTCAAACCCCGTTCTAGTTGATAAGAAGCAGGGAGTGATCCGTATATGCACTGATTTCCATGATTTAAATTGTGCTTTTCCTGAGGATAATTTTCCCACACCATTTATTGATCAAATTTTGTGTGAGTATGCATGAAGCGAGGTATTTTCCTTCATGGAAGGCTTTTCTGGATATAATCAGATTCATATCAAACCCGGGGATCAACAAAAAACTGAATTTATTTTTCCTTGGGGTACGTTTGCATATCGAAAGATGCCTTTCAGTCTTAAAAACATCAGAGCCACATTTCAGTGGGCTATGACCTTGATTTTTCATGATCTCAAAACAATTTTTGAAGTCTTTTTGGATAACCTTGCTGCTCATTCTTGGCTGAGAGTGCGTCATCCATACCATTTGAGATTAGTATTTGAAATATGTCACAATTACCTGGTTAGGTTAAATCCTCATAAGTGCATCTTTTGCATGAATTCCAGTCACTTGCTAGGGTTCATTGTTTCCAAGGAGGGTATAAGATTCGATCCCTTAAAGGTTGAGGCAATACTTCAATTGTCTACCCCACGTAATATTAGACATCTTCAATGTTTGCAAGGCATGGAAAATTTATTACGGAGATTCGTGGTTAACGTTTCCAATTTGACTAAAGGATTTATGTGTCTTTTAAAGAAGGACACTACCTTTTGTTGGGATGAGTGAGCCCAGGATTCCTTTGATGCTCTTAAGTGACCCTTAGCATCGACCCCCATGCTTAGTCCACCCGACTATAGCCGTGATTTTTTTATTTATGTGGCCGCGTCCATGGAGACAATTGGTATGGTTTTTGTTTAGGAGGATGAGGATCTCCATGAGCATGTCATATATTATTTGAGCCAGAACCTTATAGATGCGGAAATCTGTTATTCCCATGTGGAGAAACTTGCCTTAGCCATCGTTCATGCAGTTCAGATATTGAGACATTACATTCTCCTTCGCTAGACCTTGGTGGTAGCTCATGTCAATCCATTTCAGTTCTTTCTCACTAGAAGGATGATCAGGGGAAAGTATAATAAGTGGATTTTTATTTTGCAAGAATTCAATCTCTAATTTGTTCTAGTGAAATCAAAGAAATTGTTAATTTTTGCGGAGCTCATTTCTGATTTTCCAAGTGTGGAGGAGGAGGAGGTTTATGAGGATACATTTTTCGATGAGCATTTTTTACTTATCTCAACTTTGGATCCATGGTATGGGGATAACATTATATATTTGCAAACATTGAAGGTCCCTACTCACCTTTCATGGGATGAACGGCGATGATTACATCACATATCTAAGAACTACCTTATAGTGGATAACACTTTGTACCACCATGGGGTAGATTCCATTTTACATCATTTTTTAACCCATGATGAGGCTAAGGTTGTGCTGAATGATTTCCACGGAGGGGCGTATGGTGGTCATTTATTTGGGACTTCTACAGCCCAAAAAATCTTGAGAGCAAGATATTTTTGGCCATCGATCTTCAAAGATTGTGTCAATGCAGTCAAGAAGTGTCACTCTTGCCAGGTGTTTGCACACAATATGCGCTCACATCCTGCCTCGTTACATCTAATTATCACCGCCAGTCCCTTCACCAAGTGGGGGCTTGACTTTATGGATTACAACCTAGCTTCAATTGGGGGGCATCATCACATTATAGTGGCTGTTGATTATTTCATGAAATGGGTTGAGGCTATGCCCACAGTTAAATCCAACGGTGAGACAACCGCGCATTTCATATTCAACCAAATTATTACTCAGTTCAGCATTCCAAAAGAGCTTGTCACTAACCATGGTAGGAACTTTCAGAATAGAATGATGGAAGAGTTGGCCTCGAAGTTAGGGTATAAGTAGCAGCAGTCCTCTTCTTATTATCCTCAGGTGAATGGACAGGTTGAAGCAGTGAACAAATCACTTAAGTCCATTCTCCAACGAACCATCGCACAAAGCAAGACGAATTGACATATCATGTTATATCCTGCTTTGTGGGCCTATAGGACCGCGATTAAGACTGCCACTAGTTTTTCTCCATATCAGCTCATACATGGAGTGGAGTATGTCTTGTCAGTTGAATGCAAAATCCCTTCATTGAAGCTAGCTATAGATATTTTACCAGACACTTCCGCATTGGAGCAACATTTGGTCCACTTAGAGCAACTTGATGAGCAGTTTCGAGATGCCTTAGTGGGTATAGAAGTAAATAAGCATCGCGTTAAGGTCCCATATGATAATTTTGTTTATCCAAGGAGGTTTAGTGAAGGTGATTTGGTCCTTTTATGGGATCAAGCTAAATAACCCTTGGGGGCAGGGAAGTTTAATCCCATGTGGCATGGTCCTTACGTAGTCAAATGTGTGTTAGAGAAGGGCGCCTATGAGCTATTGGATTATGAAGGGATAG
Source organism: Pseudotsuga menziesii (assembly GCA_001517045.1). Lineage (NCBI taxonomy): Eukaryota > Viridiplantae > Streptophyta > Pinopsida > Pinales > Pinaceae > Pseudotsuga > Pseudotsuga menziesii. Next base: position 583,476 of record LPNX010368516.1, read on the forward strand.
CCTTGGCGGAGCCTAGAAATGGGATCTATCTTAAAAAATACTATGCATGATCTTCATCCAGGGCTGATTATTGTATATTATTGTACAGCTTTTTTCATAGTTAGGTTTTCTTATGGTGATTGGGTTTGTTGATTAGCTTTCGTTTCTTATGGTAGATTTCGATGGAGTCTTCCACTTACATAGGATTCGATGATGGTGCTAGCCTGTGGAGGAGTAGGGGGGTTCTGATCATGGTAGCACACCATGGCTCTAGCTAGTCATCAGATTAACCGAACCCATGCCTATGGTACACCAACCACCTGGCGTTGCATGGCCTCAGGAAAGACCTCGACTTGCACCATGGGTACCTTGTGTGTCAAGTGTACAAAGTTTGTGTGGATGCTTTGGAGTGTCCACTCCACATCGACACCCATGATGTCATCTCCTCTTCCCCTCCATCTATGACGATGGAAACCGTTAGGCCACTATGGTCCAACATCTGCATACACACGATAGATTGTCACTGTGTCGTCACACAAAAACATGTCTTTTGAGTCAATATATCAAAAAACACAAAAAATTTAATAATTCAAAAACTTAAAAAAGAGAGTTTGGAATTCATTACCTATATCACTGTATGCTTCTCTTAGTGGTAGGTGCATGTCTGGATCTCCCCGTAAATCTATCCCTGCATAGGGATAGTCATTGATGGCAATGATCTGTCACTGCCACCATGGAAAGAAGTCATCTGGGTAGGGGTTAGACACCCTTCCTTTGTCTAGTCTGCACATAGCATATACCCAACATCATTGGGCTAGATCTCAAACCCCGTGTGGAGGAACATTAACTCTAGGGCTTAGCCCCAGTACAAGCTCAAAGAAGAACATGCTCAATATGCTGCCGAAACCAAAGTTTCTCACCTTGCCCATCTTGCCGTCACTGAGATGCTGCTTCATGTTACTCAATAGTGCAGTGCTCCGGTCGTACACTATGGGTCTCATACACTCCACCGCATAGAACATCAATGGCTACAAGGCCTGGTGGAGTGAAGCTAGGCCAACTATCCTACCAAGTACCAATAGTATGGCCTTCAATCCGAGTACCTGGATGGAGTTTGTCAGGATTTGACTCCCAAAATTTTCCATTTCTAGAAAATAGTATACTGCAATGTACTCATCAATGGTGAGGCCACCTCTGGGCTTGCGAGAGTGTAGGTTCACCACCTCTCCCCATCGGGATAATCCAGTAATGAAATATCTGTCTTCCACCTCTATAGTGAGGGACATCTCATCGATATGAAAAGACTCTAAGTCTGGATCCTAGTAGTCTACTAGCATCTGCAGGAGTCGTGGTTTGGACCTAAAGCTGCCAAGACACCAAAACTTATATATCCCACATGCAAATAGAGCTTGTTGAGCCATTAAGTCACCTTGAATAGCCTCTTCTAGATCTCCATGTTCCCTCTCCCTCCATTATAGAACCATCCAACACATTAAAAGTAGTTTTGGGTCACTATATACCTTAAAAAACCTTGTGCGTGGCCCCATACACCACTGTTTTCAAAACAGCCGCGTATGTACGCAGTTTTGGGAGGTTTTTTTGCATATAGCTAGCCCTATATGCAAAAAAAGCCCCAATATCCGTGTGGGCCGAAAAAACTATTTTAGACTGGATTAAAAATCAAAATTGACCATGGAAATTAAAAAAATTGGCATGAAAATGGAAGAGGAGGACATGAGAAGTTACCTGGAACAAACGGTGTCGAAATTTGTCGAACGAAGCTCCCGGAATTCGCGTTGGAATTTTTGAGCTCAAATGGGTAAAAATTTCAAATGATATCAAATTTTTGAAATTTTTACTATTTATAGAAATTTTTTGAAATTTTTTACCCCCTTTCTATAGTTTTGAACTGTTTCTGACCATTTTGGACCGTTTTGGACGAATTTGATGATGTAGGAGTCCATTTTGAGTGTCATTTTAACCGTGGTTTTGACCCGTTCATGTCGATTTTAGGTATTATGTCTAAACTGGCATATAGGTTAGATTTCACATATGTTTGCACTTTGCATGAACTTATGACCATTTCATTATAACCTTAGGTACGAACCCATTCTATCTTGTCACAGAACCTTCTTGTTTCTTTTAGAAGTGACATGACATGAATGGTAGAGATTGACCATACATGGGTGCCCTAGTTAGATATTTTTTTGCATTTGGTGCCCATGCCAACATTTTTCCTTTAGGGTGTGGGAGTCCTTTGTATAATATCCCCATGACTTTGACCAAGAGCCTCATACTCCTCGTGATCTTTTTACTGGCCCTTTTCCCCCTGGACTCCCTTATGTCAAGTTGTAATTGCATTATCATGATTTTTTCCTACCTCATTGAGCCTTATGTCGGCTTCCTTGACTTTTATTATCATCTATATAGCCTGAGCTTGTCTCATGTCTATCCATGCAGAGCCATTTTATATATCCTTTACAACTTGATTCCCCATTTTTACCGGGAGGGGACTTTCCCCGGAGTGTCTCTATCCTACACATGTGTCCTTGCGTTGAGCATAGGTATGTTCCACTGCTTGGAACTAGTTTGTTTTTCTGTTGACACTCGTCTCCTCCTATATAAAGCAATTTTATTCTTTTTCAAGATTTTCAAAATATTTGAAAAATTCCAAACAAAAATTAAAAAACCAAAAAGTCAGACAAGAAAAGATGTTATCTTTGGCAGTAGTCGATTCATGTCGCCTTCAAACATAGCACTGCATATCACATCCACTGGTTGGGTTAATAGTTTGAATTTAGGAGCTGTACTTGTTTCTCTGAGTTTATCTCCACTGAATAGTTAAGCTTCCAGTCCCTATGGAGCCTCTGTTGATGCCTCCTGTGTTGCAGAGATGTCCCAATTTTGTATATCGAGTCTATGCTGCCTACATTTAGTCACCATTCACCTTTATGCTCTTGTTCAGAGCAAGTTGAAACCTGAGTCGGCCATTCCTCAGTTTGCTTGACTTTGCATGTCGGCCATTCTCGGTACTGATACTGGTTCATGCACATTATGATCAAGTCCTTCCACGTTATACAGCTTTGTTGAGTACCTCATGTTAGATGATGGGGGATGCCTTAATTCCCTCCTTCCAGCGGATTTCATCCCATCGACTTCAGATCATTTATTCTGGGATAGGAATCTAGAGTCATTTTGAGTGCCTTGAGACTTGTAGTCATCAGTGGTAGGTTCTCTCGCCATCAACAGTTCTGGGAATACATCAATGTCCCTTGATCGATGGATCCTTTCAAGTGTTCAACCTCAAAACATTTATTCACACTTGTTAGTTTTCACTCTAGTACCTTGATTCCCATTTTCATTATTGGTAGGTGATCTTGCGTCTGTTAACGGTATACATCAATGACTGGTAATCAGATGATGGACTACTATGTTCGACCTCGACACCTCTATTCAGATAGTAGGACATGTACTCATAGCAGATTGTGTAGAAGACCTTCCATATTGGTGGCATTTCATATATGCTACCTCCTTGATCGTGCCAGTGTTCACGATATTTCAGCTCTCGTGACTTGATTCTAGGGTGTGTCATATATCTTCACCCATTATGGAGATATTGATCCATTGTATATCTTCAGCTTTCATGGAGATCATGATCGTTTGTATATCTTCATCATGGAGATTCTAGTCTATCTATATTGTATGTGGCGATGAACACACATGTCATATTTTGTATCATGCATATTCATGGCCATTGTACTCTTATGTATCTGGGACTACTATATGTACTTGTAGTTATGTGCAGAGTTTGATTATTGTATTATACTGTTGGATGGCTGGTTCTTCCACCTGGTTCTTCATCACTCCACTTCTAAGATGGACTTATAATGTATTTCGGCCATCGTAATACCCCTCTAACCTCACAAATTAGGGGGCATATGTTATAGATGATTTTACCACACATGGTGGGTCACACCGTTATGGCCTTCCCTGTCCCTCTGCAGACTCTTTAGATTGCATGGACCATTTTTGTACCTTTGATGTTTCCAAGATCATCCCTGAAAACATGCATTATTTTCCATATGTGACTTTTAAACCTATTCTCGTGTATGTACGTGGATATGACCCTAAAACCCATGTACATCAAGATGTGTGCAAAAGGCCAAATAGTTTTAGAGTTTTCCTTGATGTGGATCTGAGTCACTTGTCTCTTGGCCTTCCACATTCCTTGAGATAGCTCAGATTTGACCTTCTATTACCCCATTGAAGCACTATATAAGGAACCCTTTGGATATATTGAAGGGAGAGGAATTGAAGAGTAAGAAAAATATAGTCCATTGTTGTCAGAGCTTATACTTGAGTTTGCATCCCTTTGTCCCTTGGAGCACTTTGTGTTCTTCTCACGCTTTCCTTTGCTTGTGAGATTTCTATCAAGAGATGGAGGATTGAAGTGGTGGAGGCCTAGGTGGAAGACTCAGTTTCTCTGATTCGCAGACGTGCCGATAGAGGTTGTCACTACTGTAATATCTATTTTATATTAATAGAAATATCTTTTCATGTCCAATAATGTGTATTTAAATGAGTATTGAATCCATGGATGATTTTAAATGCTTATATGTTATTGATTATATATGCTAGAGTAGGTCTAACACCATCATATAGAATGCTTGTTACTGAATGTTGAGAGAGAAAATTGCAAATACAAGCGAGAGTGGAAAAGCTCAATGGGGATCTACATCAACCGTCCGGAATAAGGTATGTTTCGAGATCCTTTAGTGTTAGATATTTGGTTTCTCTTGCATATGGGAAAGGATTGATTTCTGTGGTTACCTTGTCTGTTGTGGTACCCCAAGCCATAGGAAGTTTTCTCCGTAATAGTCTCTTGTCTCTTGTGATTATTGCTGTGCATGTTATTCTCTCAGATAAGATCCTAGATCATATTGATTAGATGATAAAAATATATCACCAGGGACGATAACTAACTACCAAGATCCAGAATAGATTCAGACTAAAAACTTGTCCAGGAGGGAATCTATATGCCTCTCACCTCCCCTTCTATTATTCTAGGTATAGATTTCTTCCCCAAATATTATATCCACCATCCTCATCTCTTCGATGGATTCCCTAAAGAGCACACTTTTCCCATCCAGTTTTCTCCTCTAACTCTAAAAGTTATCATGCTACATGAAATTTGAATACCCATCAAACCTTATCCTTGAAAAGGGTATCCTTTAAATATATATAAATAAGGAAGTGTTTGATATAGGCCATAGATAATTAGTCCAATAATAACTTGGAAAAAATGAAATATCAAAAAAAATTATTTAACATATTCATCTTTCTAACAAACGGCACACTTAGGTTTGGGGACTCTAATATTTAAGGTAAAGATGTCCTTCATAGGCTCATTAAACTTTTTCCAAATAAGGTGAAGATAAAATAATTGTCTAGATTACTAAGTTTCCACCCTCCATAATTTGTTTAGTTGATCCTAACCAAAAGTTATTTTATATTCACCTTATCCCAATCACAAGTTATTTTATCTACACCTTATTTGGAAAAAGTATGAAACGTCCTTATCCATGTGATCGATACAACCATATCCAACTATCCACTCACTTTTAGAAGTGTCAGCAAGAAATTCCTAACAAGAATCAATAGAGAATGTATAGAACTTGTGTGATTTACCTTATAAAAGTTAGCACTCCAAGTCGGTCAACCATCTAGTAAGCGTGTCTCCTTCAAAAATTGAGTTTACCTTGAATGTATTTTTTTTTCTAGCAATCCTTCTCGATATGTTGTAATTTCTCACTGCCAAAACCTTTCTTATTATTCATGCCTTTCTTAGTTGATGATTTATAATCATGCTTATTCTTATTAATATGGTCGATGCAATGGTATTTCTCCTAATTGCTGATCCAATATTTTTCTATATAGTTTTGTTAACCTTTTCCCTTTAGCAAATGGACCTATTTATTAAGTTTCCCTCCATCAAGCAATTTATCCCTTCCACTAATGAGGAATTAATCACATAAATAGCCAAAGGAATAATACTTAATATCTTCTTTTAAAGAAGACAAAATAGTGTGGAATGTCAAATAGAATATGTCATAGGGTGTCATCTCAAGTTCATTAAAATAAATTCTATGAGTTTTCCGTTTTTCTTTGTAAATCCCATTCTCCATTTACCCGTTTTCAGCTAAAGCTTCTTCATAGGATCCAAATAATGTTTACTTCCTTCAAATGAGATAGGATCAAAGGAGATTGAATCTTTCTCAATTTACATAACCTAAATTTTATTGGTCTTATCAAATCAACATCATCTAGACTTCATTTAAATAATAAATATTATTGTATGAAGTGAATATCCTTGGGTATATAGTTCATCATAACTCCTACATCCTCATTCCTTTTTCAAATGATGAAACGTGATTGCTGATCATCCATTACATCTAGAACCACATTTTTTATAAAGTACAAAAGTGATTCAATCTTCAACAAAATTTACATGTCTTGTTCCCATTTACAATAATTATTACCATTCAATACTAGAGGTCATTTTTTTCAAATTATGTTCTTGATCTAGAGATTTAAACCCTGAATAAATCTTAAGTTGTAACCTAGAGTGAATCTACCAAAGATATTTGACTCAATAGGAGCATGTGCAATCAACGACCTCTAAAAGAATTTCATACAATAGAATAGGTCCCAAACCAATACCTATGATACTACATTATAACTATTACCTCATAAACTAGCATTCAACAACTGTCATAAGATATGTGATCCAAATTACTTATGTGGACCCAAATGTCATATGTGGACCTAGCTAAAATGTGTAGAGTTAGTACTAATAATTGAAAAAATTAAAGGAAGTGCATCCAATGTCAGATATGTGAATATCACTTCCTATTTATACCTTGATATTATAGTACATGAGGGGATCCACAAAATATGGTAGAAATAACTCTACAAAATCACATCAAGAAAGCAAGACTATCTGTGCGAAATCTCCCTAAAAGATAGTAAACTAGTGCCTAAATGGAGTCACCAAAATATATGAACAATTAAATGGAGTTGAGATAAATTTTATATATGATATTTATGCCGAAAAACCTGTTTTGAAAACAACGAGACAAAAATGATGATGTTTCCCAAACTGCTCGTCGGAAAACAATCAACCAAAGCTCACAATGGAGAGGAGAGGGGGGCACACTTGTTTGGCCTATAATGCCTCTATGTATAAAATTATCGGGGACTGAAATTGGAGAAATAAATATAAATTAAACTAGTTTTACCATAGTCAAATCAATTCAGAAAAATAATATAGGGCAAATCCCTCTAGGGTCAACCCGAGTGACCTAGAATTTGACCAAACATTTCCAGTTTTAATGAAAATTTATGTATTAAATGAGATATATGAAGTTGAAAACAGTAAATTAACACCAAAAAGTCACATCTAAATAACCAAGCATAAAACTTACTATTTTGGAAAAAAATTCAAAAAATACTATTTTTAAGGTTTTTCCAATTTTCCAAATTTTATAATTTTTTGCATAAAAGTACAACAATTAAAAAAATATTATATAGTGAATATGAGGGATTTTGAAACTATAACTCTTTCTCTTTTAAGGCTACATGTGTTTTTTTATCAACGCCTCTTCCAAGAATCTTGACAATTGTACTTTGTATGAACTAGGACAAAACCAATAAACCCAAAAAGTAGGTCATGTTGATTAAAATCCTAATTATAAAAAATAAACTCCAAATTCCTTTTAATATAGGAGAATCTCGTAATATACAAGGAGAAAAAATATGAATTAACATGACAAGCTACTATGCATAAAAACCTTGTAATTTAACCTTACCAAGTGGTCACCTCTTGGCATAGCAAGATAAGGAAACACAAGAGAGCTTACCACAATTGTAGAGGCAAGGTGAAGAGAGAATAAATTCTCCAATAATACTTCCACTAGAAAAATCTTTAAAAATCAACAATAAACAAGCCATAAACACTTTGTTCCATTCTCTAAAACCCAAAAAATCACCTAGATATGGAGATGTGCATTACTTTAGCCCAAGTATAGTAAAAGAAAAAATAATTAGCGATTCATTTTATCCCATGGTCTTAATTCAAAATGAGGAGGAGTTTCATGTAATGAATTTTTGTATCTTTAATGGAATTTTTATCATGAGAGGAGGGTGCCATGCCCCATATAACCCAAAAATTTTGTGTTTTACCTCAACACCCTCCTCTTTCAGGGGGTATGGCTTCTTCAATGGATGGCATCATCATTTGTTTGGCTTGCTTTAACCAAGAGGAGGGTAAATATATAATAAACATAGGTCCAAATGGGCATAATGAGGTGTTCTAAGATGTATGACAACCCTTACATTCACAATCACCTCCTACAAAGCATAAAAGTGAGTTTGTTTGTGATCCCATAAGCCATGTGTCCAAATGGAGTCATCCCAAGAAGAACCAGACACCAACCCATTGGCATAAAATCCTTGAATTATGGGGGAATTCCACCACATCAAGAGGTAGTCAATTATTACATTAAGCTAACACTTCTTGAAATTAAAACCAAAAGGACATTCCATGATCAAGGCATGGTTCTTAATCCCTACAAGACAAACACTCTACATATATCAATCCCAAACTTTTCCTTTACATATAAAAAATGACCCCTCCTCTGTGGCAATATAGTATGAACTTTGTAGAGTATCTGGAGGGTTCCAACTGGCTCCTATTGTGGGACATTCACTTCTCTTTTAAGTGTGTGGGAATATTTGAATATTCTAGTACCTGTATACCTACACACACTTGAAAAACAAATTCATCAAATTCATCATCATCATCATCAATATCAGAATCAGAAAAATCAGAGGAATTATCGTCACTTACACCATCATGGAGTGGAGTATTTGAGCATTGCTAGTTCGATCTCTTGCATGGGCTCTTCTTCGAACTGTATAGTCCTTTTAATGAATGTTTTCTAATATGAGGGATAAAATAGATTGTATACCTTTGAATATTTAGCATATCCAACCATAATGGAATCCTTTATTTGAGGTTACAAGGCCTTTCACTTATCGGGAGGAATCCTAGCCCAAGCCTTTGAGCCAAAAACCCCAAAATGAGAAATATTGGGCTTGTAACCACTCCAAGCCTCATATGGAGTTTTTCCATCCAATGCTTTGTGTGGAGATATATTTTGAACATATGAATCACAATTTATAGCTTCATCCCATATCTTATTACTCAAATCCTTTTCTTCCATCATGCATGTGACCATCTCCTTGAGAGCTATGTTCTTGCGCTCTGCAACACCATTCTGCTATGGTGTGTAAGGCACAAAATGTTGCATTTGGATGCTACATTCTTCAAAAAACTACTGCAAATTCTTATTGACATGGTCCTTACCATTTTTATTCCTAAGAACTTTGATCTTGCTCCCGGATGCATTCTCAACTAAGGCTTTGTACACTTTGAAAGTATCAAAAACCTCAAATTTTAGCTTGAGAAAATACACCTAGCAGTACCTTAAGAAATCATCTATGAAAGTCAACACATACCTTGAATTCCCATATGAGGGTGTGGGAAGAGCCCTATGAGATATGAATGGACCAGATCAAGTATTTTGGCATCCCTCCTTGCCTTTCCTTTCTCATATCTGTGCTCAGCATGTTTTCCCACTACACACCCTTTGCATGGGCCATTGGAAAACTTGATGGTAGGAATCCCTTCAACCATGATTTCCTTACTTAGTTCTTAGAGGTACTTGCAGTTGGAAGGACCATATATATCATGCCAAAAATTGCGTGTCTCATTGTCATGTGATCGAAACACATTCCCTTGGGAGTATGGAAGGAGGTGAGATAATTTGTACATTATTGAATCATGGTCAACAAAACCCACTGCAACAACTTGGCTTGTAGAAATTTCTGAGATATCCACATTATTTTGAGTGAATGTTACTCTCTTGGTTGTATCAGTGTGTCTCATTTGATAGAAAAAGAGTAGCTTCATTTCTAGATTAGGAACAAACAACACATTATTGAAGTACCCATATTCAATATCAATCCTATCAATCCCTTTGGCTTGGATTTCTGAATTGTCACACATGAGGATGGATGGACCACTATAAGGATGTAAGGCCAAGAAGGAATCATGCATGGAGACCATGTTCCTAGATGCACATGAATCTATGATGAAGGATGAAGATCTTGGACACCGAGCAACCAAATCATGGCATATTTCCTTGTTCTCTAAGCTTGAACCTCCCTCTTTCTTCCTTGCACCTTATGGAAGTGGGATGTTGTTATTTTCAAGGAGTTGCGCCATCATGTAAATGGTTTTATTCATGCATGCACTCTCTAGATGCTAACCTTCATGATAATAAGTGCATTTTGTATTCGCTTGCTTCTTCTTCTCTTTGTCCTTGCTAGGATTCGAAACCCCATCTAAATATTTGGGCTTCTCCAGCTTCTTCTTCTCTTGTTGCTTCGAATATCTAGATTTCATATTGCGTTTGGCTAGATTCAAAAATCCTATAGAAATGGATTGATCCTTGGTGGATTTAATGGTACCCATTTCCACCAGCATTTCTTGTTCTTGAGTCAGTGACTCCATGAAGTCTACTAGTGATGGAATCCTCCAATTTCGAGTTGTGAGATTGCTTGAGTTGAATGTTGACACAAACATTGAATAATATATCCCTAGATTCAAAAGAATGGACAAGATAGTATGCTCCTATTTCTTTCCAATTCCACATTATTTCAGTTGAAGCACCAATTATTTGAACTTAGTGAAGAAGTCCTAGATCGTCTCAAAGTGAGTTGGGCTCAATGATACCAACTCATTTTCGAGTTGGTGGCCTATCATCTCATCAGTCTTCACAAACAATGACTCGATATTGAGCCCTACTTTCTTGGGTGTTGTTATAATATCTACATGGAAGAAAATATCCCTCGAAATACTGAGACAAAAAATCTTGAATGCCTCATCTAGTTGGTTGAAGTACTTCTATTTTCCCACAGAAGAGTTGGGCTCAGTCTCAGTTCCCATGGTGACTCTATACATTCCTTTCAAACTCAACTGGATCACCATTTCATCATTCCATTTGAAATATTTTAATGGGGTTATAAATACATGAGTCTTCTCCACACCTAATTGCGCACTGAGTGATAGAAACACTATATGTACCAGCAATGTAAACACTCATTTTTTCTAGAAAATAACCTAAACAACAATTCAAATGCTCTAGTTTTTATTTACAGCTCCAAAAGTATTGGATTTCATGTGAAAATATTATTTTCATCAGTATTTAGGATCTAAGGGAATCCTCACAATTCAATATTACTTATAAAATATGCAAAAAGTAGTAGAAAGAGTGAAATTAACACATAGAAATGGTGTCGATAATGGAATTTATTATGATTTTCCAACATTTAAATATGTATGGAACATGTTTATATTACAATAGGGATAAATATTTATCCCTCAGAGGTGATTTGGATGCATACATGTGGCAAGATTATATTTGGCCTCAAAACCCCCCTAGGTGGACCAATGAGCTTCCAAACCACCTCAAACAATCACAAATCCTAGTGTGAACATCGATGGAGAATGATAGGACATAAATGAGGGTAGGATAGGTGTGGTGGAGTGCATGGGTGAGTTGGAGTGGCTCTAGATAGAAATAAATGGTCCAGAAGAGTAAAACAACACCCAAATACATGCATGGACGCCTCTAGTAAACCAGTTTCCCTAATTTAAGGGATGGGAATCACACCAAGGAATAAGAAGTAATTAATGAGTGTGCATGTGTAACCAGAATGGTCAAATGAGGGAGCTTGGGTGCATTTATGAGTCCAAAACACAAAAAGGACCAAGGTAAACCAACACATCTATTTTTGGACCATATAACGCATGAGACTAATGAAAATATGTCTTATTTGTATGACCATTGTACTAAGGTGGAATAATTCTATAACATTTAATAATGAGTCCATTTCCTCATCCATTCCTCACTCCTACTCATTCATTTTCCTCTTCATAACATTCTAGTTCACCAAAATCAGTCATCAATAAATGATATAGTGAAGGAGAAAATCGTTCAGGGAGTCTACTTAACCTAGCATATATTCTTACATTTACAGGAGTTTGATGTACCTATTGCTGCTCTTGATTTTTTGGTGCCTTTGGAATGTCATTTTCTTTTATTTCATCAAGCACTATGTACTCTATGTTTTCCTTTTCCTCTTTCTTTCCCTACAACTGATATTTATACATAACCTTTTCATTGAATACTACATCTCTACTCCTAATGATTTTTTTTTTTCATAATCTCGTAAGAAATCAAGAAAAATGTCAACCCGGTATCCAATAAAGGTACACTTCTTGGATTTATCCTTAAGCTTTGTTCTATTTTCTTTATCAATATGGGAAAATGTTTCACAACCAAAAGTTCTCAGAAATGGGTATTTTACATTCTTGTAAGTCCATGCCTCCTCTAGAATCGCACCATCCAAAGCACTTGAAGACCCTAAGTTTATTAAATAAACAACAGTATCTACAACATCAACCCAAAACTGTAAGGGAAACTATGCATGCAATCACATACACCTTGCACACTCCATGATCATTTTGTTCATCCTTTCTAACACACCATTTTCTTGTGGTGTTCCATGGACTATATTCTCTCTGTAAATCCCATTGTTTGAACAATAAGTATCAAAATACTTGTTGTAGTATTCACCTCCATTATCAAATCTAAGACATTTCAACTTTTTTCATGTTGCATTCTCAACCAAAGGTTTCCACTTCTTAAAAGTATAAAACACATAAAATTTCTATCTAATCCAATAAAACCATGTTTTTCTAGTTGTGTCATCAATAAAATTAATATAATAACAAGATCCACCAAGATATTGTACCTAATCCAGTCCCCATACATCTTTTTGCACAAGCCCTAACTTTTCACTCTTATTTTGTTTCCCAACCCTGAGAAATATAAATCTCTTATGTTTTCCATAAACACAGTTCTCACAGAATTCCAAACATACTGGCTTCATATATGGAAGTAGTTTCCTTGAGTGGAGAACCTACATCCCCTTCTCACTCATGTGTCCAAGCCTATGATGCCAAAACACTGCACCTATTTCTGTTGAAGCTATAGAGATAGAATAATCAGTATTATGAGGACATAAATACAATGTACCTATCATATATCATTTTGATATTATCAATGCTCCTTTAGTGATCTTCCACCGTTTTTTTTCAAATGTAGACAAACAACCACTATCTCCCAACTGTCCTATTGAGATTAGATTAATTTTCATAGCAGGAATATGCATTACATATTTTAGCATCCATTCATTTCCATTATTTAACTTAATCCATACCTTACCCATTCCAACAATTTTACATGTTTCATCATCCCCCAATAAAACATGTCCAAAATCACCTGGAACATAATCATGAAAAAATTTCCTATGGGGTGTTGCATGACATGAATCCACTGAATCTACTACCCAATAATCACTAGTATTATCTAATGCAAGAATCAAAGCATATTGTAACACATCACTTGCTACATTTTATTCCTGAGTAGTCTCCAGCAATCATTAGTATTATCTAATGCAAGAAGCAAAGCATCTTGTAACACATCCCTTTCTAGACTTGTTGCAATTACCTGGGATCCTTCCTCTCTTTATTTTTCTTCCCCTTCTATCCATGGTAAATGCATTACTCGATGTCTCACCTGTTCTTTTTCTTCACATTTCTTGGCTAAGAATAACACCAATGACATCAGCAAATTTAATATTGTTTGAACTAGGGACAAAGTTACTTACAGCCATAACCAAGCCATTCCAACTTTCTGGTAATGAGCACAGGATTAGAAGAGCCCTAACCTCATCATCAAATATCACTTTTACATAAATTATCTAAATAGTAATCATATTAAATTCATTTAAGTTTTCAACAAAATATCCACCTTCTGACATATTCGTATTAAATAAACACGTCATTAAAAATACCTTGTTGGAAGCCAAGGGTTTTTGATAGATCTTAGATAATGCACTCATCGCACCCTCTGTTGTATTTTATTTTGAGACATTAAAATACATCGATGAATCCAGGCACAACCATATTGTTCCAAGTGCCTTTCTATCAATAACCTCCCATTTTTCATCCTTCATAGTTGTCGGTTGTTTTGTTTTTTTTCCCAACAGTATGTATAGATCCTTCTGGTATAGATAGTCCTCCATTTTCATCTTCCATAACTAATGGTTTTTGCAGTTAAATTAATCAGCCCCAAACTTTCCTTCTTTCATTTCTCCCAATCAAACCAGAAACCCTTCTTTCCTGCAATTTTACCAGCCAAATAGACCTTTTTCGCTCTGATACCAAATGTTAGTAAAAGTATAGGATCACAGAGCAATAACAATTAAATAATTAACCAAGATGAAAATATTAAACACATTACAAGAGAGACACAAATATAAATTGGTTCACCCAAGATGGGATACGTTGTAATATCTTTGATCTTATATCATATCGAAATATTAACTCCGATGCAATTATTAAATGAAATGTACAAACAAAAATTTACAGTAACACTAATCACTTCTTGATGTAGGGAAAATTATAAGTATTACTGATAAATTTGGGAAATGGAAGTGGGGTAATGGAAGAGATCAAAGAAAAATGTCGACATAGATTATTATTTCCCTAAGCACTTGGATTTTGGTTCCTTTTAGGTTTCTAAATCAACTCCGTTGAAGTCTACTCCCACGCTTCTGGGTGTCCCAACCATGCAAACTAGGAGATAACAGTCACATCCAGTCAACTAGTCCTTATGAAAGGTTCATATGATTTATCATTCATGTAATACACAAAAAATAAGGTTTCATCAGGTTCAAAACTGATCTGGAACAATATGGGACTGTTTGGGGTGATTTGGGAAAAAACTAGAAATTTGGCATGGGAAGAACCTGTACAAAGGAGGCTACTCAAACATGGTATGATCCTAAATAATTATTAGTATGTGAGAGGGTATGTCTATAGAGATGAATTTAAATCCTACATTAACTTAAAGAATATAATTTGAGTTTGTATAACTTCCAGAATGCTAAAGATACTAAAACTAGTCGAAATTTCCTAGTTAAAGAGCAAGGGTATGCAAATATTGACACATTTCATATCAGACTATGATAAGGAATGAAACTATTGTCCCAGAGGGACTGATATACCATATTAAAAATACCATATCACTCATACATTAATTCCACATTCATTATAGCACTTTTATTACATCCAACTCTCAAAAGGTCCCATTAAATGGGAAATAAAATAACCTCTCATGAAACTTTAGCTTGAAGGATCTATGGGAAATAATCCTTACTTCCATACAGAGATCAAAATGATTTAATGGGATGCTACATATGTCGACTTGAAACTTGGAAAGTTCTCCTTAGCTCACTGTAACCTACAATGAAAATTGGAAGGGAGGAGAAGAGAAGGGGGATGGAAACTTGGGGCAGATCACCCAAGAGGACTGAGGCTCATCACTCAGTATGGAATCCTTATCTTCACTCAATATTGGAATACTCATCAACCAAAACTGAATAATGGAGTTGGAAATTTCTGTAAGTAGACCTTGGGTGAATTTTTGAGCAATTCCTTCACCTGTTGAACAAGTAACCCACTTGCCAATCTTATTCCTAAGCCATGAGTGGCCCTCCTTGATGGGATTATCAATTTTTCTTTTCAAATTATGTTTCCTTGTTTCTATAACTTAACCCAAAGTGGAAATTATCCCTCCTTGAGAAAAATAGCAAGTATGAATCTTACATCATGTTTCCATGTTTGTATCCTTCGGTCCAAAATAAAAATTGTGCTTTCCCCTCCTTGAGTAATTAGAAAGTTTGTGCATAAGGTAATGTTTCCTTCATTTTCATCCTTGCACCAAATTGGAAACTGATTTTGATAGTTTCTATTTTTTTATGACATATTTATTTTTCCTTCTTTTGCATTGTTTCCATTTTTCCATCCTAGGCAAGTTGCATAATGTTCCCTCCTTCTTTGACAACTCATTTCCATAATTAATTAATTTTCATAATAAATAAATAACTACAAATAACATGAATATATAAATTGCATGCTTCCATAGTTTTAAATTATCAAATTCCTAAGAATAATTAATTAATTCAATTTTTAACCCATGTCCACTTGACAAGGTCAACTCTTTTAAGGTCCCTTCAAGGGAGGGACATGATATTCCTCCCCTCCCAAGTCTTCTTGTCCTCAAGCAAAATCACTCCAGAGTGCTGCAAAGTTTGTCCACCATGATTATACTACACCACTCTGATTATAGTCATTTCTCCAAAGACCACCTCTTTCAACAAAATTATCAAACAAGTTAAAGTAACTAGGTATAATTCCTGGATCCCACTGCCTCCTCTGCAAGGATCTAAATGTTTTTTCCCCTTTTGGAAACATGTGTTTCCAAAGAATGCCAAGTTCCCATGGTATTATATGCCCCCTTCAAAACATCAGTAACAACAATGAAATTTTATCATTGTAGAAGATGAAAATGTGGATGTGAAAACCATACCACCAAACTGACAATTGATAACTCCCCATGCCAAACTAAATATCTTTGAGACTCTCCCACCAAGAATGGAACTTATTAATGTGGGACCAAATCATCTTGAGCCTCTCTAAAGTATGAAAATCCTTGTGCAATCTAGCACTGGAACTCAAATCGTAGTTGTTATGAAGACACGAGTGGTTATCCCATGCCCCTCCATGTATACTGAGAGCATCATATATCAGCCATACATGTTCATGCCACTACTTATACATTTTTTTCATGTGTCTAGTGTCTCTCCATTGATTCAAGCAAGATGCTTATCATCTAGTGCACACATATCAATCATGTGTCTAGCCACCCAATCAATGGACAAACAAGGTTTCATGCTGAATGATCCAGGTGGAAATAATTCAGATACTATTGATGCACTTGTCAAACCACATGGCTTGACCATAAATCCCTTAATTGGAAGAGTGGGAGTATCATGCTCCTCCTATGGCATCAACAAAAAAAATAGTTTCACCCAATTTTCATCCCCACATGATTTGGCTGAAATAGAAGTGCGGGGTGAAGAATTATGAACCAAATCCCTACAATGCTCATGCATCAAGATATTGGATACAAAAATTCCTCCATTTGTTGGCTCAGTGATAGTGTTATCATGTGCCTCCTCCAAAACTGTACAACATTTTCCTAGAGGCAACTCATAATCTCTTATGAACTATGCAAGTGCTTGGTCTTCATCTTGCTTGACCTCAAACTCCTCAAGCACATGCAAATAAAAATGCACATCGTGTGCATGTGTATGGGAGGTATATAATGGCTGCAAAATAAGTCTTTTTTGTTGTTCATATGTCAGAACAGTGTCAGTCACAATAAAAAGTTTATTGCATAAATAAAATTATTTACCTCCAAATGTCTTAATTCCAAAGATGTCTCTATCCACCCAATCAATGGATGAATAAGGAATTTTATTTGTTGATCCATATGGAATGTGATCAGCCACATCCTCTAGATGAGAATATAGCATCAATAATGGTATGACATAAGGTGTCTCTTTCCAAGAATGCATGTTAAACAACCCTCTACTGATGCAAGAACTTCTAGTGCATCCTTGATCCTCTATTTTAGTGATATATTTATCTACCCAATCCATGAATAAATAATAATATTTTCTTGATGATTAAATTGGAATTTCCTTAGCCATATTTCCCATAGCTAAGAACACCTCATCCTTCCTCTCAATCTCTATGATTCCTTGGCCAAGATTTTCTTCCTCGTAGATTTTCACAAGCATCTACAAATATTCTCCTTCCTCATGGCTGTCCTCCACATGAGGTTCCTTCAGCAAATCCAAATTAGTTCATACCATGTGCACATGATTCTTTTCCATGCAATATGGGGGGTGTGGTACATTCAAATCCCTTTGAATTTTATCAATCTGCAACCTTGACTCTTGAAGAGATTCATTGGTTCTTTTCAAGGAATCATATGTATCCTCCCATTTACTATGTTGTCTTTCAGAATATTCTATTTCCATCCCAAATGCACAATGGTACATTTCATCCATCATGAGGAGAAGATCTATGTTAGATATTAAGTTTACATTTATCTCCTTCATCTTGTACATGCATTCTTTAAGTGTTATTCACTCTTCCAGAAATAATTCTCCTTCCAAATATCCTACAGAATCTTTCCAACAACATCTTGTCACCAAGGCATTCATGTGAACAAGGTTGTTTATGGATTCCATAAGCTTCTCTTTGTCCTCCTTTAGTGATCCCCTCAACTAATGTGGCTCATAAAGAAGATCCCCCCCCACCCAAAGGTTTCTTCTTCCAATAGTTGACATATAAGACCATTTTTTCTTGTGGCATTTGTTAGCACTCAGAACCACAACCAAGGTTGTAGAAGGCAGACCCTGAGGTAACAACAGAACCACTTTAGGAAAGGGATTTGGCTCCTCCATTTCTAGATAGAGATCTATCACAAATATATAGCAAGTCTAGATTTAAAGATAAAATAAGTTCAAGTTGATTTCATGGTTGAAAACTGTTGGAGAAGAGTCCCGCAGCTACAGGAAAAGCTGCCATTTTGGCAGATAGACAGTTTGGTGAGGACGAAGAGATAAGGTGAAGCTACGACTCCGTAGCATGTTTCTAGCTGCAGAGCAGAGCTGAAAACCGTGACTGTTGGGATAGAGAAGTCAAGGAAGACGATAGTACCTGAGTGGCCGAGAAGAGAGAGCTCAACCACTGCATTGAAGGCAGTGGCAAAGATAGGAGGACTCAGCTACCCTCATAAAGGAAAAGGAGTGACGAGGCTGAGGTATTGAACATGAAGGACAGAAGATGGGAAGCAGTGCATAGTACCCATGGTCAGTGCCGGGAAGCATGGAAGACTGCAGAGAGCAGTGGTGTGACGGAAAGCGGCTACCCCAAGTACAGATATGCCGACTGTCACCAGTTAGGGTTTTGGGTTACTATTGTGATAGGCCCACAGTGTTGTAATGGCGAGACCTTTGGGCCGCCTATAAAGGGATGTATTTTTTATTGTAAAAGGTTGGAATTTTTGGCATTTTAAGCCATCCAGCTAGTTAGTCCTTCTGGAGCTATTAGGATAGCCAGTAGCTACTCAGACATTAGCGAGTCTGAGAGTCCAGTCGTCTGTTAGCTCACTGTTATTTTGTATTGTAACAATCTGCAGGGATTGAGAGAGAGAGAGAGAGAGAGAGAGAGAGAGAGAGTATATTGTAAGAAGGCAATATAGAGAAGAGATCTAAGAGAGAAGGGCTCCAGGCAGTGTGTGGAGTTACCCAGAAGATCTCTAGCTGCATATGCGGTGCAGCATAACTGTGTACCTATCTCAAGTTATAATATAGAAACATAGTTCTGTGGACGTAGCTTCTACCCTGGAAGTGAACCATGTAAAATCAGAGTGTTATGTGATTGATTCATGTGATTGTATGTGCTTGTTATATCTGTCATTCATTACATGAACTTTGCTTACAGTAAATGTATGTATGCATTATTCAGTTCACAGCATATTAAGAGGATAAATGCAAGTTGAAGTCTTTAAGTATTCTATATAAGAGTTGTCTAAGTTTCACTCAAGATAGTTAAGAGTCGCAGTATAAAACAGCCTTGTGTATTGAGTCCTGTAAGTTAAACACTAGTAAGCTAAGTATGCTGAGTCACAGCGGCAAGATATCGCAGGGAGGCGATATCACACCAATAGAGGAGCTGTGCTGCGCAATACCGCAGGTTGAGGATTGAGCGTAGGAGAGAGTTAGGTGTTTCCCAGGACATGACGGTGAGATAGAGGTTGGAGTCATCACGAGCAAGAAGAAACAGTGCATCACGTCACAGAAAGAGACACCTCGCGGGATAAGAAGAGATGCGAGGCGCGCATAGGACGCCATACAGAACCTAGTCGAGACACTTGAGTCTTTGGAAAACCCATTAGGATCACTTCGGGTGAGACTTTAGGACGCTCTGTGGTCTGTTTCTGAAAGGGCCAGTGAGCTAGGGGTGTTGTTGGTTCATTATAGTAAACCCGGGTCTACCCAGCGACCAACAAATGGTTCCATTGCCGGTTTTGAACAAACTGAGCATTGATGTTCTGGTGGCGTCCTACTAGAGATGAACTCAACGAGTGGGTTTGGTCTAAGGAGAAATATTTTTCCGAACACGAGAACAAGAGTCCTAGACTGAGTACAGAGGACTAGTTACAAAAACATATCGTTACAGACCTGCATGCGATATTTTTTGCGACCTTTGGAAACGAACTTTATGACTGGTTATCAAAGTTGATTGATACGAGCATATTCAAGAAGAAAAGAAACATTGTCTGGACACCGGAGCTGATTCAGACCGTGAAGAACCTTGATAATCCCATTACGAGGACAGTAGAATTCCAGCTTGCGAGTGTGCTAGAAGGCTTCGTCACAGAGTTTGCAGTTGAACAGAGAAAAAGCTTCAGCGAGGCTAAGCGGTACTTCTTCAAAGGATATCACGGTAAGTACCTAAAATCTTTAAACTTGTCCATTAAGATGTTATTACATGAAAAAGGAACAGTGGATCTAGTTTCAGATGAATAAGTAAAGATAGTAATGTCACAAGAGTTTGAAAGTGATTTTGATGGCATTGGACGTACACGTAGTGGAAAGAAATACAAAGTAGATTTCAGCTTTCCCATACTTGAAGACAGTTCAGATAATACTAGACAACAAAGTCACAGTACCACAGAAAGAACAAAAGGGGGTATCCCTTACCACCCTTATACCCCACAGAAACAGATCAGGACTCAGAACAATCCCGTAGGAACTCCATCTAGTAACTCGCAGACAGTACATACTACCGCTACATCACCTCCACCTACACCACCGAGTGGTAGTAACATAGCAAATCAACATCCACCATGTAGAAATATAATGGGGCATGATATGAAGCTACCTATCTTTAAGGGTACAGGGGCAGAGGACCCAGAGCAGCATTGGTTTCTATGTGAAGCCGTGTGGACCATTAAAGCAATCAATGATGATAATAGTAAACTTGTACAGTTGGTCACCACACTGAGAGAATGAACCTTAACATGGTATATGAAGTATACCTCAGCGGTACCCAGAACACTTGTCCAGGTTAGGACCGCCATGATTAAAGAGTTTAAGAAACCTAAGTCTGAGTCACAGTGCATTACAAAGCTTAAAGACATCGAACAGTTACCTACAGAGTCAGTGTGGGACTTTGATTAGAAATTTAAATCCCTTATAGACCAAGTCATCTTTGAGTTTGCACCAAAGAAACATAAAGAATGGTTTATTGCAGCACTGCTCCCTCACATCAGACTACCATTAATGCAGCAGAAACTCCAGACGCAGGATGACACGTTGGAGATGGCGATGAAACTAGAGGCTTCACCTCTAGCTGAAACCAGCACAGGTATGGCAAACCTACAAAACCAGTTGGCTAATCTCACGATACAGATGCATGAGCTTAATAAAGGGAAAGAGGTTGCACAAGACATATTGTGCATAAAGTGTAAAGCACAAGGCCATACTAAAGATAATTGTCCAGTCTTTGTAGAATATATAGCAACTGGGGCTCCTAACCCCTTACCACAGACCCACGGGATGTGGTGTGAAATATGCAAGACACAAGGACACCTACCTCACCAGTGCCCTCTACTTCAGAAGTACGTGCAGACACCTAATAACCTATACTGTGTCTATTGCAAGTCCGTAGGCCATGATGAACACAATTTCCGAGCCTATGATCTCATGGTCGGGAGCAAGCAAGACTTGTACAGAGTCCAATTAGAAACACAGGGTCCAGCAGCAGGACCACAGTATGATCAGGTTCATGTTGTCCGTGGAGGAGGATTCAGAGGCTTTGGCTAAGGAGAAGGCTTTGGCCGTGGTCACGGACCAGTCACTTGTTACAACTATGGAGTTGTAGGAATTTATGCTAGGGACTGTCAAAGCCCTACCACCACATGTAACTATTGCAAATCTTACGATCACGCTATAGAAGACTGTCCTACCTTGATAGCTAAGATCAGAGAACCTACGCCAGTAGTACACTAGAACATCCAGCTTATTGCTACTAAGCAGAAAGAACTAGAGCCAAGATTCAACATTGTGACTTGCAGCGGTGCTTCCACCAATGAGACATCGCAGGTTACTGAAAAGAACACAGGACAAGAGTGGGTGTGCAAAGCTCCTAATAAAGCAACACCACTAGACCTACAGAAGAATAAACAGACATTTCAGGAAGCTAAGACTTTCTTTGATGACCCTATGCAATCAAGATCGCAGGTACCGCCATCTAGGGGCGTACCGCAGCAAGCACCTTGTGGCGTTAGCCCTGTATAGATATCGCAGGCTACCACATCGGGCACATGCGACGAGGACGAGTTGACAGGAAGTGTACAATCCTTCCTGCGGAGTTGTTTAAAACTCGTGAGAAATGAGAAAGCTATCGAAGAAATTCAGCGCATCATAGATCAGTGTCAACCATCTTCTTCTGTGAGCAGTGCACAACATGTTGTTCATAGTATTATGGGACATACAAGAACAGGAAGAGAGATGCAACTCACAGCACAGGTCAGAGAATTTGAAATGGACGAGGTCATCCTAGATCTAGGATCAGAGGTAAATGTTCTGACTAAATAGACATGGGAACATATGGGTAGCCCTAAGTTAGTCAGATCACCTATCCACCTCAGATTAGCTAATCAACAGTGGGTATCACCCCTGGGTCGATTATCGCAGGTGCCAGTTGACATCGACAGAGTTCATAGCTCTGCGGACTTTGAAGTTATAGAAATCATTGGCGATAGTAGACCATATCCAGCACTACTAGGCATTGATCGGGAGATCGGTAACATGGACGTTATCAACTTAAAGATAAGACAAATGACCTCTGAGGACACGCAGATCCGGGTCATCGCACCATTGGATCCTCTTCAGGGTCCTAAGTACATTGAACCTATCCGAGCAGAGGAAGAGGCATGTAACATGGACAGTCTCTATCAGATGACTATGAACCAGAGAGAATACATCAATCCAACCATAGAAGGGAACATTATTTGGTGATGCGACAACTCATGCGCATCGGATTCAGATGTTGGTCTAGAGAACTGGCAGAACAGACTTTACGAAGTCTCAGCGCGCAGATGTGCATACATGACTAAGTCACTGCGATGGATTGGCGCAGATATCAATGAGATTCCATCATTTCATGGTATAACAGATATCCAGGACTTTCTCACGCAGTTTTAACAACAAATTCCTCACGAGCAAAGGATCACAGCTATGGAACTTACAGTACAAGCCACACCTACAAGATGGTGGTATGCACATAAACAGAATATCGCATCATGGGATGATCTTAAGAGATTGATGGCGATCAGATTCTCTACCGACAGAGAGTATGTCCAGCAGAGATACATAGGAGAAAATGACCCCAGGTCACATATTCAGACATGTGAACAGAATTGGTCGAACATTCCCGAGGATGAATGGGTTCACCGATTCATTCACACTTTGGACACAGTTCCACGGAACTGGTACACAAAGACTGAATTGCGTAAGGGAACGGCTACATGGCCACTTCTAATAGACAGCTTTCTACTTACCTTCGATTTTGAATCTAAGTATCCAAATGTTGATCAGGCCCTAGATGTAATAAAGATTAAGACATTTGAGGATTCTACCCTATCAGTACATACTCAACCTGAGTGGGCCATCCAGTTAGAAGATGCGCTCGAGTGCTATAACTTCGAAGCAGAACCAGAGGAGGAGGATGAGGATCCTCACAACATCAACATTCCAGAGTCAGAAGGGACTCACGATGTTGATGGACCAAAGCTACAAATTCCAGCAATCACAGATCCGATCAAGATTAAAAAGATCAATATTGGCACAGACACAGAACCAAAGTTTGCCTCTATTGGAGACTATTGGACCGATGAAACAGTCGGACAAATTGCAGACTTGCTACATGACTATCAGGACCTATTTCCCACCAAGTTCATAGAGATGAAGGGAATAGTCAGAGACCTGGGAGTAATGAGGATACCATTGAAAGAGGATGCTAGACCAGTCAAGAAGTGTCCATACAGATTAAATCCGTGCTACAAAGAAAAAGTTAAGGATGAGATCGATAAGATGCTAGCAGCAGGCATCATTAAGCCCGTAGAAGAGAGTGAATGGGTTAGTCCCATGGTCGTGCAAGAAAAGAAAACCAAAGGAGACATCAGGATCTGTGTCGACTTGCGAAAACTCAACAACGCATTGCTTCATGATCCATTTCCGACACCTTTCACTGATGAAGTACTAGACAATGTGGGAGGACAGGAGGTCTACTCCTTCACTGATGGATTTTCAGGCTATCACCAGATCAGAATCCACCCAGAAGATCGACATAAGACCACTTTTTCAACATAATGGGGCTCATTTCAGTATACAGTAATGCCCTTTGGTATTAAGAATTCACCAGCTATCTTTTCTAGAGTAGTAGTTGCTGTATTTAAAGAATACATCCATAAATTCCTAGAAGTTTATTTTGATGATTGGACTGTATTTGGATTAATTGACAAGCACATAGGATATTTAAGACTAATGTTAAAGAAATGTAGGCAGTACCAGATTTCTCTAAACTTGAAAAAATGTATATTCTGTGCGCCATTTGGTATTTTGTTGGGTCACATTGTCTGCAGGCAAGGCTTGATGGTAGATCCCGCAAAGATTTCCATCATTGTAAATCTTCCAACACCCAACTCAATCAAACAATTGAGGACATTACTTGGTCATACCGGGTACTACAGTAAATTCATCAAGGGATACGCAAAGATTACAACACCGATGGAAAAACTGTTAAAGAAAGATGTAAAATTCCTATGGAATGAGGAATGCCAGCAGAGTCTAAACACACTTAAAGAGAAGATGGTTACAGCACCCATCTTAGTATTTCCAGAATGGACTAAGCCGTTTCATGTACATGTGGGTGCATCTGGCATCGCACTAGGGGTTGTTTTATCACAACCAGGAGAAGGAGGTATCGATCATCCTATCTCATACTCCAGCAGAAAGCTATCGACAATAGAAAAGAACTACACCACGACAGAAACAGAAGGCTTAGCTATGGTGTACGCGCTACAGAAGTTCAGGCACTACCTATTGGGTGCCTCGTTCAAAATGTTTACTGACCATTCCTCATTGAAGTATCTGGTCAATAAGCCAGTGTTAGGGGGAAGAATCTATAGATGGTTACTCCTCTTTTAGGAGTATGATTTTGAAATCATTTTCAAACCAGGAATATTGAACGCCGGACCTAATCATCTGTCACGAATAGACTCAGGAGAAGAGCCAAGTAAGCTAGAGGACAACTTGCCAAATGCACAATTGTTTTCTATCCAGATCGCAGATGAGTACTATGCTGATATCATTCACTTTCTCACTACAGGAAGGGCGCCTGAGGAGTTTACCAAGCATCAAAAGAGGCAGTTGGTTGTTAAAGCAACAAACTTCACCCTGATCACAGGACAATTATATAAGTTAGGTCCAGATGAAGTCCTGCGCAGATGTGTGATGCCGCATGAAAAAGAGGCTATTATGAGAGAAGCACATTCAGGTACCGCAAGAGGTCATTTTGCAGGAAAGTCGACTACACAGAAAATCCTGACCGCAGGATTATGGTGGCCTACATTACACAAAGACACTAAGGACTTTTGTAGATGCTGCGATATCTGTAGAGGGTAGGAAAACCTTCACGACGAGATGAAATGCTGCTGCGAACGCAGATTATGCTGCACGCATTTGACAAGTGGGCTATAGACTTTGTGGGTCCTATCAACCCACCAGGAAAATGAACTGGTGCGAGATATATCATCACTGGAACAGAGTACCTCACCATGTGGGTAGAGGCCAAAGTAGTAAGAAATTATGATGCTGCTACAACCACACAGTTCATTTTTGAAAACATCATCACTAGATTTGGATGCACAGTAATTTTGATGAGGGATCAAGGCACACACTTCTTGAATCGCACCATTGAGGCCTTGAAGGAATAATTCCAGACACAGCACCATAAGAGCACTCCCTACCACCCACAAGCTAATGGAATAGTGGAGGCCTTTAACAAGATTTTAGAAAATGCTCTTACTAAGATATGCAACAGTCAAAGGAATGATTGGGACCTCATAGTTAATGCTGTATTATGGGAATATAGGACTACATGCAAGAAACTTGCCGGACACACACCTTTCATCTTGGTGTATGGATAGGAGGTTTTTATGCCTATGGAGTATATTCTTCCCAGTTTAAGAATTGCTCAAATCACTGGAATGGATGATACAGGTACGGTGCAGGAAAGGATAGCATAGCTGTTTTCCTTAGAGGAAGACAGATTCATCGCCGGATTCCATCAGAAAGTGTAGAAGGCACGAGAAAAATATTGGCATGATAGACACATTAAGAGTAAGACTCTTAAGATCAGAGACCTAGTACTCCTCTATGACAGTAAATTTATTAAGTTTCCAGGGAAGTTCAAGACGCATTGGTTGGGGCCATATCAGATACAATAAGTCACAGAGGGAGGAGCCGTTCAGCTCAGCAAACTGAATGGGGAGCTTCTTCCCACGATGATCAATGGCAGTAGGATTAATCTCTATAATGACAGCCACTCCACCTCTCAACCCTAACTCAGAGTCACGAACGGTGCAGATTTCCAGTGTAGTTGAAAGGAGGCATCGCACCGGGAATTAGTCTACACCGGCAGGTATTCAAAGTATCAAGAATCCCATAAGGACGGTTCATTTCAAAAAAAAAAAATGCTTAAGTTTGTTTTGAGCAAGTGATGCGGTGTGGCATCGCAGCAGCGCGATGTTTCTCCGTGCCACGTACCTAGTTTGCAACGAGACAGAGGGCTAGTCAAGTTGCCTTCTGACAGGCAGTTAATGAAGAAATGACCGGTATACCTTACCATAGATTTGGAAACAACATAATAAATTTTTCCAGATTTGGCAAATCTTTGATGAGACCGGCACCTACATACACACGCTTCAAGGGAAATTGATCGGATTTCAACATTTATTGAGGTTTGGGATGATGAGTGTGGTCTCATCCAAGTAATTAATACGACCGACAGGTCCATTCTAGATGAACGTTTCATCCGGGATTATAGCCTTCAGCATAAAAGCAGAAATTATTCATTCGGGAGGGTTACATTTGCAAAGAGCCGAGAGCTATAGAGTGCATTGTTAAGTTTTCCCTGTGCAGAGATAATTTCATTTATAGAGTGCTGTGATTTCCAGAGTTTGGAGCCATTGCCAATACAAAGTATAACACCGAGTGGGTTCTGTCCAAGGACGAACCTCTAGAAGCGATTTTGGAAATATTCGAGCGTGGAGGCCTTACGTCTGCTATGACGATGCCGCTTAAAAGTGCCACGCCAAGTTCATCACAGACCGGACAGCTACCAAGGATGAGGATCCAAACTCACATAAGAGAAGAATCCAGTCCGGATCTGGATGAAGAAGTTCATAATGCAATAGACTACATCATGCCACGAGTTGACGGCGCACCAGAGGTAAAAATTTCCAAGAGTGGTAAGTTTCCTGTTCCTATACCACAGATTGATTCTCGAGTAAAGGAGGATGGAAATCTATTAGTATATGCCGTTGTTGCTAAATTTGTAGATTATAACCTGGGTGATAGTAAGACATACCCTCGGTTCTGGCCGGATCAATATCTTACGATCCAGAAGAACCCAAGGATAGGTGCAGATGAATATCTTCCCATGGAACATGTCCAGATTCTTGAGTGCTCAGGCCTGCTCAATCTGTTAAGAATACTACATTTTGGACGAGGCACAAAGGTTAATTCCATGGTGTGCATCCTACTTTCATGCATACATGGGGGTTACCTCTGGCTTGGTCACAAGGTCGACCTAAACATCGACCTGATACACCGTATCACTGGGCTGTCCAAGACTGGTAAAGACCCGAAGACAAATATAACAGGAAAGACCAAGGATTCCAAGCTATCACCAGCCCTAGTCGCCAAGTATAAACTACAGCGAGGAGGTCGAGCTTACGACATTGCAAGCTTAACAGACAATACACTCAAATTTACAACTAGTCTGCTTGCAGGTAGAATGTTAACCAAGGTTTGCCCAAAGGAAGTCACAGGATCAGTAATTAACCTGGCCATACAAGTTGCAGAGGGGGAATAGTTCAATTGGTCTTTATTTTTGTTAAATATGTTTCAGCAAGATTGTTTGCAAGCTCATGATGAGGAAACCCACCCATTCCATTTCTCATGGTTGCTGATACTCTATGCATTCGTTGGGTGGAAGGAGCCACCCCATACACAATTTCGACAGCTAGCAAGTGGCGAGCCCAAAGGTATGTGCTACATAAACTTATGGGAGACTAGCAGCCCAGCCAAGAAAAAGGTCAATGCGATAGTATTCTATGAGTACTATAGGCTGCTAAGGAAAGTCCTCGAAGAAACACCATGGATCAGCAAGGAGATCATGGACACATATGATGATCGGCTCGATTTTATGGTGGACCGCCATAGAATTTACCTAAGGCCAAAAAGGACTAAAAGGGATGATTGGGCTAATGGTTGGTTCAGAATGATAGTGAAGGATATCGAGGGCGTCATCAAAGACTTTGATGACGACTGGAAGCAAGCGTTAGAAGATACCACACCCCTACCATCAGGTACCTCATAGACAGACCCATCGTACAAAGGCAAAGACAAAGTGGAGACCCAGACACAAGATGCAGCACAAGTGCCACTACCAGGACAAAAGAGGAAAGATCCACCACAAGTGCCACTAGAGACATAGACGACAAAAGATACAGAGGAAGAGATACTAGAGGCATAGAAGAAGAAAAGCATAAAGCCACAAAACCACCTTCAAAGACTGCACTGACAGAGGATGATTATGAACTCATTGAAACAAGAATGCATGACACGTTGAAGGACTCATTTGAGGCGATGCAGACATCATAGGCAAAGATACAGAGCGTGGTATAAAATCAGCTTCTGGACTTAAAAGCAATTACTGAGAAGACTTCCATGATACAGGTTCCGCCAGTAAAGGTGACCATAGGAGAAAGTTCAACACAGTCGGTTTCCTGCGAGGAAATATTCACAACATATCGCATCAATACAGTATCGATACCACCAGGGAGCATCCGATTCCCTGCATCAATGAAGGATGTACCGATACAGATTAGGAAACCTGTCTAGGTTAACCTCACAGAGTTCCACATTGATAAGTTACAGATGATCCAGCAGCAGCTAAGCGCAGAGCTCAGAGGTAGGGAGCTCGCAACTTATAAACAGAACACATAGCTAAAACAACATAATGCAGCACTTGCCACCAGCTATCAGAAAAAGGCAGATGAATTAAGAACATATGAATAAATAGAACAGAATCTCTCTCAAGTCTTACAGAGCATCGCATTGGAGTTACCCCAATGTAATATTGAGTTCACCTTGCCTATCCCATAGAAGGTAAAACAAGTTGCAGACAGAGCTAAGGCTCTAGAGGAAATAGTAACTAGGATGGAAGAAAAAGTGGCCAAAATGGAGGAAGACCACAAAGCACAGATTGTTGAGCTTGAGGCTAGACCACCGGGCACCCCCCAGGAAGACAAGGAAGCCAGAGTAGAGGCCTTTCGACTCACTTCTGCACAAATGAAATCTCGCATAGACGATGCACTCTCGGTGCTAGCTGATGCGATGAACACATGGTTGGAGTTAGATGAGCCTCTCGAGAAAGTAGAAATCCAACAAAGTATTCAGCAGATAGAGAAAACCACAGCAGCAATGAAGGAAGAAATCAAGAGCTTAGCAGCTCTTCAGATGATGAGAAAGACGACAGAGATGAACCGCTTGTAGCAGGAAGTGCATTGGTTGAGAGAAAGGGAGATACAAATCAATGACCTGCTTCAATGATATCAGGAACAAATCACGGAGCTAGTCGATGCGGTTGAGTAGAAAGTTGGGGAGTTCACTGCCACCAAAAATGAAATTGATGCAGCAAAAGACTCCAGTATTAGTCAAGCTATGTTTGAATCGGCACAAGATCGTGTCGTAGCTATGGAGAACGAAGTCGCAGGACTTCCGGACAAGCTTCAGCACACTTCACAGGAAGCGAAGGAGAAGCTACAGCAGGAGAAGCCTGCTGGTAGTGGCTCGGGGATGAGCCACAAGTAAGTGTTAGGGGACTATTGGAGTAGAGTCCCGCAGCTACAGGAAAAGCTGCCATTTTGGCGAATAGACAGTTTGGCGAAGACGAAGAGATAAGGTGAAGCTACGACACCGTAGCATGTTTCTAGCTGCAAAGCAGAGCCAATAACCATGACTGTTGGGACAGAGAATTCAAGGAAGACAACAGTACCTGAGCGACTGAGAAGAGAGAGCTCAACCACTACATTGAAGGCAGTGGCGAAGACAGGAGGGCTCAGCTACCCTCATAAAGGAAAAGGAGCGACGAGGCCGAGGTATTGAAGAAGAAGGACAGAAGACAGGAAGTGGTGCATAGTACCCATGGTCAGTGTCGGGAAGCATGGAAGACTACAGAGAGCAGTGGTGTGACGGAAAGCGGCTACCCCAAGTACAGATATGCCAACTGTCACCAGTTATGGTTTTGGGTTACTATTGGGATAGGCCCACAATGTTGTAATGGCGAGACCTTCGGGCCGCCTATAAAGGGATGTATTTTGTATTGTAAAAGGTTGGCATTTTGGGCATTTTAAGCCATCTAGCTAGTCAGTCCTTATGGAGCTATTAGGATAGCCAGTAGCTACTCAGACATTAGCGAGTCTAAGAGTCCAGTTGTCTATTAGCTCACTGTTATTTTGTATTGTAACAATCCGCAGGGATTGACAGATAGAGAGAGAGAGAGAGTGAGAGTATATTGTAAGAAGGCAATATAGAGAAGAGATCTAAGAGAGAAGGGCTCCAGGCTGTGTGCGGAGTTACCCAGAAGATCTCTAGCTGCATATGCGGTGCAGCAGAACTGTGTACCTCTCTCAAGTTATAATATAGAAACACAGTTCTGTGGACATAGCTTCTACCTTGGAAGTGAACCACATAAAATCAGAGTGTTATGTGATTGATTCATGTGATTGTATGTGCTTGTTATATCTGTCATTCATTAGTTGAACTTTTCTTACAGTAAATGTATGTATGCGTTATTCAGTTCACAGCATATTCAGAGGATAAATGCAAGTCGAAGTCTTTAAGTATTATGTATAAGAGTTGTCTAAGTTTCACTCAAGATAGTTAAGAGTCGTAGTATAAAACAACCTTGTTTATTGAGTCCTATAACTTAAACACCAGTAAGCTAAGTACGCTGAGTCGCAGCGGTAGGATATCGCAGGGAGGCGATATCGCACCAACAGCGGAGTTTTGGTGTGCGATATCACGGGTTGAGGATTGAGCATAGGAGAGAGTTAGGTGTTTCCCAGGATGCGGCAGTGCGATAGAGGTTGGAGTCATTGCGAGCAAGAATAAACGGTGCATCGTGTCGCAGAAAGAGACACCTCGTGGGCTAAGAAGAGCTGCGAGGCGTGCACATGATGCCATACAGAACCTGGTCGAGACACTTGAGTCTTTGGCCAACCCATTAGGATCACTTCGGGTGAGAATTCAGGCCGCTCCAACAATTATAGTAAACCTGGGTCTGCCCAGCGACCAACAAAAACAAGGAAAGAACAATTGGGCTATGGAGTCACAATTATTGAAATACACTGAACCATTTTCATGGAGAAAGTCTGCAAAACAAAGGCAGTACTTTTGTTACAGTCAATATATTTTTGGTTTAGTGGAAAAGGAAGAAAGATGACAACCCATTAATGCAGAGCACCAGTTAGATGAATTCTACGTCAACTTTGGTAGAAGTAATTTGTGAATATCAAAGACAATAGACAGAGCTTAGCAAAGTATGAATTCTGAAACTATCACACAATTATTTCATGATATGAAAGAAAAACATAACGGACAGATTAACAAGGAGAACATGCACATAAAGGAAGGCGATCACAAACTATAACTTGGAAATATGCATGAATTCTTTCATCCAAAAACCATCATCTGACTCTGCAACTTCTATTAAAATAGATCATAATTACATAAATGAAAAAGTCTTGCAGGTTCCAACCCATTCTTCCTCTCTTGAGGGTATACTTATAGTGTCCTGGGCCCCCGAAACCAACCTCAAAATAGGGCAAAAATTAGTTACACATTCGCAAACCAAATCCTAACAAACTGTAGTGTGGAATATTTACCATGATTTACAAAAAATCAAAAAGTGGTGGGGGTAACACGTATGCTGGACTCGGAGCAGCAATGCATCTTCAGAATCCAGGCTTGCTTGATATTCCTACACCTGTGTCTTTGATCCTCATCATGGCTTAGGCACATATTCACTGGAGCATACTGTATTTGGCCTTTACATAATTTTCAATTGTATTCCATTCATTAACAGTTGGCATTTCCAACTTGGCCATCTCTTCAGCCACTACACTAAGTTCCATGTTTTTTGGGTAATAAAATGCTGGCAATTTTCCACATATGGCTCTGAAGTCGAACAACAATTTGAATTCCCCAGTTAATTTGTTGATTATAGTTTTACCAGACAAGGACTACTGTACCATATCGTCAAATTGTCTATGATCTTGTCTACAATCGATTAACTTGTTGTTGAACCGCAAAAATACCACATTTTATTCATCTTTCCTATACCATTTGTCACCTTATTCCTATCTTATCCTTCCATAAAACCATTAATATTCACCACTTTCATTATAAATATGGGTTTATCTTACTATTTTCCAAATCATTTATTTTTGAGTATTTTGAGTGAATTTGTGGTTAATTATTGGGAAAAATAACATATTTTCGTTATACTTTAAAGTTGGGTGAGTTTGGTGATGCTTATAGGTGTATTTGAAGACTTTAACAAGCTCAAAAGTGACCACCTAGCCTCAGATTCGAATTTCATCCTCAAGATGTGGGATAATTTCAAGGAGACGATTATGGAAATGTGGAGAGAATATCTCATCCAAAATTTGTTGAGGATTTGAAGGGATGAGTTGTAGATTTGTTGAGGATTTGAAGGGATGAGTTGTAGATTTGTTGAGTATTTTAAGGGATAAGTTGAGAGAATAGTGGATCTGTAATTGTGATTAGTTATCTTGAATTCATGTATAAATAGGAGGGCTCTCTCCTCATTTTGGTTTGAGAACTCTCTAGTGGTTTGGAAGTAGAGAATAGTTCAGAGTTAGTGATATAATATATTTTGATGGTTACGTAATGGAGATGATGCTTTGAAGCACATCCTTTGATTCTCTTCTGTTAATATAGATTTTCATGATTTCTTTCTATGAATTGTTAATGTAGATTTTCAATTATGTTTTGCTTATGAATTGTTAGTATAGATTTACTGTAAGCTCACAAGTTAATTTTGATTGCTTTATACTAGTTTATTTCATGCAATTTAAATATTTCTTTATCAAGTTAATTTATGCAATTTCATGTTTTCTGCAATTAGATTTATTTCCATACAATTTCCTATTTTCATAACTTAGATTCAATTTCAGTTGTAGAATAGGTTAGCAATACTCTGCCCCTGCATATATTTTGTATATACCTCACAAGTTTACGCTCTCTCCAGGTTCACAATTAAATCGTTGGATATTTGTTATAATTTGTTTAATATTTTCCCCAACACTTGTCATGATATTCTTTTTGAGACATTGGTATGTTTTCTTCCCATAAGAAAGGAATCCCTCTTTTTAATAAAGGGGTAAAAAGAAAAATGAATTATTTAACTTGATTGTTCATAAAATTTACCTTTGCTTCAACTGTTTCTAAATGATGATGTTTATTTACCACTTTCCTTTTCCATACGATGACCAGGACTCTATCTTGGATATTCTACTGTTTGAGGTCTTCTTTGGTTAGATTTCTTAAGAAACTTATTGCATTATTGGCTGTGTCCATGGGACTTTTGTTCAAGTCCTACTTTTCCATATGAACATATTTTCTAGATACATGTGTAGTAGTGTCTTTATCCTGAATAAAATCCAAATAGGGCCAAAGCTTGGCTGCCTCTACTATCATCACATCCCAGATAAGATGTTTTTCCCATTGTAGGGTTGCTTGGACCGAAACCTATTTTGTTAGTTTGTTGTTATTTTCTACCAACTCTATACATTTGTATTCCAACATCTTTCTGTTGGGCTTAGGGCAGACCCGGGTTCTATACTTTTGTCTTCGCACCAACAAAAGACCCACAGTGTTGGCCCTTTCGGCAACAACCTGCGAACAGGTTGCAGTCTCACCCGAAACAGCTATGGGGTGCTGCAGAATCAGGTTTCTGCAAGCAGAAGAGGGATATTACTGTACCTTTAGCCTTTAACAAATAATAATCATACAATACAGATCTTCGACAGTCACTTATATAGTTCGTAGTTAGATAAACAAATAGTGTCTTGCTTAACCCTTAACTGGGAATTCACGGTGAAGTCAGTATTTAGCAGTGATCTTATTTATCAGCTATCTACTTATCAATGCATAAAAGAACATAACGAAAACAAAACAAAAGAACCACAACACAAGATATAATGTGGTTCACCCCCAGTTTAGGGGCTACATCCACAGAACTATGTTTTATTCAACTCTTTACAAAAACCCATAGTTCTGATCTACGCACTCAGCTGCAGATCCTTTCAGTTCCTCAAGCTATGCACTTAGCTACAGATCTTTGCGCACATAGCTGCAGATCTTCTTAATCACCCAAAAACCCTCTGCGCACACATCTGCAGAGGTCATCCATGCACACAGCTGGGACTTAACCTTTCTTACAAAACTAGCCTTAGCTTCACATCAAATCATCTTACATCAAAATCCTAACCTGACTCTTTTACAAAAGTACTTATTTATACAAGTGCACTTATTAAAAACCATGGGCTTAAACCATGGGCACCCCGAACCCTAAACCCTGGACTTAAACCATGGGTTAATTACAAAAAGAGGGCTTTGACTCAACCCCGACACCCCTAAGACTATTTTGAGTTGCAACTCTGCTTACAAGCTTCCACAAAAACTGCGGAGTTACCAAAATTAAGGATCGTTAAGGTGCGCACCCCAACAGGCCCCTAAGACTCACCAGTGTCCTGTCCCAGGACACTCTACTATTTTTCTGGTGGGAGAATTTTGTTGGCAAAGATAGTGAACTGCTTGTTGAGGCCACAAATGATATTGTCGGTTGCTTGCTCCTTCTCCACCAACTCCTGCAATGCTACTGCTGATGCTTCGCTATCCTTTTCCTGTGCAAATGCATCATACTCCTTCAGAAATTTGAGCCGGCTGTCCACAG
Source organism: Pseudotsuga menziesii (assembly GCA_001517045.1). NCBI lineage: Eukaryota > Viridiplantae > Streptophyta > Pinopsida > Pinales > Pinaceae > Pseudotsuga > Pseudotsuga menziesii. Next base: position 618,967 of record LPNX010368516.1, read on the forward strand.
CAGTACTCAACTCCAAGGCCTCATTGATAAGGGGCTGCATAGAATTTTCCAGCAGTGTTGCTTTCGTTCTGTACGACTCAATTTCTTGCTGGAGTTCCTTGCTTTTCTTTACCTTGAGCATTTTCTGCATAGGAGGCAGGGTCTTAATTTCCACTTTCACTGTGTCCAACTCTGCCTGTCGATGCTTGATGGTTTCCTGTAGTTTTTCTACTTCTGGATTTTCCTGCAGTGTTGTCCAGGCATTGATGCTTTCCTCTAGCAACTTGGTTGAGATACCTACAAGATTAGAGATCTTCATTGCTAAAGCCTGAGTGTCTCTGTGACACTGCTCCCTAACCTCTGGTGGGCTCTCCGAGATGATGCCTAGTTGAAGCTCCGTAATCTGGGCCTCATGTTTTGATTTGAGCTTCTCTATTTCACTGCGAGTCTGCTGTGCGTAGTTTTTCAGCTTGGAAATTCTTTGCTCCAGCTCTTCCTCAGCCTGTATGTCGAAGTCAGGAAGACTTCGACATGCCTCATCCAATACTCATGCCAATGTGACCTACTTATGTTCTGCATCGCTCTTCCTTTGCTATGCTCCCTTCAACTGTGCTTTGAGGCTCTCACTCCGCTTCATGGTATTTTCCAATTGTATCTGTGAGTAGTGGTCCTTTGCTTGGATCTCCTTCATGATTTCTAATTGGCAGAGATGCAACTCTGTCATGGACATCTTGGTGTAATCTATTCCAACTATCATGCTCATCTGTGAGCAAGACGCTGTGTCAGTTATTATGAGTGCTGTGCTTGACACTTGTCCCCTATTTTCTCTAACTGGCCATTGTCTTGTGTCAGGATGTGCACTTACTGGGATGTTTTTTGCTGGAGCACCAGTTGCTTATTTTTCTGCTAAATCCTTCAGCTCTGAAATTCCTTGAGCTATGCCAGTGAGTGCATCAGGTGCGCAGCTGCAAAATCTGACCATTTCTTGGTGAGAACTTCTGTGGACTTCATCAGAGCCTGATCAAGCTCCTCAGTTGTCAGGTCGGGTTCTTCGTCAATATTCTTGTCTTTTGATTCCTTTGTTTTCTTTCGGGACTGAGGTTTGGTCACTTCCTCTACTTCTGGCGACTTGCGCTTATCTGGTCGATTAGGATCTGAGACTTTTTTGACCAAATCCTCTTCTTCTTCTTCATCTCCATCATCTCCACCCTGGTCGCCTTCTCTCTGTTGTGACTCACTCTGTTCTTCACTTTCCTCAAGTGGGTCATTCTGCTACGTCTGACTAGGGCCAGTGCCCACATTGGTGACTGGAGGGATTGGAATGTTGGGCTTTGTCCCTGTGTCCTTCAACCATTTAGCCGGCCACTACTGAACTACCACAAGGATGTCTTCTTTGGTCACCACATATGGCAACTTCTAGCATGCCTTTTTCTTATATGCGTGGGCCTGGATGAAGACATTGTGCATGTCGGCCCTGAAGTTGGCCACTCCATCGTATTGAGAGAATAGCTCATTACTGAGCTGCGAGGTATTTACGATCTCATATGAGATACTCATCATATAAAAGGCAAACACATAGTTCGTCATCTACTGGGATGCTTTGTCCTGTGACACCCAGAGAGATGTGTACCTCGCTGCGCCAGGCATGTTCGGAGGCACAACAACAAACTGTGCCTCGGTAGGTTCTTTCCATCCTACTAGGGCGATAAGGACTATTAACCAAGAGTAGTGAAAAGGTCTACCTTTCTCCTCCACATCGTGGGAATGTTCAAGGAATTCCTTCGCAATATACGTTGCCTAGTTGTAACTGTAGCCTTTGGCACAGTTCGCAGCAATACTGACAATCGAGGCAAGCATTTCATGTGGTTTGCACTTTCTCATCAATTTGTAGGCTAAGAGTTCAGCTGCGAAGCGAATGTTTTGGTGCTGAATTGTCGAGGTTTGATACCCTCACTTTCCTTTCGTTAGGTTGAAGCGGTCCTTCATGCTTTGTGCCAGCTTCGTATCTTTGTGTTTTGAAGGAAATTCTATCCCTGGATCAGGCCCTTCCTTTGGTAAGCCTGTGATCCTATGAATGAGCTCACCATTAAAAAGAATTATTTTTTCTCCTATCCATAGGTGCCCATCATGTATTAATGCTAAGAGCTACTTGACCACTATGGTCACCTGTGTGCTGTGACCATAGTGGGGAACATCTAGCATCTTCAACAAGCTAGCTTTATCTAAGCCAGCAACCCACTGTTTCACTTCCAGTAATGTCGCTCCAGTCTTTGGATATTTGACGAAGTGCAAGTGTGTTCCAGGTGCAAACTGTGGGAACTTCCCATGATCATTCATATCATGGTCTACATACTTAAGTCGGTCTATTTTCCCTGTCATGGTTTTGACCAACTGCACACCTTGTGGCAACGAAGGGGTGCGTAAAGTGAACTTAGCATTCCGCCATGGTGGTTGAACTCCTGGTCAAATAGGGTGAAGATATGGTGGATGCTGCGGTGCAATGTTATCATCCCCTTCAGATGGGATCTCTACTGAACCAGACAGATTCATCTTGGGATCCTCTGGTGTTTTCCCTGATTGCTTGTGTCTGTCTTCATTCCACTTAGAGCGTACTTCTGGTTTAAATTTCTTCCTGGTAGATCGTGTCTGCATTGGTTGAGGTGGTGCTGGGGGAGTCTCTTTGTAGGGTGCAGGTGCAGGTGGATGGCTGAAAAGGTTTGGCAGACCCCCCTATTCAAATTCTCTCACTAATTCCTGAAGCTTGTGATCAGTTGTCATGGGCTCAATTGTAAAACTCAAGAAACTGCGTAATGCGAACTTCACGGATGTGGGTGTCTTCTTATAGAATCCATCAATGAAATCTGTCATAATTGTGCATTGAAGACACCAAATCTGACAGAGATCTTGTCCAAACGGTGGTAGGTTTTCCAAGATCTCATTAATACAGGCAGTTAATACAGGTAACCTACCGGTGCCACCAAATTTGGTGTCCTCCAATGGTCGTATTTTAAGCACCGAAAAATATTTCCTTCTTCGGCACAAGCAGTAACTCTGGCTGTGCCATAATGGGGACATTCGACACTTCCTGATACCATCTTCAAAATGGCTTCGAGCTTCAACCCATGACAAAAAAATTTCCACTGCCTCAATGATTCCTTTTATTTATGAGAACTTCGTCAGAAATAGGTCCTGATACTCATGAAGAAGTTGGGTCACCTTGCTCACCATTTCTTCATCCCAATAATCTCCAATGATAGCATACTTAGGATTTCCTTCGGATCCAATGTTTACTATCCGCGTCTTCAAGGGTTGAGTCACTTCAGGTGCTTCAACTGCTAGTCCATGTACTTCACAGTGTCCTTCTGACTTAGGAATGTTAATGTTGCGCGGATCATCATCCTTGTCAATTGCGAGGTTATAACATTCTACTGCATTAGCTTCTTGTTCCTTCCAATTAGGTTGGTATTCTACTATTTCTTGATCATCAAACACTTTAGCATGGTTCAACCTAACAGCTGCGTCCAAATCAGGACAAACCTCATTAATAGAAAATGTCAACACAAAACTATCAACAAGACTATCCCAACTTACAGTACCATGGCGAAGCTCGACCTCCGCATACCAGTTCTTTGCTATAGGTTCCAGGGTGTGCACAAACCTATGTACCCATTCTTCATGAGGTACATGCTTCCATGCTTCGTAGCATTGCTCCAAATGTCCCTGAGGACTAGTCTTACCATTAAACCTGCTTTGCACCTCCTAAGGTTGGTCCTTGAATCTTAGGCAAAGGGACTTTTGGCATGCTTCCCAACTATGAATGTACTTTTTATGACCATTCCACCATCTGGATGCCATGGCTCTGAATGTTGAATCTAGAATCTCTATTTTCTGTGAATCTGGTACCTACTCTGAGAATTGTATAATAAAATCTGTTGGGTCTATCAAGCCATCAAAGGTAGGAAAGTCTCTTGTCTGTGAACCAAGCCATATGAGAGACTTGGTAATTCTTGCACATCGATGTCCATGTAGTTCATAAAGTCTATTCTGCTAATTCTCTAGACCGTCATCTAAATCCATCATGCAGGAACTGTCACACTGCCAATCCATGATACCTTCGGCAGTAGGATCAACATAATCTTCTTCCTTAGCTGTGATGTTGTAGATATGGTCCAAAACATCCTGATATTCATCTCTGAGTGGTTCTTTGTAACTTTCTCCTTGAGAAGGGTCCAGTGGTACTATGACTCTCAAACCTTTCCCTTCGAATGTCATCTGTCTCTTCTTAAGGTTAATGACTGCAGCATTGTCTATTGCCCACTCAATTCCTAGCAAAGCTGGGTAAGGGGTTGCTATCATCAATTATCTCAATCACTTCAAAGTCTGCTAAAGTGCTGACCCCATCAATATCTACTGGGACACTAGGGAATCTTCCTAGGGGCACAATATTCTGCTGATTGGCTAATCTCAATTGTATAGGAGACCATTCAAGGGTAGGTTTTCCCATTTGTTCCCAAGTTTGTTTAGTTAAGACATTTACTTCAGATCCTAGGTCCAGAATGACATCAGTCATGTCATATTCTCCTATCTGAGCATGCAATCTCATTTCTCTTCCAGTTCTTCTGACTCTATTAACATTTTTTTCCTTACCAAAGCTTCGTTGAGGTTCACAAGAAGCAATAACTTTCTGTAACTCATTTAAAGCATTCTGATTTCTTAAGAGCTTCATTCAACTCTGTAAAAATGAAGACGGTGTACTTACTTTATCCGTCGAAGCTTCTTGAGATAGTGACTATTGCTGATGTTGTTGTGCAGGTGCTACTGGTGTGCTCGAATCAGCAAAGTCTTTTTTGTCTTCCAGAAATTTCTTTTTTCCTCTTCCCACATCGAAGGTTGGAATTTTCTCTGGGGCCTTACGAACCCAAGCCTCATCAGGTTGTTTCTCCTTATTTTGTATTTACGTCGTAGTGCCACTCCTTGTAACAACATTAATGGTTGGAATAGGTCTTTTCTCTATAGAAATCATCTGAATATTCTGAGTAGGAGCGCTATTTCTTTCTTGTATCTTGGCTATCAGCTGTGGACATTGCTCAATCACATGGTCGACTGCTCTGAAATATCGACATGTCGTAGTTGGGTTCTGACAGTCTCTAGCTAGATGTCCTGCCTGATTATAATTATAGCACACCACTTGGCCTCGACCTCTTCCAGGAATACCACCATGAACATGACCTCCAAAGGTACCTTGACCTGAGGTACTACCATGGTACCCATATCCATCATTACCTTGTCCATCATTTTGTACCCTATAAGCATCATAGGTTCGTTCTCTCATGAGGTCAAAACTGTGACATTCATATTCATTGTGTCCAACTGACTTACAGAACTTGCAATAGGGGTTCTTAGGTATTTGCGCATATCTCTGCAGCAGATAGCAGTCTTCAGGTCGATGTTAGCCAGTTGTCCTACAGATCTCACAATATAGAACACTAGGATTGAATGGGTTTGGCGCACCAGAATTCAGGTAATTTCTTACTGCAGGACATTGTTCCTTGTCATGTCCTTCTATTCGACATCATGTACATCAAACCTCTTCTCGAATAGATTTTCCTTTCTTCATGTCATGCAACTCCAAGGCCATTGCTGCTAACTGTGCTTGTATTTGAGCTATACCAGAATTATCTTCGACAGGAGCTGTTTCAAGCTTCATAGCAATTTCCAAAGCCTCTTGCTGATCAGCAACCTTCTGTTGCATGAGTGGAGTCCTGATATGCGGTAACAAAGCTGCAATGAACCATTCATTATGCTGTGTTGGTCCAATAGTGAAACTGACTTGATCTAGTAGAACTTTGAACCTCTGATCAAAGTCCCACACTGATTCTCCTCACCTCTGCTGAATTTCCTTTAGTTCAGTGATACACTGCGACTCTAGTTTAGGCTTCTTAAATTCATTTATCATTGATGCTTTTATATCAGCCAAGACATGATTCTGAGTACTGGAAAACTTCATGAACCAGGTCAAAGCGCGGTCTCTAAAAGAAGTAACCAGCTGTGCTCTTCTTGTATCTTGATCTGTAATGTTCTTAGTAGTCGACACGGCTTCACATAAGAACCAAAATTGTTCTGGATCCTCTGATCCAGTTCCTTTAAAGACTGGGAGCTTAATGTCGTCATTCATATGGGCCATCACAGATCTAGGGGGGGAGGGAGGGGGACTGGTAGTAGGCGGGGGGGAACTTACGAGGGTAGACTTACCTGTGACAGGAATACTCGGGCTAGGGTTACTTTCAGACTGCGACGGCTTCTTAGGGATAACAAGGCTTTGCTGCGGGGTTACCGAAGGGTTTCCAACAGAAGGGGTTTCGTCAGACGTTGGGTCTGCTAAACTTACAAGGGTATACTCAGTATTCTGACCTAGGGTATAGGATCCAAAATTCCTCTTGTATCTTTTACCACTTCGCAGCAAACCACTTTTCTCGTCGAAGTCACTTTCACTTCCAAACATAAGTTAGTACTACTAAATCTAACAGTCTGATTCAATGAGCAATATACCTTTTTCAGCCAATAGCATTTTAATTTTCAAATTAAATGAATTTAAGTACTTACCCCTTGGTCCTTTGAAAAACTGTCGTTTAGCTTCGCTGAAGGAAGTACTTGTGTCGATGGCGAACTCCGTCACAAATGCTTCAAGGGTTCGCGTTGTCCAGAAATCAACAGCTCGGGATATCTCGTTGTTCAGTCTTTTCAATATATTAATTCTTGCGGGGGTCCAATCAGAAAACTGACCTTCTTGGAAGTTCATCTTTCTCTCTGTCAACCTGGATAACCACTGTTGCAACTCTATGTGGATACTACCAAAGAAAATTTCATAAACATCAGAAAAAACGTACCTTTGTAAAAAGTCGTCTGAACTACGATGCGGATCATTTTTCTCTTGTTCAGCAAATTTCAGATAAGTCTCTTCAATCCAATCATCGATTTCTTTCACTGAGGGTCTCCAAAACATAGCCCTCTAGGTACGACTTAAACCCCTCTTGAGTAGATACTGAGTTCAACCGGCAACGGAACCAATTTGTTGGGCTTAGGGTAGACTCGAGTTCTATACTTTTGTCTTTGCACCAACAAAAGACCCAGTCTCAGTCTCACATGTTGCAGTCTCACCCGAAACAGCTATGTGGTGCCACAGAATTAGGTTTCTGCAAACATAAGAGGGATATTACTGTACCTTTAGCCTTTAACAAATAATAATCATACAATATATACCTTCGACAGTCACTTATATAGCTTCGCAGTTAGATAAACAAACAGTGTCTTGCTTAACCCCTAACTGGGAATTCACGGCGAAGTTAGTATTTAGTAGTGATCTTACTTATCAGTTACCTACTTATCAATGCATAAAAGAACATAACGCAAACAACACAAAATAACCACAACACAAGATATAACATGGTTCACCCCCAGTTTAGGGGCTACATCCATAGAACTATGTTTTATTCAACTCTTCACAAAAACCACAGTTCTGATCTGTGCACTCAGCTATAGATCCCTTCAGTTCCTCAAGCTGCGCACTTAGCTACAGATCTCTTCACACACAGCTGCAGAGGTTGTCCATGCACACAGCTGGGACTTAAGCTTTCCTACAAAACTAGCCTTAGCTTCGCATCAAATCATCTTACATCAAAATCCTAACCTGACTCTTTTACAAAAGTGCTTATTTATACAAGTGCACTTATTACAAAACCATGGGCTTAAACCATGGGCACCCCAAACCCTAAACCCTACACTTAAACCATGGGTTAATTACAAAAAGAGGGCTTTGCCTCAACCATGACACCCCTAAGAATATTTTGAGTCGCAACTCCGCTTACAAGCTTCCACAAAAACCGCGGAGTTACCAAAATTAAGGACCATTAAGGTGCGCGCCCCAACACTTTCTCACTTTCTCTTTGTTTTCAGCCATGTCTGCCAATTCCTTATTTTGTTTCCTCAAACAAGTGATTTCTAGAGCCTTAAGACTCACCTGAGACATGGCTTGAGAAAGAGAGTCTGCACCAAATGTCTCAAAGGATGGAATTAATGACACTTGTTGCTTCTGATCCTTTTCCTTTATCTCTTTCAACTCTTTTTACAATTATGTCTACTTTGTTTAAAGTGCCTTTTCCTTTTCATCCCAAAGTTTTGTATCTCTCTCCCACTGCTTGTATTTTTCTTCATATTTAAGCAATTTGGCCTTGCAATTGATCAGTTCGATATTCAAGGCTACATTTTCTTTCTCGATCTCTGTCATCTCAGAGGTTTGTATGAGCCAGGTAGCTGGGATATACAACTTCCTTTTCAACAGTTGAATTCCATTATCTTTCTCCTTTAGCAATTTCTGTGTAACAACACCTTTTTTAGCTTGGTTGTTAGCCACCAATAGTTCTAACTAAAGCTTCTTAATTTGAGCTTGGTAAGCCTTATTTTCCACCTTCTCTTTTCGGAGCAGATATTCAACCCTTTTATTTCTAGATTGTAACTTGGATATCTGCAGTGTGGCTTGTAACAGATCATTATAAATGATGACACATGTTTCATTGTGTAAGTGGATTACATCAGTTTTAGGAACCTTCTTTGGATCCACTCGCAATTCAGCCACTTTGTTCCCTGTAGTTACAACCAAGTTCAATGTGCCTTTGTCTTGATCTCCAGCAATCACCAAGGAGGTATCCTATCCAGGAAACTTTCTCACTTCATCATATAACTTCAATTTTTCATCAAAAGTATTTTCACCTGCATCTTTATAACTGTCCAGTAATTCATTTTTGGACTTGTATTTATTTACAGCTCCTTTAGGGACATTGCTAAATGTATACTCCTACATTTCAAAAGCTAGCCTCTGACATTCACAATTTTCCTTTTTCCTTTAATCTTTGCAGTCTGTAAAAGATTTCATGGCTTTTGAGTCTTTAGTTTCTTGGGTATTTTGGCAGTGTCCTCCTCATCTACATCCATGGATTCTGCACAATCTCTCTTATTCACATTTTGAGACAAACTAGCTAAAGGAGTGACTTGTGTGGCTGCAACAACAATAATAGAGAGATCTTGCTGAGGGGAATTATTTCCTGGTGCAAAGGAAGTTGAGTTTTCTCGCATATACTCATCATTTCCAGCATCTCTGGGATATTCCATCCAATTAGCTTCTTTTGATAGCCCTGCCACTTCAGAATGCTCAAACGGATTATTCTTATTGGCTTGTGTTGGAGCAGGGCCCCGCAGCTACAGGAAAAGCTGCTATAGTGGAACAAGAAAGTCAAAGAGAACAGTACCTGAGCGGCCGAGAAGAGAGAGCTCAACCACTGCACTTAAGGCAATGACAAAGATAGGAGGGCTCAGCTACCCTCATAAATGGAAAAGGAGCAATGGGCTGAGGTATTGAAGACAAAGGATAGAAGGGAAGTGACCAAGGAAGAGGTTCCTGTACCCATGATCAGTGCTAGGAAGCGTGGAAGACTGCAGAAAGCTGTGGTGTGACGAAAAGCGGCAGCTCAAAGTACAAACATGTCAACTATCACAAATTAGGGTTTTTGGGTTACTGTTGGGAAAGGCCCATAGTGTTGTATTATGGAAAGACCTTTGGGCCGCCTATAAAGGAATGTATTTTTTATTGTAAAAGGTTAGCTGTTCAGACATTTAACTAGCTATTCAGACAATTAGCGAGTCAGGTGGTCTGTTAGCTCATAGACAATCGAGCTCTGGTTCTGTATTCAGTCTGTAGTTATCTTACTGTAACCAGTGGATGGATCCTAGAGCATGAATGTAACGATTCACAGGGATCGAGAGAGAGAGAGAGAGAGAGAGGAAGAGTATATTGTAAGAAGGAAATATAAGAAGAGAAGAGATCTAAGAGAGAAGGGCTCTCGGCGGTGTGCGTGGAGTTTCCCAGAAGATCTCAAGCTGCATACTAGGTTGCAGCGGAACTGTGTTTAAACTCTCAATATATAATATATAAACTAGTTCCTGTGGACGTAGCTTCCTTCCTGGAGGTGAACCACATAAAATCTGTGTGTTGTGCGATTGTTTCATGTGATTGTGCTTACTTAGTTACTATCTGTTATTCATTACATGAACTTTTCTATCAGTTAGTGAATGTATGTATGCTCTCATTCAGTTTATAGAATTATAGAAGGTTAAATGCAAGTTGAATGTATCAAGTATTCCGTATATGAGTTTAACAGTGCTTGATTCACACCGTAGAGCTAGTAGTTACTATATTAAGTCATTCCAGTATACTTAGTTCAGCAAGTTGAGTATAGTTGATGTTAAGAGTGTTGGACTGTGGAGGTTCAAGTAAGGTTGTTTAACACCCTGCAAAGGTTAACAAAGATATTTTACCCAGAGAGAAAGCCTTTGGACCTTGAGAGCCACATTGATTCTTACTATAGAAGATATCGCAGTATAGAAAGGTGATATCGCACCATCGAAGGAGCTGCGGTGTCAGATATCACAGGATAAGAGACGAGCAGAGGATATAGTTTGCACATCATCCTGAAAGCTACAGTGTGCTAAGATCCAGTCCTCTAGCAGAGTCAGCTAGGAGGAGAGAACCAGTGCCTCGTAGAGAGGTCCCGCTGGATAAGATGAGAAAAGAACCACTAGGATGCTACAGAACTGGTTTATGACACTTGAGTCTTCAGCCAACCCATCCAAGATCACTTTGGGTGAGACTTCAGGCTGCTCTGTGGTCTGTTGCCGAAAGGGCCAGTGAGCTAGGGGTATTTTTGGTACATTAAAGTAAACCCGAATCTGCCCTGTAGTAACCAACAAATGGTTCCATTTCCGGCTTTTAACAGATTGAAAAGATAATGTTCTGTTGGCATCCTACTAAAGAAGAACTCAACCAGTGGGTTGGGTCTACAGAAAAAGAATTTGCTGCGACAGAAAACAGGAGTCCTAGGTTGAGTACCGAGGACTGGCTACAAAAACATATCTTCACAGACCTGCATGAGATATTTTTTGCGACCTATGGAAATTAGTTGTACGACTGGTTATCAAAGTTGACTGATAAACATATATTCAAGAAGAAAAGGAAAATCATGTGGAAATCGGAGCTGATTCACACCATGAAGGGCATCGATAATCCCATTTCACGGGAAGTCGACTTTTGGCTTGCGAGTTTGCTGGAAGGCTTCATTACAGAGTTTGCGATAGATCAAAGAAAGAGTTTTCCTGAATCAAAGAGGTACTTCTTCAAAGGATATCGTGGTAAGTACCTCAGCTCTTTACATTTGTCCATTAAGATGTTATTACATGAAAAAGGAGTATTGGACATATACTCAAATGAATAAGCTAAGTAAGTGTAATGTCACAAGAGTTTGAGAGTGATTTTGATGACATTGGATGTACACGTAGTGGTAAGAAATATAAAGTAGATTTCAGATCTTCTCTCTTTGAAAACAGTTCAGACAATACTAGACAACAGAGTCAAAGTACTAGAGAAAGAACAGAAGGGGGTATCCCTTACCATCCGTATACCCCACAGAAAGCAACCGGGACCCAGAACAATCCCGTAGGAACTACATCTAGTAGTTCACATACAGTACATACTACCGCTACATCATCTACATCTACACCGCTGAGTGGTAGTAACATAATGAATCAGCATCCACCATGTAGAAATAGAATGGGGGATGACATGAAGTTACCTACCTTCAAGGGTACATGGGAAAAAGACCCAGAACAAAATTGGTTTCTATGTGAAGCCGTATGGACCATTAAAGGGATCCAAGACGATAATACTAAACTTGTATAGTTGGCCACTACACTTAGAGATAGAGCCTTAACATGGTATATGAAGTATACCTCAGTACAGATCAGAACACTTGTATAGGTCAGGACCGCCATGATTAAATAATTTAAGAAACCCAAGTTTGAGTTGCAGTGTATCACAGAGCTTAAAGACATCAAACAGTTACCCTCAAAGTCAGTATGGGACTTTGATCATAAATTCAAAGCCCTTATAGACCAAGTTAGCTTTGAGTTTGTGCCAAAGCAACATAAGGAATGGTTCATCGCAGCGCTACTCCCTCATATCAGACTACCGCTAATGCAACAGAAACTCCATATGTAGGATGACACATTCGAGATGGAAATGAAACTAGAGGCTTCACCTCTATCCGAGACTAGTACAGGTATGACAAACCTGCAGAACCAGTTAGCTAATATCACCTTACAGTTGCATGAGATTAAGAAAGGAAAAGAGATTGCACAAGAACTATGGTGTACCAAGTGTAAAGGATAGGGCCATACTAAAGATAACTGTCCAGTATTTCTTGAATATTTAGCAAGTGGGGCTCCTAACCCCTTAGCGCAGACTCAAGGGCCGTGGTGTGAAATTTGCAGAACAAGAGGACATAGACCTCAGGAATTCCCTTTACTTCAATAGTATGTACAGACCCCTAAGAACTTAGACTATAACTTCTGTAAGTCAGTAGGACACGATGAAAATAATTGCAGAGCCTATGATCTCATGATAGAAAGAAAACATGACTTCTACAGAGTCCAAACAGAGACACCAGGTCTAGCAACAGGACCATAGCATGAAGCAGCTCGTGATGGCCGTGGTGGAGGATTCAGAGGACGAGGCCATGGAGGAGGATTTTTCCATGGCCGTGGACCGATTATTTGTTACAACTGTGGAGTTGTAGGACATTATGCTAGGGATTGTCAAAACCCTACTGCAACATGTAACTATTGTAAGTCCTATGACCATGAAATAGAAGAATGTCCTGTCTTGATAGCCAATATCAAGGACCCTAAGCTAGCAGTACACCAGAACATTCAGCTTATTGCTGCTAAGCAGAAAGAACCAAAACCAAGAGTCAACATTGTGACTCGCAGTGGTGCTTCCACTAGTACGACATTGCAGGATGCCGAAAAGAATACAGGTCCGGAGTGGGTGTGCAAAGCTACTAATAAATCAACACCACTCGACCTGCAAAAGAATAAAGAAACATTTCAGGAAGCTAAAAATTTATTTAATGGCCCTACACCATCAATATCATAGGTACAGCCATCTAGGGGCATACCGCAGCAAACACCTTGTGGCATTAGTCCTGTGCAGATATCGTAGGCTACCACATCGGGAAGGTGCGACGAGGATGAGTCGACAGGAAGTGTACAATCCTTCCTACGGAGTTGCTTAAAACTCATCAGAAATGAGAAATCTATTGGAGAGCTTCAGCGCATCATAGATCAGTGTCAACTGTCTTCTTCTATGAGTAGTGGACAGCGTGTTGTTCATAATATTATGGGACATACAAGAACAGGAAGAGAGATGAGACTCACAGCACAAGTTGGAGAATTTGAAATGGATGAGGTAATCCTAGATTTAGGATCAGAAGTTAATGTTCTGACTAAGCAGACATGGGAACAGATGGGTATCCCTAAGTTATCTAGATCACCTATCCATCTGAGACTAGCCAATTAGCAGAGGGTATCACCACTGGGTCGATTACCGCAAGTGCCAGTTGACATTGACGTAGTTCGCAGCTTTGCAGACTTTGAAGTTATAGAAATCATTGGTGATAGTAGACCATATCTAGCTCTACTAGGTATTGATTGGGCAATTGATAACATGGCTATTATCGATTTAAAGAAAAGAAAAATGAACTTTGAGGATACATAGATCCGGGTCATCGCACCGTTGGATCCTTTTCAGGGTCCTAGATATATTGAACCTATCCGAGCAGAGGAGGAGGCGCGTAATATGGGGATCCTCTATCAGATGATAGCTAATCAGAGTGATTACATCAATCCGACCATAGAAGGAAACATTAGCTGGCGATGTGACAGCTCATGCGCATCAGACTCGGATGTTGGTCTAGAGAACTGGTAGAACAGACTTTATGAAGTCTCAGCTCGCAGATGTGCATTTATGACTAAGTCACTGCGATGGATTGGCGTAGAGATTCAGGATATCCCATCATTTGATGGATTAGCGTACGTTAACGACATTTTACAGCAGTTTGAGTAGGAAATTCCTCATGAGTAGAGGATGTCAGTTATTGACCTTGCAGTAAGAGCCGCACTTGCAAGATGGTGGCATGCACACAAAGAGAATATCGCATCATGGGATGATTTCAAGAGATTGATAGCGATCAGATTCTCTCATAACAAGGAGTGTCTACAGTAGAAATACAAAGGACAAAGTGACCCCAGGTCACATATTTAGATTTGTGAACAGAATTGGTCGGACATTCCCAAGGATGAATGGGTTCACCTATTCATTCACACTTTAGACACAGTGCCAAGGAATTGGTACACTGAGACCGAGTTGCGCGGAGGAACGAATACATGGCCACTTATGATAGACAAATTTGAACTCACTTTCTCTTTTGAATCTGAGTATCCAAGTATTGATCAGGCCCTAGACGTTATAAAGATTAAGATATTTGAGGACAGTACCCTATCAGTGCATGCTCAAACCTAGTGGGCCATCCAGTTAGAAGATGCGCTCGAGTGTTATAACTTCACAGCAGAGCCAGATGATGAGGATGAGAATCCTCACAGTATCAACATTCCAGGGTCAGAAGGGACTCACGATGTTGATGGACCGAAGCTAGATATTCCAGCTATCACAGACCCTATCAAGATTAAAAAGATCAACATTGGCACAGAAACAGAACCAAAGTTTTCCTCTATTGGAGACTATTGGGATGATGAAAGGGTAGGACACATTGCAGATCTATTACATGACTATCAGGACTTATTCCCCACAAATTTCATAGAGATGAAGGGAATAGTAGGAGATTTGGGAGTCATGAGGATACCTTTGAAAGAGGATGCTAGGCCAGTAAAGCAGTGTCCATACAGATTAAATCCTCGGTATAAAGAAAAAGTTAAGGATGAGATTGATAAGATGCTAGCAGCAGGCATCATTGAGCCTGTGGAAGAGAGTGAATGGGTTAGTCCCATGGTCGTACAGGAAAAGAAAACCAAAGGAGACATCAGGATTTGTGTCGATTCGCACAAAATCAATGACTCATCGCTTCATGACCCATTTCCGACACCTTTCACTGATGAATTCTTAGACAATATGGGAGGACGGGAGGTCTACTCCTTCACTGATGGATTTTCAGGCTATCACCAGATCAGAATCCATCCAGAGGATCGACATAAGACCATCTTTGCTACAGAATGGGGCTCATTCCAGTATACGGTAATGCCCTTTGGTGTTAAAAATGCACCAGCTATTTTTTCAAGAGTAGTAGTTGCTGTATGTAAGGAATACATCCATAAATTCTTAGAAGTCTATTTTGATGATTGGACTGTATTTGGATTGATCGACAAGCACATAGGATATTTAAGGCTCATGTTAGAGAAATGTAGGCAATATCATATTTCTCTTAAATTGAAGAAATGTATATTCTGTGCACCATTTGGCATTTTCTTGGGTCATATTGTTTGCAGACAAGGATTTATGGTAGATCCTACAAAGATTGCCATCATTGTAAATATTCCAGCACCCAACTTAGTCAAACAATTGAGGATAGTACTTGGTCACACCGGGTACTATAGAAAATTCATAAAGGGTTATGCAAAGATCACAACACCTATGGAAAAACTGTTAAAGAAAGACATGAAATTCCTATGGAATGAGGAATTCCAGCAAAGTCTAGACAAGATTAAAGAAAAGATGGTTACAACACCCATCTTAGTATTTCTAGATTGGACCAAGCCATTTCACGTACATGTGGATGCATCTGGCATCGCACTGGGGATTGTCCTAACACAACCAGGAGAAGGGGGTATCGATCACCCTATCACATACTCAAGTAGAAAGCTATCTACTGCAAAAAAGAACTACACCACTACAGAAAGAGAAGGGTTAGCTATGGTGTATTCTCTACAAAAGTTCAGGCACTACCTATTGGGTGCCCCATTTAAGATGTTCACTGACCATTCCACTTTAAAGTACTTGGTCAATAAGCCAGTGTTAGGAGGAAGGATCTGCAGATGGTTACTCCTCTTTCAGGAGTATGATTTTGAAATCATTGTAAAACCAGGAAGATTAAATGCCGGACCTGATCATCTATCGCGGATAGAATCAGGAGAATAACCAAGTAATTTAGAGGATAATTTGCCAGATGCGCAATTGTTCTCTATTCAGATCGCAGATGAGCACTACGCTGATATTATTCACTTCCTCACCACAGGATGGGCACCTGTTGAGTTTACTAAGTAGCAAAAGAAGCAATTAGTTGTTAAAGCAACAGACTTCACTTTGACCGCAGGACAATTATACAAGTTAGGTCCAGATGAAGTCCTGAGCAGATGCGTTATGCCACATGAGAAAGAGGCCATTATCAGAGAAGCACATTTAGGTACCGTAGGAGGTCATTTCGCAGGAAAGCCGAATGCGTAGAAAATTTTAGCTGCAAGATTATGGTGGCCTACTTTGCATAAGGATACTAAGGAGTTTTGCAGATGCTGCGATATCTGCCAGAGGGTAGGAAAACCCTCACAAAGAGATGAAATGCCACTGCAACCACAGACTACGCTGCGATCATTTGACAAGTGGGATATAGATTTTGTGGGTCCTATCAACACACCAGGAAAACGAACTGGTGCAAGATACATCATTACAGGAACAGAACACCTCACCAGATGGGTAGAGGCCAAAGCAGTAAGGAATTGTGATGTTGCTACAGCTGCACAGTTCATTTTTTAAAACATCATAAGTAGATTTGGATGTCCATTAATTTTGATGAGTGATCAGGGCACACATTTTCTGAACCACACGATTCAGGCCTTGACGGAGGAATTTCAGATACAACACCATAAGAGCACTCCCTACCACCCACAAGCTAATGGTACGATGGAGGCCTTTAACAAGATTGTAGAAAATGCTCTTACTAAGATCTGCAACATCCAAATAAATGATTGGGACCTCAGGGTTAATGTTGTATTATGGGCTTATAGGACTACATGCAAGAAACTCATAGGACACACACCTTTCAGCTTGGTGTATGGACAAGAGGCTATTATGCTTATGGAATATATTATTCCTAGTTTAAGAATTGCTCAGATTATCGAGATAGCTGATACAAACACGATGAATGAAAGGCTAGCGCAGCTGCTTTCCTTAGAAGAAGACAGATTCATCGCAGGATTTCATCAGAAAGAGCAGAAGGCATGAGAAAAAACTTGGCATGACAGGCACATCAAGAGCAATACTTTTCAGATAGGAGACCTAGTGCTCCTTTATGACAATAAGTTTGTTAAATTTCCAGGTAAGTTCAAGACGCATTGGTTGGGGCCATATCAGATTCAACATGTTACAGAAGGAGGTGCCATTCAGCTCGGTAAACTGAACAGGGAGCTTGTTCCTACCTTAATTAATTCCAGTAGACTTAAGCTTTACAGTGATAGCCACTCCACCTCTTAGCCCTAACTCAGACAGTTTATGTAAGTGCAGATGTCCAGTGTAGTTGAAAGGAGACATCGCACTGAGTGCAGATGTCCAGTGTAGTTGAAAGGAGACATCGCACTGAGTGCAAATGTCCAGTGTAGTTGAAAGGAGGCATCGCACCGGTAATTAGTTTACACCAGCAGGTAAAAAGTATTCCAAGTATAAGGAATCGCATGAGGAAATTTTATTTTGTGCAAGTCATAGGATGCTTGCGGAGTTTTAAAATAAAAAATAAAAAAAATTGGCGTGAATTTTTTTTTGGTTCCGACGATGCGGTGTGACATCGCAGCAATGTGATGTTCTCCGTGCCACGTAGATGATTTTGAAAAAGAACATAGGGCCAATCACTTCTCCTTCTAACAAGCAGTTAATGAAGATACGACAGGTATACGTTTCCCTAGATTTGGCAACAGTATAATGATTTTTCTAGATTTAGTAAATCTTGGTCGAGACCGGCGCCTGCACACAAGTTTCAAGGGAAATTTGATCAGATTTTCAGCGATTAATGAGGATCGAAACTACAGGTATTGTATTTTCCATTCAATTAATACCACTGACAGGTCCATCCTAGAGGATTGTTGCTTCAGAGATTATCTCCTTCATTATAAATATAGAGATCATTCATACAGAAGGGTTACTTTTGCAATTTTTGAGAGCTATAGAGCAATTTGAAGAGTTTTCCTTGTGTAGAGATACTCCAGTTACAGAGTGCTAGTTTTCCCCAATTTCAGAGCCATTTCCAGTCCAGAGTACTACACCGAGTGGGTTCTATCCGAGATGGAACCTTTAGAAGACATTGTGCAATGATTTGAGTGTGGTGGTCTCGTGTCTATTATGACGACGCCGCCCAGGGTTGTGAAATTAGGTACACCACAGGTCAGACAGCCGCCAAGGATGAGGATTCAAGCATAGGATGTAGAAGATGTCATCAAATTCTTTGTTGCAGAGAAGCAGAAAGACGAGAAGATCACTAAAGATAACAGAACAGAGCAGAAGAATGATGAGAAGAAATCTGCAGGCAGGAAGAAAGTAAAAATGAGAAAAAGAAGGCAACAGGAGAAGGAAGATGACCTATCTCATCAGCTAAGAGAAGAACAAGATATTACAGAAGCAAAGAAACAAAAATATGGAGGTCATAGGCAGCGTGAACACCTGGAGCAATTTGTTGAGAAGAAAAGTGCAAGGGAAAAACAAACCAAACAAGCAGAACTTCAGCATGCAGATAAAGGCTTGTTCTCAGAATGGAATTCATGGTTTGTATCGCTTTCGTATAGAAGGATCCAGACTGAATGAAATGTTTGAGAAGGCTGGATGATATAGATTTATATTTTCTTGGTAATAGGAGTTCCAAACCAGATAAAGAGGAAAGGATATCTGTGGAAGACTTCTCAAAAGCTCAAGATCCTTAAAGGAGCTGCTGACCCAAGAAAATCCCTATATGCAACTATGAAGTATATCTTGTGCACAGGATTCGATGGTGATCCAGGTGAAGCGTTCACTTGAAGGTCTCACCAGCGACGAGAGAAAGAGCATGCCAATAAGGGAAGGAAAGATAAGAGAGACCTATGAACTAAGTTTCCAGAAGATTCCACCATTAGTCAAGCTACGCTTGAAATGGCACAAGAGTGTGTCGAAGCCATGGATAAAGAAGTCGTAGGACTTCGGGAGAGATTCAAAAGGACTTTGCAGGAAGCTAAGGAAAAGCTACAGCAAGAGAAACCAGCTATTAGTGGCTCAGGGATGAGCCACAAGTAAGTGTTATGGGACTGTTGGAGTAGGGCCCCGTAGCTATAGGAAAAGCTGCTATAGCGGAACAAGAAAGTCAAAAAGAACAGTACCTGAGTGACTGAGAAGAGAGAGCTCAACCACTGCACTTAAGGCAGGGGAGAAGACAGAAGGGATCAGCTACCCTCATAAATGGAAAAGGAGCAACGGGCCGAGGTATTGAAGACAAAGGACCGAAGGGAAGCGACCGAGGAAGTGGTCCTATACCCACGATCAGCATCGGGAAGCATGGAAGACTGTAGAAAGATGTGGTGTGACAGAAAGTAGTAGCTCAAAGTACAAACACACCGACTGTCACAAATTAGGGTTTTTGGGTTACTGTTGGGAAAGGCCCACAGTGTTGTATTATAGAGAGACCTTCGGGCCACCTATAAAGGCATGTATTTTGTATTGTAAAAGGTTAGCTTTTCGGACATTTAGCTAGCTATTCAGACAATTAGCGAGTCAGGTGGTCTGTTAGCTCATAGACAATCGAGCTCTGGTTCTGTATTCAGTCTGTAGTTATCTTACTGTAACCAGTAGCTGGCTCCTAGAGCATGAATGTAACAATCCGCAGGGATTGAGAGAGAGAGAGAGAGAGGAAGAGTATATTGTAAGAAGGCAATATAAAAAGAGAAGAGATCTAAGAGAGAAGGGTTCCCGGCAATGTGCGCGGAGTTTCCCAGAAGATCTCAAGCTGCATACTAGGTTGCGGCAGAACTGTGTTTAACCTCTCAAGATATAATATATAAACCAGTTCCTGTGGACATAGCTTCCTTCCTGGAGGTGAACCACGTAAAATATGTGTGTTGTGCGATTGTTTCATGTGATTGTGCTTACTTAGTTACTATCTGTTATTCGTTACATGAAATTTGCTATCAGTTAGTGAATGTATTTATGCTCTCATTCAGTTTATATCATTATAGAAGGTTAAATGCAAGTTGAATGTATCAAGTATTCTGTATATGAGTTTACCAGTGCTTGATTCACACAGTAGAGCTAGCAAATACTATATTAAGTCATTCCAGTATCTTAGTTCAGAAAGTTGAGTATAGTTGATGTTAAGAGTGTTGGACTGTGGAGGTTCAAGTAAGGTTGTTTAACACCTTGCGAAGGTTAACAGAGCTATTTTACCCAAAGAGAAAGCCTTTGGACCTTGAGAGCCACGTTGAGTCTTACTGTAGAAGATATCGCAGTATAGAAAGGTGATATCACACCGTCGAAGGAGATGCGGTGTCATATATCATAGGATAAGAGACAAATAGAGGAGATAGTTTGCGCATCGTCCTGAAAGCTGCGGTGTGCTAAGAGCCAGTCCTCTAGCAGAGTCAGCTAGGAGGAGAGAACCAGCACCTTGTAGAGAGGTCCCACTAGATAATACAAGAAAAGAACCGCTAGGATGCTACAGAACCTGGTTGAGGACACTCGAGTCTTCAGCCAACCCATCCAAGATCACTTCGGGTGAGACTTCAGGCCGCTCTGCGGTCTGTCGCCGAAAGGGCCAGTGAGCTAGGGGTATTGTTGGTACATTAAAGTAAACCTGGGTATTCCCTGCAGTAACCATCAGCTTGCCTCCTATCTGAGATGATATGTTGAGGTTCATAATTAACTACATCTTCCATTGAAAACCCCATTCCCCAAAGAAATTTTTCAGTCATCAGTAGGGATGATTTATTTTTAATGGTAAGAGTACCAACTGTCAATGGAAATTTTCAATTCTTAGGGTTTCTTAAAGCTCATGAAATGTTTCTCTTCAGTTGTTATCCTTTGTTTGATCAATTCTAATGCAAACACCCTCAGTTTCAAAAATGTCGGTAGGACGTAGGGATGGTGAGTAAATCCATACACCCTAATCAGAGTACTATACTCAGAAAGGAACCAGTCGCCCACTCTTCTTTTAGGGGATAACTACAACAAATTTTTCATCTCTGGTAGGACCCTGGGTAACCTTTTTTGGAACAAGACCTCATATTTCTATGGCATGATAAAATTCATAAAATTACCATAATATTTACACATTTCTTATGTTATAATCATTTCTAGGACCTGTAGGTTATTTTAATTGAAGCTCAAAGACATCCTTATCAAGAAAGACTGAAACTTGAAGTTTCTCATCTAGTGGAAGTTAATTAGCTAGGAACAAATGTTTTCGGCTAAAAATCATCAAATTTAAGATAGATGGATGGTAAGAACTGACTCAATGGTTTCAGACCCTACTTGACCAGTGCTAAGGGTGAATATCAGACTCAATAAGGGTTCTGTGATGAATTTGTTTGTATCCATACCTAAAAACTGACTCGTCAAGGTTATTAAGGACTATGTTTCTTCATTAAATAGGTTGAAGTCAATGGGAAAATGAAGGTTTAAGAACATACTTTCTGGTTTCGATTAGGTTTTGAAAAAGGCCTCTTTTTACTCAGCTGAAGACTCTCAGAAAAATTGTAGTATGTCTTCTTCTTTGTATTCTTTAGACGTATGGGAAAAATCAGAGGGGACTAGCAGGGTATCTCAAAAGACACAAGCACTAACAGGACACAGAATCTTAGACCTAGATGCATCCATTACTACACCCTTGGTAGGAGTGTTGTTATTTGTACACCATTCGACAAACTCTGGGAAATTGGGGGTTTGTTCAATACAGAAATAAAATAAATAAGAACCAAACACCCCATGAGTATCAATTCCCTGCTTTTGAAGGGTTTTTAGTTTTCTCTTTGCAACTTCCACACTGTCGTTTAGTAGGATAGTGTTGAAAATCTCATAGTCCTTGTCCTTTAGGGCTTCTTCATTGTTATAGTGCTCTAGAATCTAAACCTCTAAATCCTCTACTTCGGCCATGGAAAAAAAACTTAGCAAAGAAATAGATGTACCAGGTTAGGTGATGGCTTGGTTTGGAGGTTTGTCCATGGTGGCACTTTATACACAGTTTGAAACCTTGCTTTTCGATGCTCCAGAAAACAAATGGTCTAAATCCATGTGCTAGGTTTTATACTATTGTATTTCCCTTATCTGACCATGCATCTTTTCATCCAAATGAAGTGTTAGCCATAGATCTGATCCCTTTAATATTGATCACTGGTAACATGCATTATCATGTTTCCTCTATATAACCCTTTGTGCACTTCAAATCCATGGGATTCGATCTCATCCATATATCAAAACCACCTTACATCTCTGCCATCCAAGTTAGAGGGACCTACCAAACTTTGCCAATTTTAACCATGATACCTTTCGTGCACATACGACTAGCGGAATCATTCCTCACTATGGATATTTCTCTGTCTCGATCCCCAGCATCAAACAAGTCATCCTTTTAACTCATTTTGCAGATGTGAAATGTTGTCTTCCACGAGTGCTTTAGATCAATGGAATTAACCTCTGATGTTGATCTAAGCCACTCTCAATCTTGGGCGTCGAAACTTGTTGATGTTTAATCAATTCCACAAATTTTAAATGCCCTTTTTCATCATCCACTTTAGATTTGTGAAATAACTCCCCTTCGTTGATCTGACTTGGCCATTGATCACCGTCATCGAAATATGTTCCTCCCCACATCACTTCGCTGATCTAAATTTTCTATGTTTTCTTGCATGCTCAAAACAAGGGGATTGTTTATGAACCTGGATCTTACACTCCCCCTCATCAAATGGGCTATGGAACTTATGGGATGATATGTTCCTGATTTCACCAAAATTCTTATATACATTCTCTCGAGCCTTTCATTTTTTGTAGAAACTCATTTAAGTCCTTCAACGTCACATGACATAAAAAAATTGGTAGACCTTATTTCTTCTCTTTTAGATCCAACCCCTCCCAGCTATTTAGCACAGAATTAGTGCTAACATCATGGATCCACAACAAAAATCTCATTCTCAACATATAGGTCAACCCTCAAATCTTCTGCAAAATAACTTCCATGTTGTGAAGTGGTGGGGATCTCTGAAGGTTGCAATGAAATGTGATCATTGCACAAATTAGAAAGTATATCATACCTTGGCATTTCATCTTCATGTAAGGACACTATGGTGGCATGATCTTCCACTAAATTCTCAGGTTCACACCCAAATGGTGTGGCCTTGTATTCTTCTTCATTATGAGGCTCAATAGGTGACTGTAAATCTGATTTATAAACTTCTGTTGGATATGATCGAAAAGATGTCTCACCATATTCACATGAACCAGCATACTTGGAAGTGATCTGGAAATCACCCACAAACAATCTGGAAGTTCCTTCATCTTCACTTCCTTATCCCATGTAGTCACCTTATAGTGACTTGCACTCCACCTCAGGAATCTCTTATTCTTATTATTCAATTGAAGAACTAAGTGGATCATGGTACTATTGGGTAAAATATGCACTATCTAATTCAACACTTAATTGTCAACCCGAGAAGGGAGCTTGTGAGATGAAAACACTATATGTGCAGGATTGAAGGCTTGAATTAACCTAAGATAACTTAAAGATGCAAATGCGCTAACATGCAACTATATGATTTTAATCTACATGCATGACTTTCATAATTCAAATGCAAGAATTTAATTTATCTACGAAAACAGGAAATTAACTAAGAACTTGGAAAGTAACTATAATTTCAAATCTAATCTAATGTTATATTAATCTATTCTATAAAGGAAGGAAACTAATTAATAACTAAGATTCAAACTAGTCTAATGCTATGCTAATCTATTCTATGGAAGGGAATTGTAGATACTAATCTAGAAAGCAGTCGCCTGGTCCGAAAGTGATTTAACTAAGGAAAGCAAAACTAACTACTTGCAGCAAACTATCTTATCTATGTTATAAATTGGAGACTATTCCATGTATGCATATGTAAATGCCTATCTAAGAATGCAAGTGCAACTGATTTATGGAAAGCAATGAACTATTTAATTGCAAATTCATAGAAAGCAAAACAAATAACTATGGATTCATAGAAAGCAAAACAAATAACTATGGATTCATAGAAAGCAAAGAAAATATTATTCTAAAGACCAAGCGTAAATAAATGTGTTGCAAAATAGTAAACTAATCAAAGCAAACTAAACTTGGATCTTTATAATCAAACCTAAAACTAGGTACAAAACTATAACTGAAAATATATTCAACTGTAAGCAAACCTACAACAACAAAAAAAAAAAAATTCTACTCTACCTCTTCAGCAAACTATACCTTAAACTAAAGAATGTTAACCAATCATAAAAAGATCATGCAACTAATTTACAACTTGAAAAGTAAACTTACACTAAACTAGGTTATGTGATATTTTATCATCAAACTTTAGAATACTGTAAACCAGTGCATCTTTAAAATCTAAATGAACCTATTAAGCTTGAACTTGAAACTAAGTACTAATATTTTACATCTATTTGAATGAAATAACTTGAATAAATAAAACAAACAAAGCCTAAGACAATGAAATGTTGTCTAATTGGAAATGAAAGGCTGATTATGAACTCAAATGAAAAATGAAAATCGAATGTTTAACCTATTTTAGAAATGAGACAAACTAATATTCAACAAAGTATATGACAATATTTTAAACAAAATTAAGCTAATCTAGGTTTTAGGCATGAAAACAAATGAAAGTAACTCATAAAGTATCTAAGTCACAATCAAAAATAAAACTAAAACTATTTCACATTTGAATGAGTAAAATATATGTTGAATATAAATTGATTTTATCATTACTAAAACTTAAATAATTAATCTATGTGTTAAGATAAAACTAAATATGAATTGTTAGAGGTGGATTCGAATCCCAACTAGCTACATAACATGGTGGAATGCTGGAAAATTAACCTCTACCTTAACTAACTATTTATGCAAAAACAAAATACTAAAAACTTTGAAAATGAATTAAATCTCTCTCTAAGTGCGAATAAAGTGTTGAATGACAGTCTGCATTAAGGTGCGAATAGAAGGCTGAAAAACAGTATGCACAGAGGGACGAATAGAAGGCTGAAAAACAGTCTGCACAGAGGGACAAACAGAAGGCTGAAAAATAGTACACAGAGAGGGAAGAATGGATGACCGTGTGAAAATTTTCATAAAAACGCAGGAAATTATATGTTATAAATAGCAAAGTATTACCTACAGGAAAATGAACCACTTGCTTGCAAAAATGAGATGACTTACAGGAAAACGTAATATATATATATATTACGAAATGACTTAGCTACAAACATAAAAAGAAACTCATGAATATACACAAATAGAACTTTTGGTTGTTGAGGGCCCTTCTCAACAATCAGGGGTTGCGTTCCTATGCTACTCAGTCATCGATCATCAACAAAGAAACAAGAATGATCATCAACAGCTGAAATAAAGAGTTTTTATTAAACTAAGGCAAAGTTTTACAAAGCGTTTTCTCCCCCTTTCATATTCAAAATCAAAGAGGTATTTATAAGATGATTACAATGGAGATTAGGTTGAACACCTCTTGCTAAAAATAAAGGTTCATTACTGTTGTAACAACTACCCACAAATTCAGAAAACGGCCAACCACAATTTCTGGAAAAGTTGGTTTCAGAGAACCACGATTTTCTCCCAAATGGCTACGAATTTGGAAAAAATTTCTCACGTTGATGAAATGAGCCTAATCTGCACAAAACCCATGTGCCAGAATTTTCAATTTCTCTTTTGTTTTCCCTCAAATCTATCCTAGAAATAAACTGTCTGTTAAAAACACGTATTTTGCATGGGTGTCTAGATGAATGTATGGATGACCTATAACTAATATTTGTTCATAAATATGGATTTCGAGTGTATTTTCTGCTAGTTTGCTGGCCAAATTGATGGTCAGGTTCTACATTGTTGAACTATGGCTGAGTTCCATTGATTGGTGTGCCATTCTTGTTGCTTGCCTCCCTCACATGATGCATGTGTTAATCCTCCACTATGTGTGCATTACTTCATGGCCTGCAAATAGATAATAAATATTTATGTTGAATAAAGAAGGAAATGTAATACCATAAAGTTACTATGTATGAAACTATGTGATATTGTTAAAAGGCACACATAATATTAAATAGAGGTGGGGTAATAATTTAAATGTTTTATGAGCATGATAAAATGCAATGTGAGGTGTCTTGCCATGATTTAATGTATGAAACAAACAATTAATATTTACCACTTTTTAATAAGTTTTATGTGTTACTTTATATGGCATGAAAACATTATCACTTTAATTAATTTCATCTTAAAGTTAAACCAATTCTTTAAAGCTATTGATTACCTTATTACTTTCAAAATTATTACTTTAAAGTTGATGATTATTTCATGGTTTCAATTTGCATATGTAGGATCGGAAGAAACGGGTAAGCCAAACTAGTAAAGTTTACATGTAATCAAATCTAATTCAGAACTTAGGACCGAAAGAAGCGGCTGAATGGAGTGCAGAACGCCTATTATTTGCAAAATACCACATTTAATACATAAAAATAATACATTTGTCTTATTTTACATTTACGATATTTTAATTAATAAAACAGAGTAAAAGACAACCTTATTGAACATAGATGTCTTAAATTATGGTAAATAGGTCGCAAATTAATGTAAATAAAACCATTATAAAAGACAATTTCGAGGCCGAACATACCCTCAGACCAAAGGTATGGCACATTCGTGCCATGAATGAATCAAAAGTGGTATTTCATTTAATAAAAAAATCTGCTTGATCATAAATAGTTTATAGGAAATCGTTCAGGAAAACAAAGCCATCTTTATTACTACATGAAAACTAGAACATAGAGAAAAAAAAGTTATGTTATGAGATGACCAAAACAACTTCATTTTATTTAAGATTTCTTAATACATACAATTCCGCCACTAGAAATAATTCATGCTTATGAAGATCATATAAATTGAGACTCTCTCCTCGAGACCGAAGGTATGGCATGTCCTCATGCCATGAATGAATAAATATTGGGTTAAAATATAAAACATGAGGGTATATATAGTCTGTAGAAACTATAGGAAACTAGTCATCCCTGCTATTTTTCAAAGGTTTATTGTTATTCAAGTAATTATGGACAGAGTTTGCATTTCAAGTTTATTAGACTCCTAAGTTTATGGGTCCCACTTCTAGGATAGTGAGATCCTAGGTATGGTATGAATTTAGACAACAGGGTCTTAAGTGCAACTTACAAACATTCTTAAATGGCAGATTGATGGAGTTCATTTTCTTTTGAGCAACCATGCATACCTTCCTCCAATAGACCCACAACAACCTTTATTATCACAAAGTAATTTTCATATTTTTTTCTCTTTTTTTTAGACTTTTTCTCTCTCTTTTTAACAAGCTTTTCTCCCCAAGAAGATTCCCCTCTTTCAGTCGGGCCTATTCAGTACCCCGTCGGGTTTACCTGGTCATACCATAGGCTGGTACCTGCTACCAGCGAGCCTGTTCAGTACCCCAGCAGGTTAACTTCTTAAACCTGTTTTCTATCAGAGGATCTTGTCCAAATGTTTCCAATCCCTATGGATATTCAACAAATTATTTTTCCTATGAAGGAGTGGTGGGGGATCAGCTCTGCAACCATGCTATAGCCTGGGATGGTATATGGATTGGAGGATTGTTAATGTTCTCTTTTTTATTATCATGGAACCAAAATAAAGGCTATAAGAGGAATCTACCGAATCCAAGATACACATGATTGATGGATTTAGTGTAAAGTATATGGAGCCATAATATAATGAGTGAAAGGTGTCTCTAGTTCCAAAATTTGTCTCTTTCATATAGAATTATAGTAGTGTTCCCCACAAACTAGGAATTCCATTCACCCTTATGCTACCCTGTAGTAAAGATGCTTAAATAACATGCCCTGATAATGAAGCTAGGATGTACGAGTGACCTTTAGCTTTTAGATAGACCTCAATTTATGACAAATCTCCATGAGGTTTAAAGTTGGTCTTGAGTAATTGGTATAATTAGAAATATGCATGTATAAAAATGAAAAATGATGTAAAATATTTTGGTTTAGTCATTAACATGATGTTTTTCTTAGTTCTTTTATTTAAAAAAGAAAACAAAAACAAAGTTGCATTATTCCCTAAACTAAGAATGAAACATTTTATTTATATACATAATTCCCTACCTTAAGAAGAAAGAAAACGTGTTTATTCAAGTATATGAGCTTTTCCAATGAAACCAAGTGCGGAGCAAAATGAGAATTGTACCTTTATCCACATATGAAAAGATTGTTGCATTGATTACTTGAATGTGGAAGTTCAACCAACTTACTTTTCTTTCCATCAACATGTGACGAATGAAGGATGGTATTGCGGTTGAGTTACCTCCTGAAACCATCTTTTGATGTAGTCTTGGTACTCACCTTACTTTTCTATGTCATACAGATCCTCTTATTCTAGTTGAGCTGTTGTTTGAGCACATGATTGATCTGTTGTCATGTATATCGAGAACTATTTAATTTTTGGTTTCTCTCCTTTGGATGTAATCCCCAATGTATCAGCTTCTTTTATAGTCTCGTAAAGAACATCTTTTTGTAGTTCTTGGGATTTTGGTTCGTCTATTATTTTCGGATAGGTTGATAAGCTCTCAACTACTTTAAATGTCTTTTCTTCTTGAGATATCGAGATCTCAGCTATTGATAGGATTTGATAAATTTATCTCATGCTAATGAGCACCTTTGAATCCATTTTCTCGGTTGATAGGTCCTACTTCACACAATGATTAGTATCTGGGGTTCTTACAGTACCCAAAAATTTTGTTTTTATTTTAATTTATGTATATATATATATATATATATATATATATATATATATATATTCTTTAGAATCTAATTACAAAAAATATCACACATTTGAAAAGAAAATACCTTATGACAAATGTAAACACACCTAAAAAAAATGAACCGAACATAACAGATCTGAAGGCAACACCTAAGCTTGCTGAAGAGATAACACGCTTGCATAAGAGGAAATGGTAGTAAAGTAAACTACCTAAATTTGCAATACACACATACATGAAATTAAACTATGGAAAAGTAAATTATCAATGTTTGCGGAAAGAAAAGTACACTTAAGAGAAGTAAATCAAACTTTGCGTGAATTAAACACACTTGTGCGAAAAAGGAACAACAAGGCTTTGGGGCGATCCACTAAAGTGGATGCGACAGGTTGTCACACTATGGAAATTCTGTAGTAAAGTCATCTTTGCGTCTTATCATTTTTCCTCCCCCTCACTGTGTAATGTAAAGGCAACCTATCTACCCTTATATACCTAGACTCCAATCCCTTTAGCACCTCCTCAACAATGGCGCCAAAATGTTGGGTAAAATATGCATCATCTAGTTCAACACTTAATTGTCAACCTGGGAAGGGAGATTGTGAGATGCAAACAATATATGTGCATGATTGAAGGCTTGAACTAACGTAAGCTAACTTAAATATGCAAATGCGCTAACATACAACTATATGATTTTAATCTACATGCATGGCTTTCATAATTCAAATGCAAGAATTTAATCTATCTATGAAAACAGGAAGTTAACCAAGAACTTGGAAAGTAAATATAACTTCAAATCTAATCTAATGTTATATTAATCTATTATGTAAAGGTAGGAAACTGATTAATAGTTGAGATTCAAACTAGTCTAATGCTATGCTAATCTATTCTATGGAAGGGAATTGCAGATACTAATCTAGAAATCAGTCGCTTGGTCTGAAAGTGATTTAACTAAGGAAAGAAAAACTAACTACTTGCAGCAAATTATTTGATCTATGTTATAAATTGGATACTATTCCATGTATGCATATGTAAATCCCTATCTAAGAATGCAAGTGCAACTGATTTATTGAAAGAAATGAACTATTTAATTGCAAATTCGTAGAAAGCAAAACAAGTAACTGTGGATTCGTAGAAAGAAAAACAAGTAACTGTGGATTCATAGAAAGCAAAAAAAATATTATTCTAAAGACCAAGCATAAATAAATGCGTTGCAAAATAGTAAACTAATCAAAGCAAACTAAACTTCAAGCTTTATAATCAAACCTAAAACTAAGTACAAAACAATAACTGAAAATATATTCAACTGTAAGCAAACCTACAACAGAAAAACAAAATACTTCTACTCTACCTCTTCAACAAACTATACCATAAACTAAAGAATGTTAACCAATCATAAAACAATCATGCAACTAATTTACAACTTGAAAAGTAAACTTACACTAAAACTAGGTTATGTGAGCTTTAATCATCAAACTTTAAAATAATGAAAACCAATGCATATTTAAAATCTAAATGAACCTATTAAGCTTGAATTTGAAACTAAGTACTAATATTTTACATCTACTTTTTTTGTTGGAAAAGTGGCGGAACCCCCTTGACTAGCAGGGTTTCCATTAGCTAAGTAGCCACGAACCAGGGGCATCTAAGCCGTCAAAATCACCCAGGGATTGCACCCGGCCTGGACCGCACCAACCCTTAACATGGTTGGATTTTTGGTATCCGACGGGATTAGAACCGGTGACCTTCTAGCTTAGGGGCGTCTTAACCATACCCCGCCACCAACTGTTCTACATCTCACGGATAATATTTTACATCTACTTGAATGAAATAACTTGAATAAATAAAACTAACAAAGCCTAAGACAATGAAATGTTGTGTAATTGGAAATGAAAGGCTGATTATGGACTCAAATGAAAATTGAAAATGAAATGCTTAACCTATTTCAGAAATGAGACGAACTAATATTTAACAAATTATATGGCAACATTTTAAACAAACTTAAGATAATCTAGGTTTTAGGCATGAAAACAAATGAAAGTAACTCATAAACTATCTAAGCCACGATCAAAAATAAATCTAAAACTATTTCTCATTTGAATCAGTAAAATATATGTTGAATATAAATTGATTTTATCGTTATTAAAAATGAAATAATTAATATATGTGTTAAGATAGAATTGAATATGAATTGTTAGAGGTGGATTTGAATCTCAACTAGCTACATAACACGGTGGAATGTTGGAAAATTAACCTCTACCTTAACTAACTATTTTTGCAAAAACAAAATACTAAAAATTCTGAAAATAAATTAAAATTCTCTCTAAGTGGGAATAAAGTGTTGAACGATAGTCCACATTAAGGTGTGAATAGAAGGCTAAAAAACAATCTGCATAGAGGGACGAACAGAAGGCTGAAACATAGTCTGCATAGAGGGACGAACAGAAGGCTGAAAAACAGTCTGCACAGAGGGATGACTGGTCGGGCGTGTCGAAAATTGCATAAAAACACAGGAAATTATATGTTATAAACAACAAATATTACCTACAGGAAAACGAACCACTTGCTTGCAAAAATGAGATGACTTACATGAGAACGTAATAGATATATATAAAAAATGAACTGACTTAAGTATAAACATAAAAAAAGAACTAATGAATATACACAAATAGAACCTCTGTTTGTTGAGGGGCCCTTCTCAGTAATCATGGGTTGTGTTCCTACACTACTCAGCCACCGATCATCAACAGAGAAACGAGAATGATCATCAATAGCTGAAATAGAGACTTTTTATTAAACTAAGGCAAAGTTTTACAAAGAGTTTTCTCCCCCTTTCCTCTTCAAAACCAAAGGGGTATTTATAAGATGATTACAATGGAGATTAGGTCGATCACCTCTTGCTAAAAATAGAGGTTCATTACTGCTGTAACAACTACCCATGAATTCAGAAAATGACCAACCACAATTTTTGAAAAATTTGGTTTCACAGAACCACGATTTTCTCCCAAATGGCTATGAATTTGGCAAAAATTCCTCATGGTGATCGAAATGGGCCTATGCTGCACAAAATCCATGTGCCAGAATTTTGAATTTCGCTTCTGTTTGCCAGAAAATATATCCCAAAAATAAACTGTCTATTAAAAACACACGTGGTCTACATGGGCATCTAGATGAACGTCTCGATGACCTGTAACTAAGATTTGTTCATAAATCCGGATTCTGAGCGGATTTTGTGCTAGTTTGTTGGCCAAATTGATGGTTGGGTTCTACATTGTTGAACTGTGGCTGAGTTCCATCGATTAGTGCACCATTCTTGTTGCTCACCTCCCTCACATGATGCATGTGTTAATCCTCCACTATGTCTGCATTACTTCATGGCCTACACATATGTAATAAATAGTTATGTTGAATAAAGAAGGCAGCATAATACCATAAAGTTACTATGTATGAAACTATGTGATATAGTTAAAAGGCACACATAATATTAAAGAAAGGTGGGGTAATAATTTAAATGTTTTATGAGCATGATAAAATGCAATGTGAGGTGCCTTGCCATGATTTAATGTATTAAACAAACAATTATTATTTACCACTTTTTAATAAGTTTTATGTGTTAATTTATATGGCATGAAAACATTATCACTTTAAATAATTTCATCTTAAAGTTAAACCAATTCTTTAAAGCTAATGATTACCTTATTATTTTAAACATTATCACTTTAAAGTTGATGATTATTTCATGGTTTCAATTTGCACATGTAGGATTGGAAGAAACAGGTAAGCCAAACTAGTAAACTAACATGCAATCAAATCTAAATCAGAACTTAGGACCGAAAGAAGGGGCTGAATGGAGTGCAGAACGCTTATTATTTGCAAAATACTACATTTAATACATAAAAATAACACATTTGTCTTATTTTACATTTATGATATTTTAATGAATAAAACAGAGTAAAATATAACCTTATTGAACATAGATGTATTAAATTACGGTAAATAGGTCAAAAATTAATGTAAATAAAACCATTATAAAAGACAAATTTGAGGCCCAACATGTACTTTTCACTAATTGACAATGGATTTATGGTCTCATCCTTCTCTTTCTTACTTTTGATATAACCAACAGATATTTGGATCTATTCTTTCCATAGCATAGGCTTCACCTGTTTATCTCTTTTGTCCCCAGGTGGAAAACATCTAGTCCCCACTTTCTTGTACACTACATCCACCATATGTGAAATATTTTCCATGCTTGACCAACAGTATGGATCTTCGAATAACTTTTGTATTTTTAGGTAGCAGTAATATCAAAAATACAATACCTCCCATATCTCTTTTTTTTAAACATAGTACTCCATGAAACACTGAGAGGATTCCTTAGAGTTCTTTCCACCGAACATTCGACCAACAACACTTGTATATTTCTTCCATATGGATTCATCATAAGTTAGAAGCAAGAAATCATCAACATCATCCCTACTGAATATACTTGAGGTACTACATGATGGATATTCGTAATCTTCTTCTTCATACTGCTCAATATCTTCTTCTTCATATTATATGCAGTACTCTTCATATTACTCATAATAGTCATCATCAAAGTATGACACGGATGGAATTTTGTTCAACTTGAGAGCTTACATTCCATGGGATGGGCCAAGGAAATAAATCAGATACCACTGTAATATCACTGATCTGATATCATATTATAATATTAACTCTGATGCAATTATTAAATTAAATGTAGAAACAAAACTTTAGAGTAACACTAATCACTTCTTCATGTAGGGATAAATATAAGTATTACTCGTAAATTTGGCAAATGGCAGTGGGATAATGGAAGAGACCAAAGAAAAATTTGGGCAGATATTATTCTTTCCCTAATTACTTGGATGTTGGTCCCTTTTAGGTTTTGAAATCATCTCCGCTAAAGTCTACTCCTACGCTTCTGGGTGTCCCAACCATAAGGAACTAGGAGAGAACAGTCACATCCAGTCAACTAGTCCTTATGAAAGGTTCATTTAATTTATCAAACATGTAATATTCATAAAATAAGGTTTCAGAAGGTTCAGAACTGATCTGGAACAATTTGGGACTGTTTGGGGTGATTTGGGAAAAAACTAGCAATTTGGCCTGAGAAGAACTTGTGTAAAGGAGGTTACTCAAACCTAGTACAATCCTAAATAATTATTAGTATGTGAGTTGGGATAGGTATAAGGGTGAATTAAAATCCTACATCAACTTACATAACATCATTTGAGTTTGTATAACTTCCAGAACGCTAAAAATATTGAAACTAGTCGAAATTGCCTAGCTAAAGAGAAAGGGTATGCAGATATTGAAAAATTTCATATCAAACTATGATTAGGAATGCAACTATTGTTCTACAGGAACTGATATAACATATCAAAAATATTATATTACTCATACATTAATTCCATAGTCATTATATCAATTTTATTACATCTAACTGTCAAAAAGTCCCATTAAATGGGAAATCAAATCTCCTCTCATGAAAATTTAGCATGAAGGCTCTATGGGACAGAATCCTTACTTCCATAAAAATATTATAATGATTTAATGGGCTGATATAGAGGTTAAAATGAAACTTGGAGAGCTTCTCCTTCACTCATTTTAACTTGCAATGAAAATTGGAAGGGAAGAGAGGAGAAGGGGGATGGAAACTTGGGGCGCATCACCCAAGAGGAATGAGGATCATCACTCAGTATGGAATCCTTAGCTTCACTCAACATTGAAATACTCATCAACCAATAATAAATAATGGATTTGGAAATTCCCTTACGTAGAACTTGGGTGACTTGTTGAGCAAGTCCTTCACCTGTTGAACAACTAACCTGCTTTCCAATCCTGTTCCTAAGCCATGAGTGGCCCTCCTTGATGGGATTAGAAATTTTGGTTTGTAAATTATGTTTCCTCATTTTTATAACTTAAACCAAAGTGAAAATTCACCCTCCTTGAGAAAAATATCAAGTATGAAGCTTAGGTAATGTTTCCATGTTTGTATCCTTCAGTCCAAAATAGAAATTGTGCCCTCCTTTAGTAATTAGAAATTTTGTGAATAAGGTAATATTTCCTTCATTTTCATTCTTGCACCAAATTGGAAACTGATTTTGGATAGTTTCTATATTCTCTATGACATATTTAATTTTCCTTCTTCTGTGTTGTTTCTTTTTTTTATCCTAGGAAAGTTTCCTAATGCTCCCTCCTTCCTTAACAACTCATTTCCACCATTAATTATTTTTCATAATAAATAATTAATTACAAATAACATGAATTTAGAAATTACATGCCTCCATATTTTTAAATAGTCAAATTCCTAGGAATAATTAATTAATTCAATGTTTAAACCCCTGGCCACTTGACAAGGTCATCACCTTCACGGTCCCTTCAAGGGAGGTATGATTGTATCATTCCCTGTTCCTTTCAATCAAGAACCTCCCATTCTTCATCCTTCATAGTTGTAATTTTTTTTGTTTTTTCTCCCAATGGTAGGTATAGATCCTTCTGGTATAGATATTCCTTCATTTGCATCTTCCATAACTAGTAGTTTTGGCCACTAAATTTCTTGACCCTAAACTTTCCTTCTTCTGCCATTTCTCCCACTTGAACCAGAAACCCTTCTTTCGTGTGATTTTACTAGCCAAATAGACCTTTTGGATCTGATAACAATTGTTAGAAAAAGTACAGGATCATAGAGCAATAATAATTAAATAATTAAACAAGATGAAAATATTAAACATATTACAAGAGAGACATAGATATAATGTGGTTCACCCAAGATGGGCTACGTCCACATAGAAATTGATAGTCCTTTATTATTATACCATCTAGAAAAATGAAGGGATACAACCTGCAACAACCCTGTTGCACTTCCTCTTCACTCTCTCATGGTCTCTCAAACAATCACAGAGGTTGTTTTACAATGCTATAATACAATACACAGTCGTATTACAATGCTTTCCTTTTATAGGAAAATTACCATGGGAAAATACCACATGTGACCCAATATTATGGGTCCGCAAACTATTGGCCACAAACATCCAAAAAAATCATTTCGAGGGCTTCACCCACGAACCCCTGCACCCCCCAGCTATGGCAACTGTACAGTAAAACTAGGGTACAAACACCAATGAACAATAACATCTATGAATCTAGAATATCAATCTCCACAACCAACAATAAAATTATTTAGTGAAGTGCCAAGATAAGACCTGTCAAGTTAGTACTCAACAATAATATTATGAAAGTACAAAAAAATACTAACCTTGGGGATTTATCCTGTTTAGTAGCATTTTTTATTTTGATTGGGAGTCTTTAGGTAAGACCTACAAGGTCAAACCTTAACAATAATCTTACCGAGTACAAAACAAGAACATGACACTCTTGTAAAGTGTCAACTTTGATAATATAATCTTGTCACAAAAATGTCACTATTCTTTCATTTTATGCAAAAGGTGTAAATGTCACAAAGTGACTTTTTATTAAAAATTGTTGTTTTTACCAGCGACCATATTGAAAATGAATTTTATTTGTCCCCGGAAATGATTCCAAAAAAAGGTTACCTCATAAACCAGCAGTTTGCCACTGTCCCAAGATATGTGGACCCAAATGTCATAAGCAGACCCAACTCAAATGGGTGGACCCATGCTCATGATCGAAAAAATTAAAGGAATTGTACCCAATGTCACCTCAATGAAAATCCCTTCATATTTACACCCTTCGCTTACAATTGGGGGGTTCCTTGAAATATAATAGAAATAATTGTGCAAAATCACGTCAAGAAAGCAAGACTAACCCCACAAAATATCCCTAAAAGATAGTAAACCAGTGCCTAAATGAAGTCATCAAAAGATATGATCCATTAAAAATATGCCTAAGGGAGTTAAGAGAAACTGTATATCTAATATTTTTTCATCAAAACTTCTAGGTAAAACACCGATACAAAAGTGATGATATCTCCCAAACTGCTCGTCAAAAAATAATAAACGAAATCTCACGATGGAGAGGACAGGAGGGAGAACTTGTTGTTCCTAGATCACCCCTCTATAATTACTTTTAGGGCATGAAATGGGAAAAATAAATATATAGGAAACTAGTGTTTCCATAGTTAAATCAGTTAAGAAAAATAAGATAGGACAAATCCCCTGAGGGTCCTCCTAGGTAACCTACAATTTCACAAAACATTTTTTTTACCAAATTTTCCACTTTTTTTCAAAATTTCAATATTAAATTAGAGATATGAAATTAACAACTGTAAAGTAAAAATTAAAAAAAAAAGCATATCTAAATAACCAAGCATAAAACTTACTATTTTGGAAATATATTAAAAAAAAAACTATTTTTAGGGTTTTCCTTTTACAATTTTTAATATTTTTTTGCAATAACAGTACATGAATTTAATAAAATATGATAGAGTGAATAT
Source organism: Pseudotsuga menziesii (assembly GCA_001517045.1). Classification (NCBI taxonomy): domain Eukaryota; kingdom Viridiplantae; phylum Streptophyta; class Pinopsida; order Pinales; family Pinaceae; genus Pseudotsuga; species Pseudotsuga menziesii. Next base: position 656,345 of record LPNX010368516.1, read on the forward strand.
GAGGTATTTTCAAACCATAACCCTGCGTCTTTTAAGTCTAGAAGGTACCATGATCAACACCTCTTCCAACAATTTTAACAAGTGTACTTTGTATGATTTAGGACAAAAGCAAGAAACACAAAAATTAGGTTATGTGGATTAATCTCCCAGTTAGAACAAAATGAAATGCCAAAGGAATTTTACTATAGTATAATCTCCTAAGAGATAAATAGATAAAACCCCAATTAATAAGGAAAGCTAATGTGCATAAAAACCCAAGAATTTAACCTTACCTTGGTCACCTCCTAGCATAACAAGATAAGGAAACACAAGAGAGATTACCACATTTGGAGAGACAAGAAGGAAAGACCATAAACATCCCAATAATCCTTCCACTAGAAAAATTCTTGAAAATAAACCAAAAACAAGCCATAAAAATCTATTGTCTAAATCCCAAAATATCGCCAAGAGAAGGATATGCACATCACTTTAGATCAAGTGATGTAATAATGACAAGTTTTCACCACAAGTTGGGGACAAAACCTCATACAACATAAAATAATGATAAATCTAATGAATTGTTGCAAATTTAATGGAATATTGAGCATTAGAGGAGGATGCCATGCCCCATCTAACCCCAACATTTTTCTTTTTACCTCAACACCCTCCTCTTTTAGGTGGTATGGATTCTTCAATGGATGGCATCATCATATGTTTGGATTTCTTGAACCAAGAGGAGGATCAATATATATAAAAAATAGGTCCAAGTGGGAAATATGAGGTGTGCTAATATAGGTATGACAGCCCTTCAATGTACAATCACCTTCTACAAAGCATAAAAATGATTGTGGCTCTGATCCCATAACCAATGTGTCCAAATGGAGTCATCCCAAGAAGCATCAAACACCAACCCATTGGCATAAAATCCCTACAGTCAACTATGCCACTAAGACAACACTTCATGGAATAAAAACCAAGAGTACCTTCCATGACTAGAGAATGGGTCTTGATCCCTACCAAACCAACACTCTACATAAATTAAGCCCAAACTTCTCCTTTACATAGAAAAAATGAATACTCTTATGTGGAAATCTAGTATGTCACACTCCAAAGTATCTATAGGGTAAAGAGAAATAAAGAATTATTATATCAAGGAGATATGCATCTGAAGAAGAGATGGTGTTTAAAGGCATTATCAAAACAAAGAAGCACATGTCATTGTTTGTACTAGAGTTTGTACTAGAATACAAGCTTACAAAGCCTAAGCATCTCAGGTTGGAAATATTTAGGTTTTAGAATTGATTTCATTTTAGTTCAGGTTTGGAAATAGATAAAGGGTGAAGAGTTTAAGAATGATAACTGGTATAACACAACGGAGCTTTGATATTTCAAGAAAATAGATTTAAAAACCAGGAAACATAAAACATGCACATAAGATGAATGATGTTAACCTGAAAATAAATAAGATACAAACTGTACTCATATATCAATATTTAAAGTATCCTTAGAAGAAACACTTTCTAAGAAGAAGGAACTGTAAACCAGAGACTAGATATGAGCATTCATGATAAGTACTTCACCATAAATGAATTCATTCACAGACACAAATAAAACAGATCAAAAATGCATTCACAATTTATTAATGACTAAGTTGGATCATATATATATATATATATTCAAAAATGGTCTTTAAACAAATCTTACAAAAATACAGAGTATTCTTGTTGTAGATCCAATGTTTTTTCCCTCGAACCTTACAAAAAACCAACCCCTACTACAACTTGATTTTTACATTTATAATTAAACAGAGATCTAGAAACCATTTTGAGATCCAAAACCTAAGGGTCGAATATGCCCAAAATAGAAAAATAATTATTTATATTTTATTATCATAATTGAAGTCTATCAAAACTAATTTCACAAACATTTATCAGTTGTACTTCTATAACACCTATTGATTTTAATGAGTCGGAATTCATTCATGTGTTTGAATTGTCTCGAGCTTCTGATAGCCACTTCACTGTTGATGAGTATGCCACATGAATGAGATAAGGATTGTAATATAACCAGGTCAAATACATCGAGTTGCTTCAACTAACATGGTTAATCCATCTTAATCCTAAGATCTCTTTTGCAAACATGGATATTATGTTTCCATAGTCTAAAGTCTCTATAATATGCCTTGATTTTTCTTGGTAAGTTCTTAATTCCTGTGTTGCATCGGCTTTCTTCTTTTGACAACTTATTTAGAAGCTTCAACCGACTTTTCATAATTTGTATTAATCTCTTCAAGGTCTTCTCTTAGCCTTCTATTTGCTTGGATTAACTTATCATTGAAATCATTAAAATGTGTATTTTGTATTTATAGTGTTGAAGTTTCTTTTTAAGATCCTCCACTTCTGACTCTTCTTCAACATGTGTTTAATCTATATGGGTTTCCATACATTGATTTTTCCATCCTCAACTTGATTTACATTTATAGGAGTTTCTTGGTGGGGACAAAACCTCATACAACATAAAATAATGATAAATGTAATGAATTGTTGCAACTTTAATGGAATATTGAGCACGAGAGGCGGATTCCATGCCCCATCTAACCCCAACATTTTTATTTTTCCCTCAACACTCTCCTCTTTTAGATGGTATAGCTTCTTCAATGGATGGTGTCATCATCTGTTTGGCTTAATTGAACCGAGAGGAGGGTCAATATATATAAAAAAATAGTTACAAGTTGGAATAATTAGGTGTGCTAAGATAGGTATGACAACCCTTCAACTCACAATCACTTTCTAAAAAGCATAAAAATGAGTGTGGCTCTGATCTCAATGGATTCATACCAAGAAGCATCAGACACCAACCCATTGGCATAAAATACCTGCATGATGGGGGACTTCCACCACATCAATAGGTAGTGAACTATGCCACTAAGCCAACACTTCCTATAATTAAAACCAAGAGGACCTTCCATGACTAGATAATGTATCCTGATCCCTACCAGACCAACACTCTACATAAATCAATCCCAAAATTCTCTTTTACATAGAAAAAATGAAGAATCCTTTAAGGCAATCTAGTATGGCACAGTGAAAAGTATCTAAAGGGTAATAGAGAACTAAATAATTAGTGTATCAAGGAGATATGCATCCCAAGAAGAGGTGGTGTATAAAGGCATTATCACTACAAAGAAGCACATGTGAGTGTTTGTATTAGAGTTTGTACTAGACTACAAGTTTACAAAGCTTATGCATCTCAGGTTGGGAATATTTAGTTTTTATAATTGATTTCATTTTAGTTCAGGTTTGGATAAGGATAAAGGTTCAAGAGTTTAAGAATCATAACAAGTATAAGAAAACAAATCTTTGATATTTCAAGGAAACATAAAACATACACAGAACATCAGCCAGGTTAACCCTAAAATACATAAGATAAAAACTGTACTCATATATCAAGATTTAAAGTATACATAGCAGAAACACTTTCTAAGAAGAAGTAATTGTAAAGACGAGACTAGATATAAGAATTCATGATAAATACTTCACCATAAATGAATTCATATATAGACGCAAATCGAACAGATCAAAAATACATTCACAATTTATTAATGACTAAGCTGACCCATATATATATATA